>JAXLNO010000714.1:48870-74866 GCA_038087875.1 Malacoraja senta
ATTAATGGAAAGGATACTTAAAGATAATATATATAAGCATCTGGATAAGCAGGGTCTGATTAGGAACAGTCAACATGGATTTGTGCCTGGAAGGTCATGCTTGACTAATCTTGAATTTTTCGAAGAGGTTACTAGGGAAATTGATGAGGGTAAAGCAGTGGATGTTGTCTATATGGACTTCAGTAAGGCCTTTGACAAGGTTCCTCATGGAAGGTTGGTTAAGAAGATTCAATTGTTGGGTATTAATGGTGGAGTAGCAAGATGGATTCAACAGTGGCTGAATGGGAGATGCCAGAGAGTAATGGTGGATGGCTGTTTGTCAGGTTGGAGGCTGGTGACTAGTGGGGTGCCTCAGGGGTCTGTGTTGGGTCCACTGTTGTTTGTCATGTACATCAATGATCTGGATGAAGGTGTGGACAATTGGATTAGTAAGTATGCAGATGATACTAAGATAGGTGGTGTTGTGGATAATGAAGTAGATTTTCAAAGTCTACAGAGAGATTTAGGCCATTTGGAAGAGTGGGCTGAAAGATGGCAGATGGAGTTTAATGCTGACAAATGTGAGGTGCTACATCTCGGCAGGACAAATCAAAATAGGACGTACACGGTAAATGGTAGCGAATTGAGGAATGCAGTTGAACAGAGGTATCTAGGAATATCTGTGCATAGTTCCCTGAAGGTGGAATCTCATGTAGATAGGGTGGTAAAGAAAGCGTTTGGTGTGCTGGCCTTTATAAATCAGAGCATTGAATATAGAAGTTGGGATGTAATGTTAAAATTGTACAAGGCATTGGTGAGGCTTTTCCCATTGAGAGTAGGGAAGATTCAAACAAGGGGACATGACTTGAGAATTAAGGGACAGAAGTTTAGGGGGAACATTAGGGGGAACTTCTTTACTCAGAGAGTGGTAGCTGTGTGGAATGAGCTTCCAGTGGAAGTGGTGGAGGCAGGTTCGATGTTATCCTTTAAAATAGATTGGATGGGTATATGGACGGGAAAGGAATGGAGGGTTATGGTCTGAGTGCAGGTAGATGGGACTAGGGGGAAGTATTTTATTTTTAATTAAAAAAAAAAAAAAAATTAAATGTTCGGCACGGACTTGAAGGGCCGAGATGGCCTGTTTCCGTCCTGTTATGGTTATATGGTTATATGGTTATAAGAAAGAAAATTGCAAAGGTGATTAAAAAAAAACTAAAAGGCACTGGGAAAAGGTAGGAGATCCCATTGTTCCAGTGGGATCGCCTGCGAATATGGAAATAAAAAAGTACAGAGATGACCAATGTCCGGTAAATCTTTATGGTAATTTAGCTGATCAATTAGAAGGTAGACAAAAATTCTGGAGAAATTCAGCAGGTGAGGCAGCATTCAATTCAATTCCTTTATTGTCATCTTGCAAGCAACAGTTGTGCAGTGCAAAACGAAAAGACGTTTCCCAGGGAATACCGGAGCATCAAACATGACGTTTAAAACATTTCACACATAATAATAACAACACTAAAAACAATCCAGTCCCTGATGGAACAGTATAAGTTAAAATAGATACAGCAACGTTAAAATACAGTGAGACCGATCATAAACATAGAAACATAGAAACATAGAAATTAGGTGCAGGAGTAGGCCATTCGGCCCTTCGAGCCTGCACCGCCATTCAATATGATCATGGCTGATCATCCAACTCAGTATCCCGTACCTGCCTTCTCTCCATACCCTCTGATCCCTTTAGCCACAAGGGCCACATATAACTCCCTCTTAAATATAGCCAATGAACTGGCCTCGACTACCCTCTGTGGCAGAGAGTTCCAGAGATTCACCAATCTCTGTGAAAAAAGTTCTTCTCATCACGGTTTTAAAGGATTTCCCCCTTATCCTTAAGCTGTGACCCCTTGTCCTGGACTTCCCCAACATCGGGAGCAATCTTCCTGCACCTAGCCTGTCCAACCCCTTAAGAATTTTGTAAGTTTCTATAAGATCCCCTCTCAATCTCCTAAATTCTAGAGAGTATAAACCAAGTCTATCCAGTCTTTCTTCATAAGACAGTCCTGACATCCCAGTAATCAGTCTGGTGAACCTTCGCTGCACTCCCTCTATGGCAATAATGTCCTTCCTCAGATTTGGAGACCAAAACTGTACGCAATACTCCAGGTGTGGTCTCACCAAGACCCTGTACAACTGCAGTAGAGCCTCCCTGCTCCTATACTCAAATCATTTTGCTATGAAAGCTAACATACCATTCGCATTCTTCACTGCCTGCTGCACCTGCATGCCTACTTTCAACGACTGGTGTACCATGACACCCAGGTCTCGCTGCATCTCCCCTTTTCCTAGTCGGCCACCATTTAGATAATAGTCTGCTTTCCTGTTTTTGCCACCAAAATGGATAACCTCACATTTATCCACATTATACTGCATCTGCCAAACATTTGCCCACTCACCCAGCCTATCCAAGTCACCTTGCAGTCTCCTAGCATCCTCCTCACAGCTAACACTGCCCCCCAGCTTAGTGTCATCCGCAAACTTGGAGATATTGCCTTCAATTCCCTCATCCAGGTCATTAATATATATTGTAAATAGCTGGGGTCCCAGCACTGAGCCTTGCGGTACCCCACTAGTCACTGCCTGCCATTGTGAAAAGGACCCGTTTACTCCTACTCTTTGCTTCCTGTTTGCAAGCCAGTTCTCTATCCACATCAATACTGAACCCCCAATGCCATGTGCTTTAAGTTTGTATACTAATCTCTTATGTGGGACATGTCCGGGGTGGCTGATTTGAGTGGCCAGTGCCAGTTATTGAAGTGGCCAGTGCCAGTTATTATAGTGTCCGTGCCAAGCCACAGAATCAGGTGACTGTGAGTACAGAGTGGTTTAGCAGCCTCACAGCATATGGCAGGAAGCTGTTTAGCAGTCTTGTAGTCCGGGCTTTGATGCTGCAATATCTCTTGCCTGATGGCAGGAGATCCGGGTGTATGTGGAGGGGGTGCAGTTTGTCCTTAACAATTTTTTGGGCTTTTTTCCGACAGCGGCTCAGGAACAGTTCTTGTACCGAGGGTAGGGAGACGCCAATGATCTTCTCTGCTCCCCTCACTACCCTCTGCAGAGCCTTCCTGTCCGAGCAGTTGCAGGTGGAGTACCACGTATTTAAACAGCACGTGAGTACAGACTCCACTGTACCCCTGTAGAAAGTCCTGAGGATGTTGGTGGGGAGTGAGGCCTGTTTTAGTTTCCTCAGGAAGTGCAGTCGCTGGTGGGCCCTTCTGACGGTCCCAGTGGTGTTTCTGGACCAGGTGAGGCTGTCTGTAATTTGCACCCCGAGGAACTTTATGCTCTCCACTCTCTCCACTGTGGCGCCACTGATGTTAAGGGGTGCATGCTTTGGCTGCGCCCTCCTGAAGTCGACAACCATCTCCTTTGTTTTTTCCACATTTAGTTCTAGATTATTTTTGCCGCACCAGTCCACTAGTTGTTTTACTTCCTCCCTGTACATTGATTCATCATCTCCGCTGATGAGTCCCACCACTGTTGTGTCATCCGCGAATTTTATGATCTTATTGTCCCTGAATCTGGCAGCACAGTCATGTGTGAGCAATGTGAACAACAGCGGGCTGCGCACACAGCCTTGAGGTGAGCCGGTGCTCAGCGTGATCGAGCCTGATGTGTTCTTGCCCACACGGACTGTCTGTGGTCTCTCTGTCAGAAAGTCCAAGATCCAGTGACGCAGGGTGGTGTTGAGGCCCAGCAGGATTAGTTTCTCCACAAGTCTCAGTGGGATGATGGTGTTGAACGCAGAGCTGAAGTCATTGTACAGGATTCTGGCGTATGTGTTACTTTTTTCTAGATGCGTGAGCACTGTGTGCAGCGTGGTAGAGATGGCATCCTCTGTAGAACGGTTGGAGCGATAGGCAAACTGGAGGGGGTCTAACGATGAGGGGAGGCTGGCACTAATGTGGGGTTTCACCAGGCGTTCAAAACACTTCATTATTATTGGGGTCAGGGCGACAGGGCTGACCCCAATGGAGCGTCTATGGAGCGAAGGAAATAGGCAACGTTTCGGGCCAAAACCCTTCTTCAGACTCTTCAGATTCAATTCCCCAGATTCAATTAGATGGAAATTGGCAAGGTAACTGAAGTTATAAGCTATCTCTGTCCAACATCTCCTTAAAAAAATGAGTTGGCGAGATGGGAGGGTAATTAATTTATGCAATGGAAGTATTAATAGTGATAGTTGGAGTGGTAAGTGTAACTTTAAAATTGATGGAAGCAATAATGAGATGTACGGGGATGGAGAAGAGACACCAGCCTCTATACGAGGAGAAAGGTGTTCAGCAGAAAGAGAGAAATGAGGGACCTTCTTAATAAACAGACAACTAACAAAACGGTTAGTTAGACCAACTCAAACTTTACTGATAATCGGCCGATGGAAGTGACGTGGATACTCCAGTCAAGTAAGCAACACAGACACTTGACTTTCCACGCGTCATCACTGTAGCGGCAGATTTTCATATCTTTCAGGTAATTAGCACCCTAGCCGCTATTTGGATGAGAATGGTTGAAGGGGGTGTCTTCTAAACGCATGCAAGCTCACTCACAGAGACCTTCAGAGCTTCTCAGATATGACTTAAAAACACATTATTTTGATGAATAAATGCTTTATTGTTGATAGAAAACAGTAAGATACATCCAAGTTTCTTCCGACTCGTTACTACAATCTTCTTCGAACTCCAGCTTATTATGGAGACTTCCGGTGGCGTCATGGAGTGCTGAGAGGCGCTGCAATTAGCTCCGCTCCCGAAGAATGCTTTAATGTGCTAAAATACGAGTTGGAAGACGGGGAGTTCTAAAAATAACTACCGGAGCTGTTATTTTAATTCTGTAAAAGGAGTTATCAGCAATCCTGCTGATAACGGGGTTTTCTGATACTTTTAAATGCACAGGAAGAATTCCAAGAGACCTGCTATAAGATCTCAAGTGAAACAACGGACCATAGAGCTGGATACAACTTTGCAAACAGTAGCAGAAAGTTCCGAAGAAGAATCTGAGGCTCAAAGAATACCTACTGTAATGGCTTCAAAGGAGAAAGAGTTGGAGCAACTGGAGCAGTCGGTAAGAACCTCATTAATGAGTGACTTTGCTAAAATGATACTAGACGGGAATTCTGCACTGGAGAAAAATCTGTCTAAAAAAATTAAACGTGGTAATGAGGAAGTCATTGAGGAAATAGCTACTTTAAGGAAACGTATTAAAAAAATTGAGGATGACTTAAATACAGAAATCAAACGAGTTGAAAAAGATTGCAACGAGAAGTTTGATTCTGTTCTCAAGACCACTAAAGCATTCTCCACGGTTATGGAAGATATGGAAAATGCGATGAAGGATATGTCTGAAGAGATGAAAAGGCTGAGGAAGGAGCAAGAAAGTGTCTTCGGGCAACTAGCCAAGATGCCTGGAATTGGAAGCATGATCAAGAAGGCAGAATTTAAGAAAAGTTGGAGTGAGAGAGGGAAGGGAAGCTGGAAAGAACCCTCGGGAGTTCGCTGCCAACTTACTTAAAGAAGTATTTAAGCTGTCTGAGAAACCGAAAATAGATGTGGCTCATCGGGTTCGAAGAGTTCAATCAAGGCTCGGAGCCCCTCCAAGACAGATCATGGTGACATTTCATGACATTTCTGCTTTGGAAGATATCATGAAACAAATTCCTTATGGAAGGAATCTGACGTTTGAAGAGGACAATTTGAGATTCTTCAGAGATTATCTAGCAGAAATAGCTAAAAAACGAGACATGCTCACAAAGACAAGACAGATTCTGAAAGGAATCCAAAACGTAACATATGGCATAATGTACCCTGCAAAAATGAGGATTACTTATAACAACTTGGAACGTGCCTTCACTGACCCAGAAGAGGCATTCAAATATGCACAAGAAATTTCAAGACCTGGTCCTTCATAATATCGACAGAGGGGAAGCGCTGAAGATATGACTTTTTAATTAAAAAATGCTCTCGTTAAGATGGCTAGACATTTTATCTCTGGAATGCGAACACAAGGCCGAGCTTTATGTTTCACTCTGAATGAAGGACAAAACAAAGCGGAGCCGTGGAACATGGAAAACTAATAGAAAGGGATTTGAAAATAAAAGTTTATGAATTAAACAATTTTTTTTACAAACTGATAAAAACATATAATTTTACTTCGGAGTCACGTGAGTGACTACGTGAAGAAGAGCCCGTCCAGCCGCACACGCGTCATATCGTACAGACGCATAGCGTGAGTGCCGATGTTTGGAGTGAGCAGAGCTCCTCCAAACCGGTAAGTAAAAAACCTGAAGGTAAGTTTTTACTTACGGTTTTCAGGCTATTTAAAAGACTTGTAGTATTAAAATACAAGTCATAATGAGGAAAATTGTGGAGGTGTACCGCAGAGTGCTCAGACAGACCGCGGGTCTGTGAGTAGCGGGCGCCCTTTAAAAAATAAATAAAAAACGGTTACCGTTTAGCGCCATTAGATCGCAAAGATAAAGAGGTGGCCGTTAAAGAAGTCAGACCAGAAGATCCCCGAGTCAGGCAACTAGTCTGTTATATTTAATAAACTAGTTTCAAGGCAATGCAGGGAATGCCTGAGTCAGGTAACTAGTTGTTATATTTAGAAAACCTAGTTGCAGGGCAATGCAGGGAATGCCTGGGGAATGCCCAGGTTTACCGTTGGTCTAAAGGAGAGCTAGCATATGAAGTGCCTAGGGAAGGTCTGGGCTTAGTGTTAGCCTAGAGAAGGCCAGTGTTTGAAGTGCCTGGGGAAGGTCCGGTTTAGCATTGTCCCTACAGGGCCAGTGCAGGGAGTGCCTGGTGGAGGCCAGGTTTAGCGTTGGCCTAGAGGAGAGCCAGCGCATGGAGTGCTTTAGAAGGTCCGGCTCAATGTTGGCCTAAGGGAGAGCCAGCATAGGAAGTATTTGGGAAAGTCCGATTCAGCGCTGGCCTACAGGTGAGCCAGTGTGAGCAAATGTTTGGTTAAAGGTGCGTTGGTCTACAGGAGAGCCAGCGCCAGCTATATCTGGAAGTTAGCGTTGGCCTACAGGTGAGCCAACGCCAGCAGCACCTGAAAGAGGGCTGCCTATGATGGGCCTACAGGAGAGCCCGCATGGAGAGCAACTGGAAGGGTTGCTATGCGTAGGCCTATGGGAGAGCCAGCACCAGAGATACCTGAAGCAGGGAGCCAAAGGACCAGAGTTGGCACAATATATCAAAGTTGTGGTTCCAAAAAGATGAGGGAACCATTGGGAGATAAATAAACTATGTCAATAAAATACTTACTCCCAGCAGCTCCAGGTTCTAACCAGGTATGAGCTGTCTACAAATATAAACCCGCAGTATTGAGCATGATAAGCAAGTCTCAGCGGGGGAGGGGGTATTGAAATTACTGGTCAGGCGTTAAGGCTTTTTTGACGAAAGGTTGGATGGAGAGCATGTGTTTATATCACAACAAGGTTGAATTAGCACTCATGTGTAGTGCGCACTTTCAAATAATTGTTTTATAAAAGTGCTATAAAACCTAATATATACCCTAAGTTGGGGGCTCTGTACACCATCTAATATTTAAATTGTCTATTAATCTGTTTTTAGAAAGATCTAGCCAAAAAAGGTATGATCCTGTGTGATTAACAGATAAAATTAAGGCAGTTTTCCCTACCAATATGTGGTGACTGGGGATAGTAAAGTATCAATTCTGTCTTTCCCATATGTGCGTTATAGGCGCATTCCACCTGACATATGTGGAAGTTATAATATTCCACTAAGGTCAGGGGATAACAATTGCCATAGGCAAACCCTGAGGAGGAGGTCTGGTTCTGTAAGCAACATATTAAATGTTTTACACTTACAAGTTGGGGAAGATTACATTTCTTGCTAAAAAATGGCAAATTGATATTATACTGTACAGTATTGTGGGGTTTAGAATGTAGTTCTACCCAAATTTGGTTTCTCTTACTAAGGTATTTGAAACCAGAGACATATTTTCTCAAAATAAGAGAATATGTAGATTCAGACAAAACACGAAATATTGTGGAAAAGAGATGATTAAGAAGTCAGTTCACCATTACCATCAATTAATGCCAAATATGTTATGAGAGCAAATAAGGATGGTGGGTGTAGAATTATTCTAGATCTGACAAAATTTAATTCTTTGTTGTACTGTATAAACAGTGGATAACATTTGTTAATGTTATGCAGCCAATGTCACAAATAAGCAGTTTACTATGTGACTGTGTATGGTATAATAGATATTTCTATTTTATCTGGAGAACCCAATTATGTCAATTTAAAGCATTGTATTAATGTTTTGTCTCAGCCTTGAGACTGTTTGACAGGTTGTTGGATTTAATATTAGCTTTACTAAGAACTCAGGGCCATTTGGTAATGGTCTATTGCCATATTCTGATTGTAGGAAACAGTCGGACTACAGCAGAACTATGAGTGTTAGAATAAAGCTCGCTTTGGAGATTTGTTAACCATCGAGATAAATCTAAAACAGTTTCCAAACACAGTTATTGATTATTTGGGTTCCATTATTAAATGAGAACACATGATTGTGATCCGATTACGGATTAAGGCTGCATTTAAGTGGAAGTTGTATAAAGCTCATTATAGAGCATCAACCATTGTATAAAGGTCATTAGAGAGCACTAATCCTCAATTATGCATTTAATTGGAAGTGGTATTAAGCTCATTATAGAGCACCAACCTTCAATTAGGCAGGAAACTAGCCTATTTTACAAATTTTGCTTATTTTCAGCTGTAGAATTTAGACCAGCATTATCAGAGTTTATAGTAAGCATGGTTAGAATGGATAATACAATTTATGGTAAGTTTGCTAGGCCATGTATTTGCCAGTTACAGTTATTACTGAAATATTAATGAATCAGGAGTGTCTCAAATGCCTCCAGAGAGATTCTGGCTAAACACCTTCCATTATGCTACACACTAATGGTAGTGCTCTAAGTTGAAGTCATACTTATAAGTATTTCCAGCGGTGGAGGTACATGGAATATGGAGAAAGTACCTTTTGATCCAATAACAATGGATCATTATGTAAGTTTTAGGAACATTTATGACCTAAAGCTTATTGCTCTTATATGCAAAGTTGCATTTTTAGACATAGATTGAGACTACGGAATAGAACGTATGTCAATCATTCGAGTGGTTTAAGTCAGTATCTTGTAATAAAATGGCTAATGTGATCTGGATCTGGTATTTACCAGAAATATTTGATTGGCAATCTACCTATGAGGTAGATTCAATATAGTTGAAGACTCAAAAGTCATGTAAATCAATGATAATATAGAATGTATGTTGGATCGTGAGAAATTAAATAATATTACAGCACGATTGATGACTTGTTTGTATCGAGATTTAACCACCAATTACCTAAATATATGTTATAAAGTCTGATACTGGGGAGTAGTGCTGGATGCTTCTCGCTGCATTGGGGTAAAATGTTTGTATACATTTTCCATTTTTTCTAATTTAACAGTATATACAGAAGAGCAACCAGGATTCTGTTTCGGGAGTATTGGTGGTACTAGATTGGATCTACAAAACCATGGTACCCTGAGGTGTTTAAAATGATCACAAAGCCTCTTATGATTTCCTAACAGAATCCATCTGGTTGTGCACTCTATAACTGATGATTCACATCCTTTACATAATCATATTGGTTGTTGATTTACAGATTTTAAGGAGTGACATTTATCGGAAGAGGACTATCAGATTGTACAGTGGATATTATTGCAATCTGGAGGGATTTTACCCAGAAGTAATACATTTCTTACATAAAGAAATGGGATATGTTTTGTTTAAACAGAATATTACATATCACACTATAGACACATCAGTAGTGTTAGAGTTCTGTAAACTCTTTATTTTATTAGCAGTTAAGCTATAATGATATGAATACTGCAAGGAGTGCCGTTACTGCATATCTATGGAGGAATCAGAATAAAATGTTGTAGGGTTACACCCTTTGGTCTGCAAATTTATGAATGGATTTTAATTATAAACCTCTTAGACACAAGTATACAATAATCTGGAATATAAGAGATATGTTATATTGTTTTTTGTTTATGGACTCCTATTACAGTGCTGTCCTTGGCTTGAATTACCATTAAGGAAGTCAAGTTCAGGGGACTGGTTTATGCACAGAGAGTGCAACTATTACAGAAAGTAAGAATAGACATGGTGGAAAGAGACAAAGTTACTATTGTGTTCTATGTCTATGAATTGCTTAAACAGAGTAGATATGGAATCACAGGATGTAAGTTGGGGTTTCAGCATATCCTACGGATCCACGTCTATGTGTGGTATCACGTTTACAATGTCAGATTGAAGCTATCAGAACCTTAAAGAGGTTCAGTATGAGTATTTTATTAGCCATAAATAGCTGCATAGGAAAGTGTCGGTTTAGACTATTTTTAAAAATGGCTAAAGCATGTGTTGCTTGATGCAGGTATGGATACCGACAAATTTTAATCTAATTTCACCAGGGCACCATCAAGTTTGACGGCCAAGGAATTGAATGTTCTAATAAAACATATCCTCGTGGCTGCAGGCATAAGTGAAAGAATTCACCTATTACCATAAGGAGATTATAATACCTGTGGTTACTTGGTGGTGTTAATTTTTGGTCTCAGTGGCCCGAGAGCCGTTGGAGAGGTCGCAGAGGGAGGAGCTGCACCCGAGCGGTAGGAGATAACCTCGAGCGCGGGGCTTGCTTCTTACAGAGGCCCAAGAGCCGTTGGAGAGGTCGCAGAGGGAGGAGCTACACCCGAGCGGTAGGAGATAAACTCGAGCGTGGGGCTTGCTTCTCACAGAGGCCCGAGAGTCGTTGGAGAGGTCGCAGAGGGAGGAGCTACACCCGAGCGGTAGGCGATAAACTCGAGCGCGGGGCTTGCTTCTTACAGAGGCCCGAGAGCCGTTGGAGAGGTCGCAGAGGGAGGAGTAACCCAAATCTGTAACGTTCCAAGTTCCATTCGCATTTCAAAACAAGTGGGCTTGAGGAAGCCGCTGATTGGTGGAAGCAGACAAGAGGGAGCAGCTAATTGGGAGTCGGATCCTTGCTGATTGTATTGTACATTGTATTGTACTGTACTTTGTATTGTATTCTAGGTAAGAGGGGAGTATGAGTGCCAGGACAGTTTACTGTTCTGGATGTCAGATGTGGGAGGTCAAGGAATCTGATAGCCTTCCAGACGTCCACGTCTGCGCCAGGTGCGTCGAGATGGGGCTCCTAGGGGACTGTATTAGGAACCTGGAGCAGCAACTTGATGATCTCCGTCTGGTCAGGAAGAGCGAGGAAGTCATTGAGAGGAGTTACAGAGAGGTGGTCACTCCAAGACCACAGGAGGCAGGCAAGTGGGTCACGGTTAGGAAGGGGAAGGGGCACAGGCAGGGACTATAGAGTACCCCGGTGGCTGTACACCTTTGGCAGATGCAGTATAATGTGGATAAATGTGAGGTTATCCACTTTGGTGGCAAAAACGGGAAGGCAGACTATTATCTAAATGGTGGCCGATTAGGAAATGGGGAGATGCAGCGAGACCTGGGTGTCATGGTACACCAGTCATTGAAAGTAGGCATGCAGGTGCAGCAGGCAGTGAAGAAAGCGAATGGTATGTTAGCTTTCATAGCAAAAGGATTTGAGTATAGGAGCAGGGAGGTTCTACTGCAGTTGTACAGGGTCTTGGTGAGACCACACCTGGAGTATTGCGTACAGTTTTGGTCTCCAAATCTGAGGAAGGACATTATTGCCATAGAGGGAGTGCAGAGAAGGTTCACCAGACTGATTCCTGGGATGTCAGGACTGTCTTATGAAGAAAGACTGGATAGACTTGGTTTATACTCTCTAGAATTTAGGAGATTGAGAGGGGATCTTATAGAAACTTACAAAATTCTTAAGGGGTTGGACAGGCTAGATGCAGGAAGATTGCTCCCGATGTTGGGGAAGTCCAGGACAAGGGGCCACAGCTTAAGGATAAGGGGGAAATCCTTTAAAACCGAGATGAGAAGAACTTTTTTCACACAGAGAGTGGTGAATCTCTGGAACTCTCTGCCACAGAGGGTAGTCGAGGCCAGTTCATTGGCTATATTTAAGTGGGTGTTAGATGTGGCCCTTGTGGCTAAAGGGATCAGAGGGTATGGAGAGAAGGCAGGTACGGGATACTGAGTTGGATGATCAGCCATGATCATATTGAATGGCGGTGCAGGCTCGAAGGGCCGAATGGCCTACTCCTGCACCTAATTTCTATGTTTCTATGTTTCTATGAGACCTGGGTGTCATGGTACACCAGTCATTGAAAGTAGGCATGCAGGTGCAGCAGGCAGTGAAGAAAGCGAATGGTATGTTGGCCTTCATAGCAAGAGGATTTGAGTATAGGAGCAGGGAGGTTCTACTGCAGTTGTACAGGGTCTTGGTGAGACCACACCTGGAGTATTGCGTACAGTTTTGGTCTCCAAATCTGAGGAAGGACAGTATACCATAGAGGGAGTGCAGAGAAGGTTCACCAGACTGATTCCTGGGATGTCAGGACTTTCATATGAAGAAAGACTGGATAGACTTGGCTTATACTCGCTAGAATTCAGGAGATTGAGAGGGGATCCTATAGAAACGTGCAAAATTCTTATGGGGTTGGACAGGCTAGATGCAGGAAGATTGTTCCCGATGTTGGGGAAGTCCAGGACAAGGGGTCACAGCTTAAGGATAAGGGGGAAATCCTTTAAGACCGAGATGAAGAAAAACTTTTTCACACAGAGAGTGGTGAATCTCTGGAACTCTCTGCCACAGAGGGTAGTTGAGGCCAGTTCATTGGCTATATTTAAGAGGGAGTTAGATGCGGCCCTTGTGGCTAAGGGGTTCAGGGGGTATGGAGAGAAGGCAGGTACGGGATACTGAGTTGGATGATCAGCCATGATCATATTGAATGGCGGCGCAGGCTCGAAGGGCCGAATGGCCTACTCCTGCACCTATTTTCTATGTTTCTATGTTGACAATAAGTATTCATGTTTGAGTACTGTTGGGGGGTACAACCTACCTGGGGGTAGCAACAGCGGCCGGGCCTCCGGTACAGAGACCGGTCCTGTTGCTCAGAAGGGTAAAGAAAAGAAGAGGAGGGCATTAGTAATAGGGGACTCTATAGTTAGGGGGTCCGACAGGCGATTCTGTGGACGCAGTCGGGAGACCCGGATGGTAGTTTGCCTCCCTGGTGCCAGGGTCTCGGATGTGTCTGAACGTGTCCAAGATATCCTGAAAGTGGTGGTAAAGAAAGCTTTTGGTGTGCTGGCCTTTATAAATCAGAGCATTGAATATAGAAGTTGGGATGTAATGTTAAAATTGTACAAGGCATTGGTGAGGCCAATTCTGGAGTATGGAGTACAATTTTGGTCGCCTAATTATAGGAAGGATGTCAACAAAATAGAGAGAGTACAGAGGAGATTTACTAGAATGTTGCCTGGGTTTCAGCAACTAAGTTACAGAGAAAGGTTGAACAAGTTAGGTCTTTATTCTTTGGAGCGCAGAAGGTTAAGAGGGGACTTGATAGAGGTCTTTAAAATTATGAGCGGGTTAGACAGAGTGGACGTGGATAAGCTTTTCCCATTGAGAGTAGGGAAGATTCAAACAAGGGGACATGACTTGAGAATTAAGGGACAGAAGTTTAGGGGGAACATTAGGGGGAACTTCTTTACTCAGAGAGTGGTAGCTGTGTGGAATGCGCTTCCAGTGGAAGTGGTGGAGGCAGGTTCGATGTTATCCTTTAAAAATAGAGTGGATGGGTATATGGACGGGAAAGGAATGGAGGGTTATCGTCTGAGTGCAGGTAGATGGGACTAGGGGGAAGTATTTATTTTTAATTTTAAAAAAAAATGTTTTTTTAAATGTACGGCACGGACTTGAAGGGCCGAGATGGCCTGTTTCCGTGCTGTTATGGTTATATGGTTATATGGTTATATGGAAATGGGAGGGAGAGGAGCCCGAGGTCGTGGTACATGTAGGTACCAATGACATAGGTAGAAAAATAGAAGAGGTCCTGAAAGGAGAATTTAGGGAGTTAGGAGGAGAGTTAAAAAGAAGGACCGCAAAGGTAACAATCTCGGGATTACTGCCTGTACCACGCGACAGTGAGAGTAGGAATGGAGCGAGGTGGAGGATAAATGCGTGGCTGAAGGACTGGTGCAGAAGGCAGGGATTCAAGTTTCTGGTTCATTGGGACCTCTTTTGTGGAAGGTGCGACCTGTACAAAAAGGATGGGTTGCACTTGAACCCAAGGGGGGCCAATATCCTGGCGGGGAGATTTGCAAAGGCTACTGTGGAGACTTTAAACTAGAATGGTTGGGGGGAGGGACTCAAATAGAGAAAGCTAGTAGACAGTGTGTGAGGCAGGAAGCAGAGAAGGGAAGCACTCAGACACAACATGTAGGGGGGGAAAGAAGAAAACAATAATAAACAGAGAATAAGAGGTGGTGGTGTTCTTAAATGTGTGAGCAGAGAGACAGAGGGGTGTAAAATGGGGGTAAAGACAATAGGTAGCAAGGTGAAAAGTAAAAGTGGCAGGCAGACAAATCCAGGGCAAAAATCAACAAGGGCCACTTTTCAACAAAATTGTACAAAGGGTAAGAGAGTTGTAAAAACAAGCCTGAAGGCTTTGTGTCTCAATGCAAGGAGCATTCGTAATAAGGTAGATGAGTTGAATGTGCAGATAGCAATTAATGATTATGAGATAGTTGGGATCACGGAGACATGGCTCCAGGGTGATCAAGGCTGGGAGCTGAACATCCAGGGATATTCAATATTCAGGAGGGATAGACAGAAAGGAAAAGGAGGTGGGGTAGCGTTGCTCGTTAGAGAGGAGATTAACGCAATGGAAAGGAATGACATTAGCTTGGAGGATGTGGAATCGATATGGGTAGAGCTGCGAAACACTAAGGGGCAGAAATCGCTAGTGGGTGTTGTGTACAGGCCACCTAACAGTAGTAGTGAAGTTGGGGATGGCATCAAACCGGAAACTAGAAATGCGTGCAACAAAGGTGAAACAGTTATAATGGGTGACTTCAATCTACATATAGATTTGGTGAATCAAATTGGCAGATGTTCTGAGGAAGAGGATTTCTTGGAATGTATGCAGGATAGTTTTCTAAACCAACATATAGAGGAACCAACGAGAGAACAGGCTATTCTAGACAGGGTATTGAGTAATGAGGAAGGGTTAGTTAACAGTCTTGTTGTGCGAGGGCCCTTGGGCAAGAGTGACCATAATATGGTTGAGTTCTTCATTAGGATGGAGGATGACATGGTTAATTCAGAAACAATGGTACTGAACTTAAAGAAAGGTAACTTTGAGGGTATGAGACGTGAATTGGCCAAGATTGACTGGCGATTAATTCTTAAAGGGTTGACGGTGGATATGCAATGGAAGGCATTTAAAGACTGCATGGATGAACTACAAAAATTGTTCATCCCAGTTTGGCAAAAGAATTAATCAGGGAAGGTAGTGCATCCATGGATAACAAGGGAAATCAGGGATAGTATCAAAGCAAAAGATGAAGTGTACAAATTAGTCAGAAAAAGCAGCCGACCAGAGGACTGGGAGAAATTCAGAGTCCAGCAGAGGAGGACAAAGGGCTTAATTAGGAAAGGGAAAATAGATTATGAAAGAAAACTGGCAGGGAACATTAAAACTGACTGCAAAAGCTTTTATAGATATGTGAAGAGAAAGAGATTAGTTAAAACAAATGTAGGTCCCTTGCAGTCAGAAACAGGTGAAATGATCATGGGGAACAAGGACATGGCGGACCAATTGAATAAGTACTTTGGTTCCGTCTTCACTAAGGAAGACATAAATAATCTGCCGGAAATAGCAGGGGACCGCGGGTCAAAGGAGATGGAGGAACTGAGTGAAATCCAGGTGAGCCGGGAAGTGGTGTTAGGTAAATTGAATGGATTAAAGGCCGATAAATCCCCAGGGCCAGATAGGCTGCATCCCAGAGTACTTAAGGGAGTAGCTCCAGAAATAGTGGATGCATTAGTGATAATTTTTCAAAACTCTTTAAATTCTGGAGTAATTCCTGAGGATTGGAGGGTAGCTAATGTAACCCTACTTTTTAATAAGGGAGGGAGAGAGAAAATGGGGATTTACAGACCAGTTAGTCTAACATCGGTAGTGGGGAAACTGCTAGAGTAAGTTATTTAAGATGGGATAGCAGCACATTTGAAAAGTGGTGAAATCATTGGACAAAGTCAGCATGGATTTACGAAAGGTAAATCATGTCGGACGAATCTTATAGAATTTTTCGAGGATGTATCTAGTTGAGTGGATAGGGGAGAACCAGTGGATGCGTTATAGCTGGACTTTCAGAAGGCTTTCGACAAGGTCCCACATAAGAGATTAGTATACAAACTTAAAGCACACGGTATTGGGGGTTCAGTATTGATGTGGATAGTGAACTCGCTGGCAAACAGGAAGCAAAGAGTAGGAGTAAACGGGTCCTTTTGAGAATGGCAGGCAGTGACTAGTGGGGTACCGCTTGGCTCAGTGCTGGGACCCCAGCTATTTACAATATATATTAATGATTTGGACGAGGGAATTGAATGCAACATCTCCAAGTTTGCGGATGACACTAAGCTGGGGGGCAGTGTTAGCTGTGAGGAGGATTCTAGGAGGGTGCAAGGTGACTTGGATAGGCTGGGTGAGTGGGCAAATGCATGGCAGATGCAGTATAATGTGGATAAATGTGAGGTTATCCACTTTGGTGGCAAAAACAGGAAAGCAGACTATTATCTAAATGGTGGCCGATTAGGAAAAGGGGAGATGCAACGAGACCTGGGTGTTATGGTACACTAGTCAATGAAAGTAGGCATGCATGTGCAGCAGGCAGTGAAGAAAGCGAATGGTATGTTAGCATTCATAGCAAAAGGATTTGAGCATAGGAGCAGGGAAGTTCTACTGCAGTTGTACAGGGTCTTGGTGAGACCACACCTGGAGTATTGCGTACAGTTTTGGTCTCCAAATCTGAGGAAGGACATTATTGCCATAGAGGGAGTGCAGAGAAGTTCACCAGACTGATTCCTGGGATGTCAGGACTTTCATATAAAGAAAGACTGGATAGACTCGGCTTGTACTCGCTAGAATTTAGGAGATTGAGGGGGGATCTTATAGAAACTTACAAAATTCTAAAGTGGTTGGACAGGTTAGATGCAGGAAGATTGTTCCCGATGTTGGGGAAGTCCAGGACAAGGGGTCGCAGCTTAAGGATAGTGGGGGAATCCTTTAGGACCGAGATGAGAAAAACTTTTTTCACACAGAGAGTGGTGAATATCTGGAACTCTCTGCCACGGAAGGTAGTTGAGGCCAGTTCATTGGCTATATTTAAGAGGGAGTTAGATGTGGCCCTTGTGGCTAAAGGGATCAGGGGGTATGGAGAGAAGGCAGGTACGGGACACTGAGTTGGATGATCAGCCATGATCATATTGAATGGCGGTGCAGGCTCGAAGGACCGAATGGCCTACTCCTGCACCTATTTTCTATGTTTCTATTTTTCTAAATATTCCTCTAAATATTTTTCTAAATATTCCTCTAAATATTTTTCTAAATATTTGGTCAAGGGAGCGGAGCCTAATGTAAATTAACATCTACGGAAGTTCATAAGAACTTAGCTACCACCAATAGGTGGTTTTTTTTTTATAGTATCCTTATTTTTATTTTTAGATACTATAATATCATCTTTTTAATTTTTATATCACCTTACACTGTTCTGTTGTTTTTTTCAAGTTTAAAGGGGATATACAAACAGAACTTAGCAACCAAAAGTGCCCACCCAACACCTAGAGGTCTGAGGTATTGTGTTGCACCCTATGACTTGAAGGTATTAAAGTAATTCATAGTGCAAGACGATAAACAAAAGAAATTCGGAATCACGTTTTGTAGCTGGAATATAAGGGGTGCCAATGAGCCAATTAAATGGGGTAAGATTTTCGCACAATTAAAATCACTTAATACAGACATATTTTTCCTACAAGAAACACACCTGAAACTCCAAGCTCAGACCAGACTCAAGGCAAATTGGATTGCCCAAACATATTATTCTTCATATATCTCTAAATCTAGAGGCACGGCAATTATCATTCGTAAAGGTATACCATTTAAATCAAAGAATATCAGCAGATAAAGAGGGGAGATATCATATAGTTATGGGAGAAATCAACTCTATGCCACTTACTATGGTAAATATATATGCGCCTAATTTTGACAATCCTCAATTTTTTAACAAAATACTGAATATAATTTCAGAGTTTAATTATCAAAATTTGATAATTGGGGGAGATTTCAATTGCGTTTTAGATCCATACCTGGATAAATCTGCACAACAAAAAAGGCTTAACATAAAATCAAAAGCTAGTGAACTCCTAAATACATATATAAAAAAAACAAATATAACAGATTTGTTATATCGCTAGTGGAGGATCGCTAATCCAGTTGGAAGGGAATACTCTTTTTACTCAACGGTACATAAACGTACTCACATATTGATTATTTTTTAGTTGACACAAAATTAATTCCGTACACATCGAATCCTAAGTATCATAATAATATCATTTCTGATCACTCTCCTTTAACCTTCTCTTTAAAAATAGAAGGAATGCCCAATAAAAAATCGTTTTGGAGGTTTAATCCCCAAATTTTAAACGATCCACAAGCTGGTATACATCTAAAACAACAGACGCAATTTTTTTTTGAGACTAACGACACGCCAGGTATTTCACCCTCTTTATTATGGGAATCTTTTAAGGCATTTATTAGAGGATCTATAATTTCATATCAAGCATTTCAAAATAAAAAAAATAAGGAAGAACAATTGCAGTTAGAAGAACAAATTAGACAATTAGACTTAGATAATGCTAAAGAACCAACCATAGACAAACACAATAAAATAACAAGATTGAAATTCAAATTAAATAGAATCTTATCCACAAGAGTTATAAGACTATTTCAAATTACAAAACAGGAAAACTTTGAATTCGGTGATAAACCGCATAAACTCCTGGCACGTCAACTGAAAAAACGCGAAAAGGATCATACAATTACAAAAATTAAATCAAGATAAAGGCGAATTATTAACATTGCCTAAAGACATTAATAAAAGATTTGCTCAATTTTATCAAAATTTATACACATCAAAAACATCAGCAGATAACACTAAAGTTACAAACTTCTTGGATAATTGTAACCTTCCAAAACTTAATCTGCTGGAACAAGAGGAATTAGGAGCTCAGATCTCAATTAAGGAAATAGAAGAGACAATAAACTCACTGAAGAATAGTAAAACGCCAGGACCAGATGGATTTAGTAATGAATTTTATGAAAGATTCTACGAGACAATCTCACCACGTCTACAAAAATTGTACACATGCGCTTTTAAAGAACAAACACTGCCAGAAACATTAGCGGAATCATCTATTACCGAAAAAAGATAAAGATCTAGAAGATCCTGGTTCATATACAGCCATTGCATTGTTAAACACAGATCAGAAAATACTAACGAAAATTCTAGCAAGAAGATTGAGCAAATATGTTAATAAATTAATAAATGCGGATCAAACGGGGTTTATACCTAAGAGATACTCATTCAACAACCTGAGACGTCTGTTTAATATAATTTGTTCACATAATACTAAAGAGGAAGACTTATCAATTATTTCATTGGATGCAGAAAAAGCATTCGACCAGGTGGAATGGGAATATCTCTTCAAAGTACTGCAAAATTTTCAAATGGGAGAGAATTTTATCTTATGGGTAAAGTTATTATATGACATGCCGACTGCTAGAATACTGACTAACAATATACTCTCTTCGAAATTTCAACTATCCAGGGGCAATAGACAGGGATGTGCACTATCACCCCTGCTATTTGCTCTTGTGATAGAACCCTAAGCAGAAAGTATAAGAATGCATCCGAACATCCACGGTTATAATACAAAACATTCAAATAATAAAATAGTCATTATATGCAGACGATGTATTATTATATATTACCAATTAGCATACCAAATATATTGAATTTAATAGAGGAATTTGGATTCTTCTCAGGATATAGAATAAATTGGAATAAAAGCAAAATTATGACGTTAAAACCTCAAGAACCGACATCTTTTAAAATTCCCCTTTAGAATTGCTACAAAAAATTTAAATATCTCGGTATTCAAATTACCAGAAAATATAAATCTTTATTCAATGCAAACTATATGCCCTTACTTACTAAATTAAATGCTTTGATTAGCCATATAACCATTACAGCACGGAAACAGGCCATCTCGGCCTTCAAGTCTGTGCCGAACACTTTTTTTCTTCTTTCTTCCCCCTTAGTCCCATCTACCTGCACTCAGACCATAACCCTCCATTCCTTTCCCGTCCATATACCCATCCAATCTATTTTTAAAGGATAAAATCGAACGTGCCACCACCATTTCCACTGAAAGCTCATTCCACACAGCTACCACTCTCTGAGTAAAGAATTCCCCCTTAATGTTACCCTAAACTTCTGCCCCTTAATTCTCAAGTCATGTCCCCTTGTTTGAATCTTCCCTACTCTCAATGGGAAAAGCTTATCCACGTCCACTCAGTCTAACCCGCTCATAATTTTAAAGACCTCTATCAAGTCCCCTCTTAACCCTTCTGCGCTCCAAAGAATAAAGACCTAACTTGTTCAACCTTTCTCTGTAACTTAGTTGCTGAAACCCAGGCAACATTCTAGTAAATCTCCTCTGTACTCTCTCTATTTTTGTTGACATCCTTCCTATAATTAGGCGACCAAAATTGTACTCCATACTCCAGAATTGGCCTCACCAATGCCTTGTACAATTTTAACATTACATCCCAACTTCTATATTCAATGCTCTGATTTATAAAGGCCAGCACACCAAAAGCTTTCTTTACCACCCTGTCTACATGAGATTCCATCTTCAGGGAACTATGCACAGTTATTCGTAGATCCCTCTGTTCAACTGCATTTCTCAATTCGCTACCATTTACCATGTACGTCCTATTTTGATTTCTCCTGCCAAGATGTAGCTCCTCACACTTATCAGCATTAAACTCCATCTGCCATCTTTCAGCCCACTTCCAAATGGCCTAAATCTCTCTGTAGACTTTAAAAATCGACTTCCTTATCCACAACACCACCTATTTTAGTATCATCTGCATATTTACTAATCCAATTTTCCACACCATCATCCAGATCATTGATGTACATGACAAACAACAGTGGAGGCACCCCACTAGTCACCGGCCTCCAACCTGACAAACAGCCATCCAACATTACTCTCTGGCATCTCCCATTCAGCCACTGTTGAATCCATCTTGCTACTCCACCATTAATACCCAACAATTGAATCTTTTTAACCAATCTTCCATGAGGAACCTTGTCAAAGGCCTTACTGAAGTCCATATAGACAACATCCACTGCTTTACCCTCATTAATTTCCCTAGTAACCTCTTGGAAAAATTCAAGAAGATTAGTCAAACATGACCTTTCAGGCACAAATCCATGTTGACTGTTCCTAATCAGACCCTGCTTATCCAGATGCTTATATATTATCTCTAAGTATCCTTTCCATTAATTTGCCCACCACTGACGTCAAACTAACAGGTCTATAATTGCTAGGTTTACTC
Organism: Malacoraja senta; assembly: GCA_038087875.1. Lineage (NCBI taxonomy): Eukaryota > Metazoa > Chordata > Chondrichthyes > Rajiformes > Rajidae > Malacoraja > Malacoraja senta. Next base: position 70,565 of record JAXLNO010000714.1, read on the forward strand.
TTAGAACCCTTTTAAAACAACGGAACAACATGCGCAGTACGCCAATCCTCCGGCACTATTCCCGTTTCTAATGACATTTGAAATATTTCTGCCATAGCCCCTGCTATTTCTACACTAACTTCCCTCAATGTCCGAGGGAATATCCTGTCAGGACCTGGAGACTTATCCGTTTTTATATTTTTCAAAAGTGTCCACACCTCTTCTTTGAATCTCATAGTTTCCATTGCTACTCTGCTTGTTTCCCTTACCTCACATAATTCAATATCCTTCTCCTTGGTGAATACCGAAGAAAAGAAATTGTTCAATATCTCCCCATCTCTTTTGGCTCTGCAGATAGCTGTCCACTCTGACTCTCTAATGGACCAATTGTATTCCTTGTTATCCTTTTGCTATTAATATAGCTGTAGAAACCCTTTGAATTTACTTTCACCTTACTTGCCAAAGCAACCTCATATCTTCTTTTAGCTTTTCTAATTTATTTCTTAATATTCTTTTTACATTCTTTATACTCCTCAAGCACCTAATTTACTCCATGCTGCCTATAATTATTGTAGTTCTCTCTCTTTTTCCGAACCAAGTGTCAAATTTCCCTTGAAAACCATGGCTCTTTCCAATTTTTACTATTTCCTTTCAACCGAACAGGGACATAAAGATTCTGTACTCTTAAAATGTCACCTTTAAATGTCCTCCATTTCTCTTCTACATCCTTCCCATAAAACAACATGTCCCAATTCACTCTTTTTAAATCCTTTCTCATCTCCTTAAAGTTAGCCTTTCTCCAATCCTTTCTCCAGAGGTCCAAGAGCCGTTGGAGAGATCGCAGATGGAGGAGCTACACACGAGCGGTAGGACTTAAAAAGGAGCGCGGGGCTTGTTCCTTACAGAGGTCCAAGAGCCGTTGGAGAGATCGCAGAGGGAGGAGCTACACACGAGCGGTAGGACTTAAAAAGGAGCGCGGGGCTTGTTCCTTACAGAGGTCCAAGAGCCGTTGGAGAGATCGCAGAGGGAGGAGCTACACACGAGCGGTAGGACTTAAAAACGAGCGCGGGGCTTGTTCCTTACAGAGGTCCAAGAGCCGTTGGAGAGATCGCAGAGGGAGGAGCTACACACGAGCGGTAGGACTTAAAAAGGAGCGCGGGGCTTGTTCCTTACAGAGGTCCAAGAGCCGTTGGAGAGATCGCAGAGGGAGGAGCTACACACGAGCGGTAGGACTTAAAAAGGAGCGCGGGGCTTGTTCCTTACAGAGGTCCAAGAGCCGTTGGAGAGATCGCAGAGGGAGGAGCTACACACGAGCGGTAGGACTTAAAAAGGAGCGCGGGGCTTGTTCCTTACAGAGGTCCAAGAGCCATTAGAGAGATCGCAGAGGGAGGAGCTACACACGAGCGGTAGGACTTAAAAAGGAGCGCGGGGCTTGTTCCTTACAGAGGTCCAAGAGCCGTTGGAGAGATCGCAGAGGGAGGAGCTACACACGAGCGGTAGGACTTAAAAAGGAGCGCGGGGCTTGTTCCTTACAGAGGTCCAAGTGCCGTTGGAGAGATCGCAGAGGGAGGAGCTACACACGAGCATTAGGACTTAAAAAGGAGCGCGGGGCTTGTTCCTTACAGAGGTCCAAGAGCCGTTGGAGAGATCGCAGAGGGAGGAGCTACACACGAGCGGTAGGACTTAAAAAGGAGCACGGGGCTTGTTCCTTACAGAGGTCCAAGAGCCGTTGGAGAGATCGCAGAGGGAGGAGCTACACACGAGCGGTAGGATTTAAAAAGGAGCGCGGGGCTTGTTCCTTACAGAGGTCCAAGAGCCGTTGGAGAGATCGCAGAGGGAGGAGCTACACACGAGCGGCAGGACTTAAAAAGGAGCGCGGGGCTTGTTCCTTACAGAGGTCCAAGAGCCGTTGGAGAGATCGCAGAGGGAGGAGCTACACCCGAGCGGTAGGTGTTAAAAAGGAACCAAAATCTGTAACGTTCCAAGTTCCACTTCAAAAACAAGTGGGTTTGAGGAAGCCGCTGATTGGTGGACGCAGACAGAGGGAGCAGCTGATTGGGAGTCAGATCCCTGCTGATTGTACTGTATTGTAGCAGTTTGTTTTGTATTGTATCAGTTTGTTTTGTATTGTAGCAGTGTTTTGTATTGTAGCAGTTTGTTTTATATTCTATCCAGGGTAAGGGGAGTATGAGGGCCATGGTAGTTTACTGTTCTGGATGTCAGATGTGGGAAGTCATGGAGTCGGATAGCCCTCCAGACGTCCACATCTGCATCAGGTGTATCGAGATTGGGCTCCTAATGGACCGTATTAGGAACCTGGAGCAGCAGCTCGATGACCTCCGTCTGGTCAGGGAGAGCGAGGAAGTCATCGAGAGGAGTTACAGGGATGTGGTCACACCAACACCACAGGAGGCAGGCAAGTGGATCACGGTTGGGAGAGGCAAGGGGCACAGGCAGGGACTAGAGAGTACCCCGGTGGCTGTACACCTTGACAATAAGTACTCCTGTTTGAGCACTGTTGGGGTGGACAGCCTACCTGGGGGTAGCGACAGCGGCCGGGCCTCCGGTATAGAGACCGGTCCTGTTGCTCAGAAGGGTAAGGAAAAGAAGAGGAGGGCAATATTAATAGGGGACTCTATAGTTAGGGGGTCAGACAGGCGATTCTGTGGACGCAGTCGGGAGACCCGGATGGTAGTTTGCCTCCCTGGTGCCGAGGTCTGTGATGTGTCTCAACGTGTCCAAGATATCCTGAAAGGGCAGGGAGAGGAGCCCGAAGTCGTGATACATATAGGTACCAATGACATAGGTAAAAAAAGAGAAGAGGTCCTGAAAGGAGAATTTAGGGAGTTAGGAGGGGAGTTAAAGAGAAGGGCAGCGAAGGTAACAATCTCGGGATTACTGCCTGTGCCACGCGACAGTGAGAGTAGGAATGGAGGTGGAGGATAAATGCATGGCTGAAGGACTGGTGCAGAAGGCAGGGATTCAAATTTATGGATCATAGGGACCTCTTTTGTGGAAGGTTCGACCTGTACAAAAAGGATGGGTTGCACTTGAACCTGAGGGGGACCGATATCCTGGCGGGGAGATCTGCAAAGGCTACTGGGGAGACTTTAAACTAGAATGGTTGGGGGGAGGGACTCAAATAGAGAATGCTATTAGACAGTGTGTGAGGCAGGAGGCAGAGAAGGAAAGCACTCAGACCCAACATGTAGGGGGGAAAAAAGAAAACAATAAAAAACAGAGAATAAGATGTGGAGGGGTTCTTAAATGGGTGAGCAGAGAAACAGAGGGGTGCAAAATGCGGGCGGAAGCAATAGGTAGCAAGGTGAAAAGTAAAAGTGGCAGGCAGACAAATCCAGGGCAAAAATCAAAAAGAGCCACTTTCCAACATAATTGTATAAGGTGTAAGAGCGTTGTAAAAACAAGCCTGAAGGCTTTGTGTCTCAATGCAAGGAGCATTCGTAATAAGGTCGATGAGTTGAACGTGCAGATAGCAATTAATGATTATGATATAGTTGGGATCACGGAGACATGGCTCCAGGGTGACCAAGGCTGGGAGCTGAACATCCAGGGATATTCAATATTCAGGAGGGATAGAGAGAAAGGAAAAGGAGGTGGGGTAGCGTTGCTGGTTAGAGAGGAGATTAACGCAGTGGAAAGGAAGGACATTAGCTTGGAGGATGTGGAATCGGTATGGGTAGAGCTACGAAACACTAAGGGGCAGAAAACGCTGGTGGGTGTTGTGTACAGGCCACCTAGCAGTAGTAGTGAAGTTGGGGATGGCATCAAACAGGAAATTAGAAATGCGTGCAACAAAGGCAAAACAGTTATAATGGGTTGACTTCAATCTACATATCTGATTGGTGAATCAAATTGGCAGGTGGTTGCGGAGGAAGAGGATTTCTTGGAATGTATGAGGGGATAGTTATCTAAACCAACATGTAGTAGGAACCAACGAGAGAGCAGGCTATTCTAGACTGTGTATTGAGTAATGAGGAAGGTGTTAGTTAGCAGACTTGTTGTGCGTGCCCCTTGGGCAAGAGTGACCATAATATGGTTGAGTTCTTCATTAGGATGGAGAGTGACATTGTTAATTCAGAAACAACGGTTCTGAACTTAAAGAAAGGTAACTTTGAGGGTATGAGACGTGAATTGGCCAAGATTGACTGGCAATTAGTTCTAAAAGGGTTGACGGTGGGATTTGCAATGGAAAGGCATTTAAAGGACTGCATGGATGAACTACATAAAATTGTTCATCCCAGTATGGCAAAAGAATAAATCAGGGAAGGGTAGTGCATCAGTGGATAACAAGGGAAATCGGGG
>JAXLNO010000714.1:75066-100268 GCA_038087875.1 Malacoraja senta
GAAATTAGAAATGCGTGCAACAAAGGCAAAACAGTTATAATGGGTGACTTCAATCTACATATCGATTGGGTGAATCAAATTGGCAGGGGTGCTGAGGAAGAGGATTTCTTGGAATGTATGAGGGATAGTTATCTAAACCAACATGTAGAGGAACCAACGAGAGAGCAGGCTATTCTAGACTGTGTATTGAGTAATGAGGAAGGGTTAGTTAGCAGACTTGTTGTGCGTGCCCCCTTGGGCAAGAGTGACCATAATATGGTTGAGTTCTTCATTAGGATGGAGAGTGACATTGTTAATTCAGAAACAACGGTTCTGAACTTAAAGAAAGGTAACTTTGAGGGTATGAGACGTGAATTGGCCAAGATTGACTGGCAATTAGTTCTAAAAGGGTTGACGGTGGATTTGCAATGGAAGGCATTTAAAGACTGCATGGATGAACTACAAAAAATGTTCATCCCAGTATGGCAAAAGAATAAATCAGGGAAGGTAGTGCATCAGTGGATAACAAGGGAAATCGGGGATAGTATCAAAGCAAAAGATGTTGCCTACAAATTAGCCAGAAAAAGCAGCATACCAGAGGACTGGGAGAAATTCAGAGACCGGCAGAGGAGGACAAAGGGCTTAATTAGGAAAGGGAAAATAGATTATGAAAGGAAACTGGCAGGGAACATAAAAACTGACTGCAAAAGTTTTTATAGATATGTGAAGAGAAAGAGATTAGTTAAAACAAGTGTAGGTCCCTTGCAGTCAGAAACAGGTGAATTGATCATGGGGAACAAGGATATGGCGGACCAATTGAATAACTACTTTGGTTCCGTCTTCACTAAGGAAGACATAAATAATCTGCCGGAAATAGCAGGGGGCCGCGGGTCAAAGGAGATGGAGGAACTGAGTGAAATCCAGGTTAGTCGGGAAGTGGTGTTGGGTAAATTGAATGGATTAAAGGCCGATAAATCACCAGGGCCAGATAGGCTGCATCCCAGAGTACTTAAGGAAGTAGCTCCAGAAATAGTGGATGCATTAGTGATAATTTTTCAAAATTCTTTAGATTCTGGAGCAGTTCCTGAGGATTGGAGGGTAGCAAACGTAACCCCACTTTTTAAGAAGGGAGGGAGAGAGAAAACGGGGAATTACAGACCAGTTAGTCTAACATCGGTAGTGGGGAAACTGCTAGAGTCAGTTATTAAAGATGGGATAGCAGCACATTTGGAAAGTGGTGAAATCATTGGACAAAATCAGCATGGATTTACGAAAGGTAAATCGTGTCTGACGAATCTTATAGAATTTTTCGAGGATATAACTAGTAGAGTGGATAGGGGAGAACCAGTGGATGTGTTGTATCTGGACTTTCAGAAGGCTTTCGACAAGGTACCACATAAGAGATTAGGATACAAACTTAAATCACACGGTATTGGGGGTTCAGTATTGATGTGGATAGAGAACTGGCTGGCAAACAGGAAGCAAAGAGTAGGAGTAAACGGGTCCTTTTCACAATGGCAGGCAGTGACTAGTGGGGTACCGCAAGGCTCAGTGCTGGGACCCCAGCTATTTACAATTTATATTAATGATCTGGACGAGGGAATTGAAAGCAACATCTCCAAGTTTGCGGATGACACTAAGCTGGGGGGCAGTGTTAGCTGTGAGGAGGATGCTAGGAGACTGCAAGGTGACTTGGATAGGCTGGGTGAGTGGGCAAATGTTTGGCAGATGCAGTATAATGTGGATAAATGTGGATAAATGGTGGCAAAAACGGGAAGGCAGACTATTATCTAAATGGTGGCCGATTAGGAAATGGGGAGGTGCAGCGAGACCTGGGTGTCATGGTACACCAGTCATTGAAAGTATGCATGCAGGTGCAGCAGGCAGTGAAGAAAGCGAATGGTATGTTGGCCTTCATAGCAAGAGGATTTGAGTATAGGAGCAGGGAGGTTCTACTGCAGTTGTACAGGGTCTTGGTGAGACCACACCTGGAGTATTGCGTACAGTTTTGGTCTCCAAATCTGAGGAAGGACATTATAGCCATAGAGGGAGTGCAGAGAAGGTTCACCAGACTGATTCCTGGGATGTCAGGACTTTCATATGAAGAAAGACTGGATAGACTTGGCTTATACTCGCTAGAATTTAGGAGATTGAGAGGGGATCTTATAGAAACGTACAAAATTCTTATGGGGTTGGACAGGCTAGATGCAGGAAGATTGTTCCCGATGTTGGGGAAGTCCAGGACAAGGGGTCGCAGCTTAAGGATAAGGGGGAAATCCTTTAAGACCGAGATGAGGAAAAACGTTTTCACACAGAGAGTGGTGAATCTCTGGAACTCTCTGCCACAGAGGCCAGTTCATTGGCTATATTTAAGAGGGAGTTAGATGTGGCCCTTGTGGCTAAAGGGATCAGGGGGTATGGAGAGAAGGCAGGTACGGGATACTGAGTTGGATGATCAGCCATGATCATATTGAATGGCGGTGCAGGCTCGAAGGGCCGAATGGCCTACTCCTGCACCTATTTTCTATGTATCTATGTATCTATGTAATCAAAAATCTCAACCCTAGGTCCAGTTCTGACCCTCTCCATAATTATATTGAAACTAATGGTATTGTGATCACTGGACCAGAATTGCTCCCCAACGCATACCTCCGCCATCTGCCCTGTCTCATTTCATATCAGGAGGTCCAGCACTGCCTCTTCTCTAGTAGGTACCTCTATGTATTGCTGCAAAAAACTATCCTGCACAAATTTTACAAACTCCAAACCATCCAGCCCTTTTAGAGAATGTGTTTCCCAGTCTATGTGTGGAAAATTGAAATCTCCCACAATCACTACCGTGCTTACTACTAATATCTGCTATCTCCTTACATATTTGCTCTTCCAATTCTCACTCCCCATTAGGCGGTCTATAATACACCCCTTTAAGTGTTGCTCCACCTTTCCCATTTCTCAGTTCCACCCAAATAGCCTCCCTAGACGAGCCCTCTAATCTATCCTGCCAAAGCACTGCTGTAATATCTTCCTTGACAAGCAATGCAACACCCCACCTCTTGCCCCTCCAATTCTATCACCCCTGAAGCAACGAAAATCCTGGAATATTTCGTTTCCAATCACAGCCCTCCTGCAACCATGTTTCACTGATCGCCACAACATCATACTTCCAGGTGTCAATCCAGGCTCTAAGCTCATCCACCTTTCTTACAATCCTCCTAGCATTAAAATATACACACATTTAAGAAACCCACCAGCACTTATTCTCTGTTTATTACCTTTTTCTTCTTTCTCCACTACATTTTAGGTCCGAGTGCTTCCCTTCTCTGCCTCCTGCCTCCCACATTGACTACTAGCTTTCTCTATTTGAGTCCCTCCCCCCAACCGTTCTAGTTTAAAGTCTCCCCGTAGCCTTTTCAAATCTCCCTGCCAGGATATTGAATCTCCATGCCAGGATATTGAACCCTCCCTGCAAAATTAAATTTTGGAAAACATTACCGATGTCTTTAATAGGCAGAATAAATGCCATAAAAATATTTTTTTTGCCACAAATCCTTTATTTATTTCAATCAATACCAATATACCTACCTAAATTTTTTTTTAACTCGATTCCGATATCACAAATTTCATATGGGACTATAAGTCTCATAGAATTCAAAGAAGACACCTTTATAAACCCAAGGAATTCGGCGGAATGACACTACCGAATTTTCTGTACTATCACTGGTCAACGAATATTAAAAACATAATTTACTTGTTGGACAATTCTGCCCAGCAGGTAGATTGGATAGCAATGGAGAGAGAGGATTGCTCTCCTTTTAATATAGGAGCGATCCTTCTCTCACCGACAAAACTGAATAATACAATATACAAGAAAAATCCAATTATTCATGGTACAATACGAAAGTTGAAACAAATAAAATCAACTTTCAAATTAAGAAATCTATCGCGTCTTTCTCCTACTGTTAACAATCCGTCATTTAAACCATCTATTATCGATAAAACGTTTACAAACTGGGAAAGAATAGGAATTAAAACGTTTGGAGAAATGTATGAAATGGGAAACCTTTTATCATTCCAACAATTACAACTTAAATATAACCTGAAAAGTAATCAATATTTTAAATATCTTCAAATCCGTGACTACTTGAAAAAACATACAAAAGAACATAAAACTTTGACTTCAGATATATTAGATGAAGCTATGAACAGAAAGGCGGATTCCACTAATTTAATATCATATTTGTATAATACCATTCTAAACATAGAGATACCACCGTCTGATGCAATCAGAAGAGATTGGGAACAAGAATTATTTATAAATATCTCGAAAGACAGATGGGATCAATATTTGCTATATGCACATAAATGCTCGATAAATGTAAGACATATTTTAATTCAATTCAAAATTTTACAGAAATTATATTACTCAAAAATTAAACTGAATAAAATATTCCCAAATGTGTCCCCCATCTGCGATAAATGCTCATCTCAAGATGCAACTATAGCACACTCTTTTGTTTTTTGCATAAAACTTCAGAAGTTTTGGAAGGAAATCTTCGAGATTTTTACAAAAGTATTTAAAACAAAATTGAACCGTAACGTAGAATTGATTATCTTTGGAACAATGGAGCCCGGCCCTGAGCTGACTTCGTTCCAAGAGAGTTTCCTTAACTATGGCTTAATAATGGCAAAAAAACAATATTAAAATTCTGGAAAAATGCACCAACACCAACGCTTAAAATGTGGATTTCAAACATGTCTGAATTGTTACACCTAGAAGATATGAGATTCATCCTAGCAGGCAAATCAGACCAATTCTTAAAGATTTGGTCTTCATTTATCGATTTATTACAAGCATATGGTGCAACATAACCCTGGAAATGAACTATTTCAGAACTGGGTGAAGGGTGCGCAAAGATACAAAGTAGGTATATCCCTTTTATTTTATTTTTATTTTTATTTCTGGGGTTTTTTCTTCTCTCTCTTTTTCTTGTATTTTTCACGAACTATCACTTTCACCACTCTACCTAATTTTTTTCTCTCTTTTTGCTTCTATTACTTTTTAAAATTATTATTATTAAATTTAAAAACAAGAAGTTGTATATGAAATGTATTATATTACATCTGAATTGTGTACACTGCTGTATATGACTTCTAATAAAAAAAATAAAAAAAGAACTCCAGCTTATTACTTTAGACATTAGAAAACTCCTCGTGTCTCTGTAACACTGCCATGGTCGAAGCATTAACCTTCACCATCGTCTCTCCATGTAACCATATCACCATATAACCATATAACCATTACAGCACGGAAACAGGCCATCTCGGCCCTTCAAGTCCGTGCCGAACATTTTTTTTTTTTTTTAAATAGATACTTCCCCCTAGTCCCATCTACCTGCACTCAGACCATAACCCTCCATTCCTTTCCCGTCCATATACCCATCTAAGGGGATCAGGGGGTATGGAGAGAAGCCAGGTACGGGATACTGAGTTGGATGATCAGCCATGATCATATTGAATGGCGGTGCAGGCTCGAAGGGCCGAATGGCCTACTCCTGCACCTATTTTCTATGTATCTATGTATCTATGTATCCAATCTATTTTTAAAGGATAAACTCGAACCAGCCTCCACCACTTCCACTGGAAGCTCATTCCACACAGCTACCACTCTCTGAGTAAAGAAGTTCCCCCTAATGTTACCCCTAAACTTCTGTCCCTTAATTCTCAAGTCATGTCCCCTTGTTTGAATCTTCCCTACTCGTCAACTCTGTCTAACCCGCTCATAATTTTAAAGACCTCTATCAAGTCCCCTCTTAACCTTCTGCGCTCCAAAGAACAAAGACCTAACTTGTTCAACCTTTCTCTGTAACTTAGTTGCTGAAACCCAGGCAACATTCTAGTAAATCTCCTCTGTACTCTCTCTATTTTGTTGACATCCTTCCTATAATTAGGCGACCAAAATTGTACTCCATACTCCAGAATTGGCCTCACCAATGCCTTGTACAATTTTAAACATTACATCCCAACTTCTATATTCAATGCTCTGATTTATAAAGGCCAGCACCCCAAAAGCTTTCTTTACCACCCTATCTACATGGGATTCCACCTTCAGGGAACTATGCACGGTTATTCCTAGATCCCTCTGTTCAACTGCACTCCTCAATTCTCTACCATTTACCATGTACGTCCTATTTTGATTTGTCCTGCCGAGATGTAGTACCTCACATTTAGCAACATTAAACTCCATCTGCCATCTTTCAGCCCACTCTTCCAAATGGCCTAAATCTCTCTGTAGACTTTGAAAATCTACTTCATTATCCACCACACCACCTATCTTAGTATCATCTGCATACTTACTAATCCAATTTTCCACACCATCATCCAGATCATTGATGTTCATGACAAACAACAGTGGACCCAACACCGACCCCTGAGGCACCCCACTAGTCACCGGCCTCCAACCTGACAAACAGCCATCCACTATTACTCTCTGGCATCTCCCATTCAGCCACTGTTGAATCCATCTTGCTACTCCACCATTAATACCCAACAATTGAATCTTCTTAACCAACCTTCCATGAGGAACCTTGTCAAAGGCCTTACTGAAGTCCATATAGACAACATCCACTGCTTTACCCTCATCAATTTCCCTAGTAACCTCTTCGAAAAATTCTAGAAGATTAGTCAAACATGACCTTCCAGGCACAAATCCATGTTGACTGTTCCTAATCAGACCCTGCTTATCCAGATGCTTATACATATTATCTTTAAGTATCCTTTCCATTAATTTGCCCACCACTGACGTCAAACTAACAGGTCTATAATTGCTAGGTTTACTCTTGGAACCCTTTTTAAACAACGGACAACATGCGCAGTACGCCAATCCTCCGGCACTATTCCCGTTTCTCCAAACTAATCTAAAAAACTAGACTTCTGCGCAAGCATCTGAGCTCCAAACACGCCCCAAAACACGTCATAAATCCCACCCACAATATAACGGGCAGTCTAAAATTTAAAGGCACATGCCATCATCAGTGACATGCGAAACAGGCCAAATGGCCACTACATACCAGACCCTAATTGTTCCGAGTATATAATGAGGCAATTACTAATAAACATTTTTTAAAAAAGAGGCCATAAATGCTTAACATATATTAAAAGCAAAAGGTCAGGGAATAAAACCCTGTGGCTCCTCGTCGGGCAACTGAACCCCGGTCTACCGCGTGACAAGCGGGGATACTAAACACTATACTAACGAGGAAAAAATAGCATGCACTATATATCCGCAATCAGAATTCTTCATCGACTCTTCCATCTTCACTTTCGCCTTCTAGAAGCAAGCACAACTTGGTTATTAATCTTATTACAACAGTGGTTTTAGTTCAAAGTCGTATCGTGCATACCAAACCCTTAAAATCAGGCATGATACCCAGTATATAGTCCAAAAGATAATAGTCCTAAGCTTTAAAAGCATGACACGTCTTCCTCCATATCCGATCAACTCATGAATGTGTTGTAACAGCAATGTTGAAGTATGAAAATCCTTCAAAAGAATAACAGGATCTTGAACAATAAAGTTCACCGTTAAGTTTGATTCAATGTCCGAATCTTTAGCAGAGATTTTAAATCCCAGCTCAAGCTTTGGCCACTCTCTGTCTGGCTTGCAGAGAGATTTTAGTTCATTGATCCATTTCTTATCCCTTAAGAAACGGTTTACTGTCAGTTCTCTGGAAACTTCATTCGCAGCATTTTCTTCTGTGTCAACGTATTTCAGTCGCACCACAATAGGAACTCCGAATGCTCTCTCCATTGGCAGATCGTCTTTGTCCAAATACAACTCTCTGGTTTCCTTGGCTCTGTCATCTAGTGGAATGCTTTCACAATTGTCGCTGTTCCACTTGGAAAGTATAAATCCTCCCTTATTGCAAAGAGACATCAGATGTTCTACTGATGGAATTGCTTCCTGCTCAGTAGACATAGATTTTAAGCAATCATCCTTATGGAAATTATTCTTCAAAGAGATTCTTAATTCATGAAATTTACTCTTCTCGCCAAACTTGCGTTTCAAAGTCTGGGTACGTTGCTCTGCCATACGGTCCTTCACCTTGGCTCCTAACAATCTGTATAGGTTCCAAAGCTTTCAAAACATTCATTCCGATAAGTAGATACCTTGACATCCTTCAGGTAAGGCCATTGTTTTAATTCTTCATGTCTTGGTATATTATGACGACCAACAGGCATAGTTCCATGCGTAAACACTTCAGATATCGATATGAAATGATCTTCATCCAAACTGGATATCTCCATACTCGTAATGCAATGACTCATGCTCTCTTTATCTTTAGTCATGGTACGTAATCGAATCTTATTCTCTTCTCCTCTGATATTCATCCTTCTCGTCAGTCTTTCTGTGCAAAAGGTAGTTGAACTTCCGTGATCCAGAAAAACATATGTTTGCAACACTACATTCGTCTTGCCCCAATATGAGCAGTTACTTGAGGCGAGGTGATAGCATTTCTAGTAGTTGGCTTCTCGCCCTCTTCTGTTTGTTCCGGTTCATCTTCTATTTGCTCTGGTATTTCATCATCCGTTTGTTTCAGTTCTTCTTCCTCCAGATGCTCTGGTAGCTCTTCTTCAATGTGAAGTGCTTCAGGATGATATTGTTTACACTCATAACAAATTATAGGACTCTTACAGTCTCTTACCATATGTCCTTTTTTCAAACATCCAAAACAGATTCCCTTCCCTTTCAAGAAATCCATCTTGTCTTCATATTCTTTCATCTTGAATCTTCGACACCATCTTATGGTGTGACCAACTTCATCACATAACAAAAAAATACTATTTGCTTGCTAGTAGACACCTTTCATTTTCTTTCATCAGTCTTTTCCGCAGATACGGTCGTGATAGCAAAACTGCTTCTCTTAGATTCAGATCTTTGTTCGGTTTTGGAAAAGGTAGAACCTTTATAAGTTGCAAGCGGTTTGCGATCTTCAATAGTTCCGTTGTATGAGTCTGACATGTACCGTACTTCTTTGTCCAAGAATTCCACCAGGTCTGGTAGCCTGGCTACTTGGTTCCTCTTATCTCGTATTTTGCCTGTCTTATCTCTCAACTTTTCTCTCATTCTTCTGGGCAATTTGCTAATGATGATTCTCATATTACTCGCCAGATTCATTTCCTCCATGTAGCCGAGATTTTTCATCGAGCTGCAACATTTCCTCAGAAATATTGCATAATCACTAAATTTATCCACATCTTCTAGCTTGATTTATTTCCAAGCATGGGCCTTCTCAATGTATGCGTTCGCAATCCTGTTCATCACCAAAACGTTCTTTCAGTAATGTTCTCGCCTTTTAATTGCCCTGGTTGCCTGGCTCCATCTGACAACGTTCTACAAGTGCCTTCACACTTCCACGTGTGTACTTCACCAGAAATCGTAATCACTCTTTTTCATCCTTAACTTTCATCTCTAATACTTCCTCTAGTGACCTTACGAAAGTTTCATACTCCAAAGTATCTCCACCATACGAGGGTGGAATGAGAGAGGTATTTTGTCGAGTTATAATCTCGTTGTAAATAAAGCTTTTGGTGTGCTGGCCTTTATAAATCAGAGCATTGAATATAGAAGTTGGGATGTAATGTTAAAATTGTACAAGGCATTGGTGAGGCCAATTCTGGAGTATGCAGTACAATTTTGGTCGCCTAATTATAGGAAGGATGTCAACAAAATAGAGAGAGTACAGAGGAGATTTACTAGAATGTTGCCTGGGTTTCAGCAACTAAGTTACAGAGAAAGGTTAAACAAGTTAGGTCTTTATTCTTTGGAGCGCAGAAGGTTAAGGGGGACTTGATAGAGGTCTTTAAAATGATGAGCTGGTTAGACAGAGTTTACGTGGATAAGCTTTTCCCATTGAGAGTAGGGAAGATTCAAACAAGGGGACATGACTTGAGAATTAAGGGACAGAAGTTTTGGGGTAACATTAGGGGGAACTTCTTTACTCAGAGAGTGGTAGCTGTGTGGAATGAGTTTCCAGTGGAAGTGGTGGAGGCAGGTTCGATTTTATACTTCAAAAATAGATTGGATGGGTATATGGACGGGAAAGGAATGGAGGGTTATGGTCTGAGTGCAGGTAGATGGGACTAGGGGGAAGGGGGAAGAAAGAAGAATTTTAAAAAAAATGTTCGGCACGGACTTGAAGGGCCGAGATGGCCTGTTTCCGTGCTGCAATGGTTATATGGTTATTCAGATTGCCTATTCAACAGTGCCAATAATCCATCCTGATAACTCTGTCTTGGCTCCACCTGTTCATAAACAAGCCTGTGATTCAAACTGACTTGCTCCAGCCTGTGCACCAGGCTTGAAAAAAGCGTTGTCCGCTATTGGTTTGTCTCGAGCATCCACAGACACTCCAATAGTAATTGGTTTCGATCTAGCACTCATTTGCTGAGATGAAGTTTCACCCATCTTCCTTTGTTCCAATGGGTTTTCAAAGCCTAGAAATCCGCTGGACCTCGATTGTGGAATTGATCCAACTGCCAATTCACTCTGAGCAGTTTTCTCTCTCGGTCTAGAGCTCATCGTCTTCGATGATCTAGAGCTGCATCTTGACCCCTCACTTTCCAGTATGTCCTTCCTGGCTTTCGCCACCGCCATCTTTGTATCTAATTCCAGTTAATCCCTACATCGCATCATCTGTCCCTCTTGTTACATAGAAACATAGAAAATAGGTGCAAGAGGAGGCCATTCGGCCCTTCGAGCCAGCACCGCCATTCATTGTGATCATGGCTGATCGTCCCCTACCAATAACCCGTGCCTGCCTTCTCCCCATATCCCTTGACTCCACTAGACCCTCGAGCTCTATCTAACTCTCTCTTAAATCCATCCAGTGATTTGGCCTCCACTGCCCTCTGTGGCAGGGAATTCCATAAATTCACAACTCTCTGGGTGAAAAAGGTTTTTCTCACCTCAGTCTTAAATGACTTCCCCTTTATTCTAAGACTGTGGCCCCTGGTTCTGGACTCGCCCAACATTGGGAACATTTTTCCTGCTTCTAGCTTGTCCAGTCCTTTTATAATTTTATATGTTTCTATAAGATAGCCCCTCATCCTTCTAAACTCCAGTGAATACAAGCCTAGCCTTTTCAATCTTTCCTCATAGGACAGTCCCGTCATCCCAGGGATCAATCTCGTGAACCTACGCTGCACTGCCTCAATCACAACGATGTCCTTCCTCAAATTAGGAGACCTAAACTGTACACAATACTACAGATGTGGTCTCACCAGAGCCCTATACAACTGCAGAAGAACCTCTTTACTCCTATACTGAAATCCACTTGTTATGAAGGCAAACATTCCATTAGCTTTGTTCACTGCTTGCTGTACCTGTAAGCCAACTTTCAGTGACCGGTGTATAAGGACGCCCAGGTCTCGCTGCACCTTCCCCTTACCTAACCTAACCCCATTGAGATAATAATCTGCCCCCTTGTTTTTGCCGCCAAGTGGATAACCTCACATTTATCTATATTATGCTGCATCTGCCACACATCTGCCCACTCACTCAACCTGTCCAGGTCACCCTGCAACCTCCTAACATCCTCTTCACAGTTCACACTGCCACCGAGCTTTGTGTCATCTGCAAACTTGTTAGTGTTGCTCATAATTCCCTCGTCTAAATCATTAATATATATGGTACACAGTTGCGGCAATCCACTCGCCACTGCCGGCCATTCTGAAAAGGACCCGTTCACTCCTACTCTTTGCTTCTGGTCTGCCAACCAATTTTCTATCCATGTCAACACCCTACCCCAATGCCATGTGCTCTAATTTTATTCACCAGTCTTCTGTGCGGGACCTTATCAAAGGCTTTCTGAAAGTCTAGATACACTACATCTACTGGCACCCCTTCATCCATTTTACTTGTCACATCTTCAAAGAATTCCAGAAGATTAGTCAAGCATGATTTCCCTTTCATAAATCCATGTTGACTTGGATTCATCCTTTTACTGCCATCCAAATGCCCCATTATTACCTCTTTAGTAATTGACTCCAGTATCTTTCCCACCACCGAAGTCAGGCTAACTGGTCTGTAATTCCCCGTTTTCTCTCTCGCTCCTTTCTTGAAAAGTGGGATAACATTAGCTATCCTCCAATCCACATGAACTGATCCTGAATCTATTGAACATTGGAAAATGATCACCAATGCATCCACTATTTAAGAGCCACCTCCCCGAGGACCCTGGGATGCAGACCATCAGGCCCAGGGAATTTATCATCCTTCAGTCCCATTAGCCTACCCAATACTATTTCTCGCATAATGAAAATTTATTTCAGTTCCTCTACCCCCTTAGATCCTCTGTCCTCCAGTACATCTGGGAGATTGTTAGTGTCTACCTTAGTGAAGACAGATTGGAAGTACCTATTCAACTCTTCTGCCATTTCCTTGTTGCCCATAATAATTTCACCCGTGTCTGCCTTCAAGGGACCCACATTTGACTTTGCTACTCTTTTCCACTTAACATATCTAAAGAAGCTTTTACTGTCCTTCTTTACATTCCTGGCCAGCTTCCCTTCGTACTTCATCGTTTCAGCCCGTATTGCCCGTTTTGTTTCTTTCTGTTGTCCTATGAAAGTTTCCCAATCCTCTGGCTTCCGGCTACTCTTTGCTGTGATATGCATCTTTTCTTTTAGTTTTATTCTATCCCTAACTTCTCTTGTCAGCCACGGTTGCCTCCTACTCCCCTTAGAATCTTTCTTCCTTTTTCGAATGAAATTATCCTGCGTCTTCCGGATTAGGCCCAGAAATTCCTGCCATTGCTGTTCCACCTTTATCCCTGCTCGGATCCCTTTCCAGTCTACCTTGGCCAGCTCCCCTCTCTTGCCTTCATAGTCCCCTTTGTTCAACTGTAGTTCTACTGTAATGAGAAAACAGTGTTTCCTCGTCTCCGTTCTAAATGGCTTAACCTTTATTCTTAAACTGTGGCCACTGGTTCTGGACTCCCCCAAAATCAGGAACATGTTTCCTGCCTCTAGCGTGTCCAAACCCTTAATAATCTTATATGTTTCAACAAGATCTCCTCTCAACCTTCTAAATTCCAGAGTATACATGCCAGCCGCTCCTTTCTCTCTGCATATGACAGTCCCGCCATCCCGGGAATTAACCTTGTGAACCTCCCTCATTAGCAAGAATGTCCTTCCTCAAATTAGGGGACGAAAACTGCCCATAATACTCCAGGTGTGGTCTCATTAGGGCCCTGTACAACTGCAGAAGGGCCTCTTTGCTCCTATACATGACTCCTCATGTTATGAAGGCCAACATGCCATTCACTTTCGTCACTGCCTGCTGTACCTGCATGATTACTTTCATTGATTGATGAACAAGGACCGCCAGATCCCGTTGTACATCTGCAAATTAGCTAATGTTACTTTGAATCGCTTCATCTAAATAATTGTTGTATTTGTAAATAGCTGCGGTTCCAGCACCGAGCCTTGCGGTACACCGCTAGTCACTGCCTGCCATTCTGAAAGGTACCCGTTAATCCCTACTCCTTGTTTCCTGTCTGCCAACCACTTCTCTATCCATGTCAGCACTCTACCCCCAATACCACGTGCCCTAATTTTGCCCACTAATCTCTGTGGGACCTTATCAAATGCTTTCTGAAAGTCCATGTACACTACATACACTGGCTCTCCCTTGTCCAATTTCCCAGTTACATCTTCAAAAATTTCCAGAAGATTAGTCAAGCATGATTTCCCCTTCGTAAATCCATACTGACTCGGACCGATCCTGTTACTGCTATCCAAATGTGCCTCTATTTCATCTTTTATGTCAGGCTAACTGCTCTAGAATTCTCTGTTTTCTCTCTCACGCCTTTCTTAAAAAGTGGGATAACATTAGCTACCCTCCAATCCACAGGAACTGATCCTGAGCCCATAGAACATTTGTAAAAGATCACCAATGCATCCACGATTTCTAGAGCCACTTCCTTAAGTACCTTGGGATGCAGACCATCAGGCCCTGTGGATTTATCAGCCTTTAGTCCCATCAGTCTACCCAACACCATTTCCTGCCTAATGTGGATTTCCTTCAGTTCCTCCGTCACCCCAGATCCTGTGGCCACTGCTATATCAGGAAGATTGTTTGTGTCCTCCTTTGTGAAGACAGATGCAAAGTACCTGTTCAACTCATCTGCCATTTCCTTGTTCCTCATAAAAATATATCTGAAAATTCACTCTTCAAGGGTCCAACATTGGTCTTAACTGTTTTATTTCCTCTTCACATACCTAAAGAAGCTTTTACTATACTCCTTTATATTCTTGGCTAGCTTACCTTCGTACATCATCTTTTCTCCCCGTATTATCATTTTAGTTAGCTTTTGTTGCTCTTTAAACATTACCCAATCCTCTTGTTTCCCACTCATCTTTGCTACGTTGTACTTCTTTTCTTTTGTTCTTATACTGTCCCTGACTTCCCTTGTCAGCCACTGTCGCCCCTTATTCCCCTTGGAATCTTTCTTCCTCTTCGGAATGAATTGATCCTGCACCTTCTGTATTATTCCCAGATAACCCACTAGGGGCGCCGCATTGAAGGAGCCTCTGCCTACAGTCTGTCCGTTTTTTCCTATCTTTTATTAATTTAATTTAAACAGTTTTGTTTTGGGGATTCTTTAGTTTTTCTATGTGGGGGGGGGGTAAGGGGGAAACCGCTTCCCAGTCGCTTTCTGGCGGGGATGTGACTATTTCTCCGTGTCGCTTCCTCGCCCCCCCTCCTCGCGGCCAACCACTGGATCGGAGCGGCCTTTCCTACCGGAGACCGGGGGCTACGGCAGCGGCGGCGCGGCACTGGATTCTCCGCGGAGCGGGCGATACATACCTGGATCGCCGTTTGGAGCTCCGGAGCGTAGGGCCTGCAGCATCGACATCACGGAGCTGTGGTTCTAGGAGCTCCCAGCGCGGGCGGTGCTGACTGACATCGCGGAGTCCTGGGGCCCTTTGCCGACATCCCGGCGAGCTGGCCGTACCGGCGACTGTGGAGGGTTCCGGGGGCCCCGACCATGGGTGAACATCGGAGGAACATGACTGACTTTGGTGCCTTCCCTCACAGTGGGAAACTTTTGATTCTGCTGTGTGGGGATGTTTTATGTTGAACTCTATCGTGTGTTGTGTTCTTGATTTTTATTGTATGACTGTATGGTGATCACATTTCACTGTGCCAACTGGCACATGTGACAAATAAATGTATCTTGTATCTTGTAGAAATAGCTGCCATTGTTCCACTGTCCACAGTCCCCTTTGTTCAACTGTAACACTCACTGACACCTACGATTTACCCTTCTCGCTCTCAAATTGTAGATTAAACTTATTGTCACTGCCTCCTAATGGCTCCTTAACCTCAAGGCCACTTATCAAACCCGGACCTCAAGTTCTCTTAGCAAAACTCAACTCAACTAATAAACTGACCTAAATTTCTCCAGAGACGCAGCCTGACTCGCATTGGTAATTGTTTGTGGATGACAGTGTGAGTCCATGCATGAGTGTGTTACCACGTGAATATGAGGGTGAATGTGTGAGATTGTGCAAAGGTCGGAGTGTAAGTGTTAGCGTTTGTTAAGAATTTCAACTAATCTATAATACTATATTGTAACACGTACCACGGTGCCGTGAAATTTAGTTTTGCAAACAACCCGACAAAATTATCAAGCAGACTTTATCGAGGCAGTAGACAAGTGAAGCAACATTTGTGCCGACAAAGTTATTAACGTTGGGCGGATAGTTATATCTCCTGCCTGCCGCCACACGTGGCAGCAACCCCCCCCCCTCCCCAAATCCCCCCTGTACATCAATGTCACGCATATTATGAGTCATGCTTTTTATTTACGACCACTAGCTTTTCAGTAATCACTGCTTGCCTGGTTCCCTCAGATATAGTAAAACGTGCACGTGTGAACACTATTATCTGAATGGTGGCCGATTAGGAAAAGGGGAGATGCAACGAGACCTGGGTGTCATGGTACACCAGTCATTGAAAGTAGGCATGCAGGTGCAGCAGGCAGTGAAGAAAGCGAATGGTATGTTAGCATTCATAGCAAAGGATTTGAGAATAGGAGCAGGGAGGTTCTACTGCAGTTGTACAGGGTCTTGGTGAGACCACACCTGGAGTATTGCGTACAGTTTTGGTCTCCAAATCTGAGGAAAGACATTCTTGCCATAGAGGGAGTAAAAGGTTCACCAGACTGATTCCTGGGATGTCAGGACTTTCATATGAAGAAAGACTGGATAGACTCGGCTTGTACTCGCTAGAATTTAGAAGATTGAGGGGGAATCTTATAGAAAGTTACAAAATTCTTAAGGGTTGGACAGGCTAGATGCAGGAAGATTGTTCCCAATGTTGGGGAAGTCCAGAACAAGGGGTCACAGTTTAAGGGTAAGGGGGAAATCTTTTAGGACTGAGATGAGAAAAAACATTTTTCACACAGAGAGTGGCGAATCTCTGGAATTCTCTGCCACAGAAGGTAGTTGGGGCCAGTTCATTGGCTATATTTAAGAGGGAGTTAGATGTGGCCCTTGTGGCTAAAGGGATCAGGGGGTATGGAGAGAATGCAGGTACAGGATACTGAGTTGGATGATCAGCCATGATCATATTGAATGGCGGTGCAGGCTCGAAGGGCCGAATGGCCTACTCCTGCACCTATTTTCTATGTTTCTATGAAGTCGTGCTTGCTATGTAGTTAACAAAGTCTTTGGATCTTTATCATGGTGTAAGGCATCCGTTATTATATAGACAAACACTCAACATGGTGTCAGAGTGTACGGACTTACTCCTCGATTAATTATATTGTTTTTGTCTTAGTTTGTTATTTTCTACTGTGGGCAATGGCTTCTGCTCTCAGAAAACCGGAGATCTTGGTGTTTGATGCAGATCTCGCAGAACAATGGCGTGTGTTTGAAGAGGATTTTTCAATCTACATTGATGCTTCATACCCTACGGCTGATCCTGCTCTTCGTGCGTCCATCCTTCTTAATTTGGCAGGCACAAAAGCTGCTCCTCATGCCAGAAGGTTTCACTATGCACCAGCTGCAGCTGACGCTAATGGTGTCCAGATTGCTGCAGAGTAACCGTGATCCTGAATGCCTCTGACGTAAATTCCGACAATTAGGTGAGTTACAAATCAATGTGAGCATTGAACGTCATCAGTTTTTTTAAACATAGAAACATAGAAAGTAGGGGCAGGTGTAGGCCATTCGGCCCTTCGAGCCTGCACCGCCATTCAATATGATCATGGCTGATCATCCAACTCAGTATCCTGTACCTGCTTTCTCTCCATACATCCTGATCCCTTCAGCCACAAGGTGTCAAAAATGTCAAAAACAGGGAGAACATGTTGAGTTATACATTAGTGCACTCAAGCATATCGCTAGTTGATGCGATTTCAGAGATATACGTGATAGTCTTGTTCGCAATCGTCTTATACGTGGTGTGTTGAATGATACATTACGCAATGAATTACTGCGGGAAGTTGACGTGAACTTAGAGGCTGCTGAGAACCGCTGTCGCATAGCTGAATTGACCGACGCTCACATTAAAACTCCGGGACACTCTGCTGCTCGTGAAATCAATGCTGCCAGCATGTCTTATCAAACTTCTCCTCGTTTGTCTCAAATGTCGGTCACCAAGCTAAGATTGATCGAGAATTGTTTTAACTGTGGGAGTTCACATGCCGCAGTTCGTGACCGTTGCCCTGCGTATGGAAAACGATGTCGATTCTGCAACAAAATAGACTATTTCATTAAGTGTTGTCGATCACGCAGTAACAGATTTCAAACGAGACAATCAGTCAACTCGCTTGGCCATGAAGGTTTAATCTCGGAGTTTTCACAACCAGTTCCCATGGATTTACAAACAGCTGGCGAAAGTACAGAGATTGATATACATGCTTTGTCTAATTCAGTACACAAACAGCTAGATCCCAATGTCGCATTGCTCATTAATGGCAAAACCCTTTATCTCAAGATCGATTCTGGAGCGCGTTGTAACGTAATCTCTTTGGCTGTCTTCCAGAAGCTGAAAAACACAGAAACCTTATATCCTACAGCTGCATCACTTGTCTAGTTTGCTGGAACTCGAGTGCACCCTATCGGCCAAGTTGAGTTATGTTGCCGGCTCAACTCACGTACCCACATCCTGTATTTTTACGTGGTACTGAGAATGTACCATCTCTTCTGGGTGCCGACGCATGCATAGACATGGACTTGATTGCTTTCAGCCCTTCTGTCTGTCCTCTAATTAAAGACTGTTATTTTACAAATCAAATCCTAACACAATACAAGGATTTGTTCGATGATAAGCTGGGCAAGTTGCCTGTCAGGTACACGATTACCATTTACCCTGGGGCAATCCCAGTTGTTCGTCCAGCTCATATGATTCCCCATGCTATGCGGGGTCGTGTTCAAAGTGAACTTAACAGAATGGTGGCTCTGGTTGTGATTACTCCCGTAACTGACCTCTCGGATTGGGTCTGCACAATGGTTGTCGCTACTGAGAAGAACAGAGAATAGATACAGATTTGTATCAACCCCAAGGACTTAAACACAGCAATTAAATGGCCACGTTATCCCCTGTGCACTGTGGATGAGATTGCTGCGCAGATTCACGGTGCTAGATGCCAAGAGTTCATTCTGGCAGATTCCACTGGAACACAACTCCTCCAAGTTGACAACTTTCAGCAATCCATTCGGTCTTTATAAATTTCTTCGGATGCCTGCTGGTATAAGTTCTGCCAGTGAAGTATTTCAACAAGCTATTGAGCAATTGTTTGCAGGATACCCATGCTCCATCGTAGTGGATGACATTGCTGCAAAAACGGTCAAAGAGCACGATGCTAATCTCACAAAAGTATTGAATCGTGCTGAGGCCATCCATCTCAAGCTAAATCCTCAAAATGCAAATTCAGAGTAAATGAGGTAAAATACTTAGGCCATATATTTACCAAAGACGGCCTAAAAACGGATCCAGCGAAAACCAGTGCCATGAATGAGCTTCCAGCACCCACAGACGTGCTCAGTTTGCAGAGATTCCTTGGCATGGTTAACTATTTGAGCAAATTCATTCCGGACCAGCAAAATATCAGCCCCATTGCTCCAAGTTACGCATAAAGACCGCTTGGACATGGCACGAGCAACAACAGACAGCATTCGACACTCTTAAACGGCAGATAACTGATGCTTCTACTCTGGCTTACTTTGATCCTAAACTACCGATTACACTTACTTCTGATGCCTCACAATACGGACTGGGCGCTGCATGCCTTCAGAATGATGGCAACGGCAATAAGCCTCTCCAGCGCGCCTACAGCGGATGTTACAACAACTTCAAAAATATGACATCATTCTGATCCACAAACGCGGTAAGGATAAGCACGTGGCTGACACTCTTTCGCGTGCACCCCGGAAGACCTACAATATAGTCATCACCCTGGCCGGATGATGACTATATTGTGATGACTGTGTCTTTTATCGCTTTGTCCTGTATGGAGGACCTGGTTGCCCACACTGCTGCTGACACTACTTTACGGTCGCTTGCCGCCGTCATTAAGCGCGGCTGGCCAGACAAGCACTACAACGTTCCTCTGTCAGTCCGGCCCTTCTTTGCTGTTCGTGATGAGCTAGTGCTGCAAGACGGCATTATTTTAAAAGGACACAAGACCGTCGTTCCTGTTTCGTTGCACAACGAGTATTTTAACGCTGTTAATGCAGGGCACCCAGGTGCTGAAGCCACTGTTTCACAGGCAAGAAGCATGTTTTACTGGCCTGGCATGGCCGAGTACATCACCGAGAATGTGACATCTTGTGCAGTGTGCAACAGCTTGGCACCTCACCAACAAAAGCAACCACTTCAATTACATCCTGTACCTGCGCTCCCCTGGTCTACAGTCACAGCTAACATATTTGATTGGCATGGTAAACGGTACCTGGTGCTCGTGGATTCTTATTCAGGATGGTTCGACGTTGATTTTCTCAGCAGACCCACTTCCAGCGGAGAGATTTCGAAGTTATCTCTCAACTTTTCAGTCCACAAATCTCCGGGCAGACTGTTAACTGTCAACGGCAGTCAATTCACCAGCCAACAATTCAGGGAGTTCGCTAGGCACTGGAATTTCCAGCACGTCACCAGCAGCCCTGAATACCCCCAGTCTCACGGGTTGGCTGAACAGGCTGTCAAAAGTGCTAAACAACTTATGGAACATTCCTACAGAGCAAAATCGGATATTTTCCTGGATCTGCTCAACTTACGCAACATCTCCCGTGACCCCATCTTGGGTCAACGGCTCAACGGCTGTTGTCAAGGCAGACCCATGCTACTGTGCCTGTAGCAGATCAGGCATTCATCCCACAGGTTTTTCAACCAGAGGAGGTTCATTCCAGGTTGCAACAGAAGCGTAACATTAAAAACAATGGTTCGACAAGACAAGTAGGCCGCTGCCAACGCTAACGATCGGGCAGGTGGTCCGTTTACAGATTGACAAAGGCCACGACCGTATTGGAGTAACTTCTGGACTTGCCTCGGAGCCACGCTCATATATCGTTAGTGCTGATAGCGGCACATACACGCGTAACAGCAACACATCCCGCCTGTGAACGAGCCAGTTCCTCCTCCGTATTATCCAGATCGAACAAGTCCACTTCCGTATGCGTCTGGTGGTGCTCGCATGCTTTTGCCAACGCAACAACCCATGCAACGGTTCCTCTGCCTGTTCCATCTTCGCCTGCGCCACAGTCTCCTGCTTCGACTCCAGGATGTTGGTCCAGTCTCCCTCGCCTGTGAAACGGCCTGCTCTCTCCCCGGGAAAAAATAATGGAGATGGTCTTTATCGTACCCGTGCTGGTCGTGTTTGCAGGCTGGCCGTGAAGTATCCGGACTATGTTTGACTTTCCTCCAGTTGTCATCGATTGTTATACATGTATTGTTGTTGCTCCTTTAAGAGGGGAGGATGTATATCAGTGTCACTCATGTTATGAGTCATGCTTTTGTAGTTTACGTCCACTAACTTTTCAGTAATCACTGCTTGCCTGGTTCCCTCAGATATAGTGAAACGTGCAAGTGTGAAGTTGTGCTTGCTATGTCGTTAATAAAGTCTTTGGATCTTTATCATGTGTAAGGCATCCGTTATTATATAGTCCAAACACTCAACACCGTCCAACCCACCGACCCGCCCCCCTCACCAGGAAACACTCCCGTCTGCGCCCGCGCTGCTTGGCGCCAACATTCCGGGATCCTTCTGTATCCCAACATTTAATCATAGAGTCATAGAGTGATACAGTGTGGAAACAGGCCCGTTGGCCCAACTCCGCCCACTCCCAGTTACACAGGTCCCACTTGGCTGAACTTGGTCCATATCCATCTAAACCTGTCCCATCCATGTACCTGTCTAACTGTTTCTTAAACGATGGGATAGTCCCAGCCTCAACTACCTCCTCTGGCAGCTTGTTCCATACACCCACCACCCTTGGTGTGAAAAAGTTACCCATCGGATTCCTATTAAATATTTTCCCCTTCACCTTGAACCTATGTCCTCTGGTCCTCAATTCCTCTCAACTGGGCAAAATACTCTGTGCATCTACCCGATTTATTCCAGCACAATAACCTGGCTCTCATCACCAGCAAAAGCAAGGAACTGATAGTGGACTTTGTAAGGGGTAGGATAGGGACCAACAGTCCCGTTTATATCAACGGGTCGATGGTGGAAAGGGTCAAGAACTTCAAATTCCTGGACATGCATATTTCCGAAGATCTCTCCTGTTCCCAGCACACTGATGTAATTATAAAGAAAGCACATCAGCGCCTCTGCTTCCTGACAAGATTACGGAGAGTCGGTATGTCAAGGAGGACTCTCTCGAACTTCTACAGGTGCACAGTAGAGAGCATGCTGACCGGTTGCATCGTGGCTTGGTTCGGCAACTTGAGCGTCCAAAAGCGGAAAAGGCTGCTAAAAGTTGTAAACATTGCCCAGTCCATCATCGTCTCTGACCTCCCTACCATCGAGGGGATCTATCACAGTCGCTGCCTCAAAAAGGCTGCCAACATCATCAAGGACCCATACCATCCTGGCCACACACTCATCTCTCTGCTGCCATCAGGTAGAAGATACAGGAGCCTGAAATCTGCAACATCCAGGTTCAGGAACAGCAACTTCCCCACAGCCATCAGACTATTAAACATGACTTCAAACAAACTCTGAACTATAACAGCCTATTTGCACTTTATCTGTTTATTTATGTGTATATATATGGTCTATGGTATATAGACACACTGATCTGGTCTGTATTTATGCCTGCAATATCCTGCTGTGCTGAAGCAAGGCAAGAATTTCATTGTCCTATCTGGGACACATGACAATTTCCGAAAGTGGCGGCGCTGTCGTACAGCAGCGGCTCGCCTGCAGTCCGTCTGTTTTTACTTTTTTTGTTGTTTTCTTTTGTCCTGTTTTAGTTAAATTTTAGTTTATTGGGTTGTGTATGTGTGGGGTGGGGGGGTGAAACATGACTTTTGTCTCTTCCTTCGGGGGAATGCGACTTTTACTTGTCGTATCCCCTTCTCTGCCTCCGTCTGCGCTGAGGCCAAAATGGCGGAGCTGCCGGCCTCCAACTCCAACTGCGAGCGACCGACCGACCTCGAGGCTCCGGAGGCAGAGCCAGGACTTACCAGCGCGAGGCTGGCCAACTTCGGGGCTGCGGTGGCGTTCCGGCGGTGGCGACCGAGGACACTGGTGGCGACCTGAGTCCGGAGGCTCGGCCGCAGCTGGCCCAGTGGACGACACCTTCGGGAGCGCGAGGCTGGCCAACTTCGGGGCTGCGGTGGCGTTCCGGCGGTGGCGACCTGAGCCCGGAGGCTCGGCCGCAGCTGGCCCAGTGGACGACATCGTCGGGAGCGCGCAGGTCACAGGTTGGTGACCTGTTTTTCTGGGGCTCCCGCAACTACAGCTGCGTCCGCTGGACTGGAGGGCGGCAGCTTCGACCACCCCGGGCCGTGGAGTTTGAGTTGGCCCGTCGCGGAACACGGATTCGGCCGCGGTACTGACTTACCGTCGCCCGGCGGGGTCACAGCATCAGAAGCCTGGATCGCCTCAGCGCAGAGGGAGAACAAAGAGGGAAGAGACAGAGACTTTAAGACTTTTGCCTCCATCACAGTGAGGAGGTGCCTGGTGAACTCACTGTGGTGGATGTTAATTTGTGTTTATTGTGTGTTTATTATATGTATGACTGCAGGCAACGAAATTTCGTTCAGACCGAAAGGTCTGAATGACAAATAAAGGAATCTCTAATCTCTAATCTCTAAACTCTTTTGACATGACTTGACGACTATTATCTTATACATCTCAATAAGATCCCCCCTCAACCTTTTGCGCACCATGGAATAGAGACACAGCCTACACAACCTCTCCCTATAGCTCACACCTTCTAGTCCTGGCAACATCCTCGTAAATATTTTCTGAACCCTTTCAAGCTTGACAATATCTTTCCAAGATCATGGTGCCCAGAACTGAACACAATATTATAAATGCGGTCTCACCAACGTCTTATACAACTACAATATGACTTCCCAACTTCTATACTCAATACTCTGACTGATGAAGGCCAACGTGCCAAAAGCCTTTTTGACCACCTTATCCACCTGCGACTCGACCTTCAAGGAACCATGCACCTGTACTCCTAGAACCCTCTGATCTACAACACTCCCCAGAGGCCCACCATTCACTGTGTAGGTCCTGTTCCCTCTGTCCTCCTAAAGGACGTCATTACAACAGCCGGTCCCAGCATCCTCGCCTTCTTCAACAGCTCTCTGGCCACTGGCACTGTACCTACCTCTTCCTGCTTCAAGGATGAGGTGGTCCAACGACTCCTGAAAAAACCTAACGTTGACCCCATCTTGCCAAGCAACTACAGACCCATTTCTAAACTGCCTTTCCTCTCAAAAGCCCTTGAAAATGTAATTTAAAGTTAATTTATACCTTACCTTCACCAAAACACTATCTTGGAAACTTTCCAATCAGGTTTCAGGGCTCACCATAGCACAGAGTCTGCCTTGTTCAAGGTACACAATGACCTACTGCTCACCATTGACTCCGGCGACTGTGCAATTCTGCTCCTTCTTGACCTCAGCGCAGCATTTGATACTGTCGACCACACCATCCTAATTGACCGTCTCCGGTATGGGGTTGGTATTGATGGTACTGAGCTGGGTCATCTCCTACCTCAAAGGTAGGAGTTTCTCGACTAACATAGTAAACTCTTTCTCCTCCCCAGCTAATCTCTGCTGTGGGGTTCCACAAGGTTTCATCCTTGGCCCCATTCTCTTCTCCCTGTATATGCTCCCCTTAGGCCAAGTCATTGAAAGGCATGGCATTTCCTTCCATTGCTACGCAGACGATACACAATTCTATCTCCCCATGAGCCCAAAAACCAATCAAATCTGTTTAACCTTACCCACTGCCTCGAGGATATAAAGTGTTGGATGGCCAGATACTTCCTCCAACTAAACGAGAGTAAGTCTGAGGTCATCCTTCTCGGCCCCTCGGACTCATCATAAATGATAGCAGGCAGCTTGAAGCCTTACCCCACTACACAAACCTCACGTCAAAAACGTTGGCGTGATATTTGACTCAGCACTGAAGTTGACAAACAAGTCAATGCCGTGGTAAAAGCTAGCTTCTTTCAGCTTCGGACGATAGCTAAAATAAAACAATTCCTCCAGTTTGATGACCTCGAAAAGATCATCCACACATGCATCTCCTCCCGCCTAGATTACTGCAACTACCTTTACACTGGCATCAGCCATCTTCCCTGTCCCGCCTGCAACTGGTCCAAACGCGCAGCGAGACTCCTGACGGGCACCGAAAAAGGGACCACACACCCGATCCGGCCTCTTCCACTGGCTCCCTGTGCGTTCCGTATATCCAAGATCCTCCTAGATGTTACAAAGCCCTCAATGGGCTTGCCCCCACCTACATAAAAAGTCTTCTCACCCACCACTCCAACTCCAGGCCCCTCAGATCGGCCCGACTTGGGTTGCTGAATATCGTCTAAGTCTAGGCATCTCAGGGGCGACCGCGCCTATGCGGTTGCAGCCCCTAGAATGTGGAACAGCATCCCCTTTCCCATCAGAACTGCCCCCTCCATCGACCTTTTAAGTCAAGACTAAAGACTTATCTATTCTCCCCAAGCCTTTCCTG
>JAXLNO010000715.1:0-100447 GCA_038087875.1 Malacoraja senta
AACTGGAGATGCTGTTTTAAACTGAAGATAGACACAAAAAGCCAGAGAAACTCAGCGGTTCGGGCGGCGTCTCTGGAGAGAAGGAATGGGTGACGTCATCAGATTCCAGAGATGCTGCCCGACCCACTGAGTTATGGCAGCTTTTTGTGTCCATCTCGCTTGAGACGGGGTTGGGTTCAATAGCCGGCTGACTTGTGTGTGTTTCCCCTCCAGGTGTGTACCTCACGTGAAGAAGTGGATGCTGCTGGTGTTGCTGACATTACTGGGTAAGGACCTGTTCCATTTCTTCATCGATCATTGATGTCTGCAGGACAATATGAAGAGAAAATCTTAACAGAGGGTTCGAGCAGTTGAGGCAAAGCATGAGGAGAAACAGTCAAGTTGAGAGTAAAGGATTAAAGGTGGAGAGAGGCATTGGGGTGGGCCCTGGGCTGTATTTAGCCGTCTGTTTGACAGAACAACGCTGGCAAATTTATGGTGCAAACTGAGTATCCGGAGGTTACTGAGTATCCGGAGCCCAAGGTTCTTATTGGAATTAGAGAGTGAGGTCCAAGCAGCTGAATTGAGGATGTGTTATATTGTACAGGCCCAGTGCCTACTAATGCTCATCACACGTCAACCCACTCATTCCTGGGATCATTCTCGTAAACCTCCTCTGGACTCTCACCAACACCAGCATATCCTTCTTCAGATGTGGAGCCCAAAACCGCTCACAATACTTCAAATATGGTCTGGCTAGTGCCTTATAAAGCCTCAGCGTTACATCTCTGTCTTTCCATTCTATTGTCAGGGTGCTTGTATTTGATAATCTCGCTGTTCTAACGCGTGCAAAGATGCTAATCTCCAGATTGCTCCCAGTAGCTGGTACAGTGAGTGTAGGTGTGGGAAGGGAGTGTGGGTTTGAGTAGGGGAGTGATGGTGCAGGAGGGAGGGCTGTATATTCCTCGGGCACTGGCAATGGTTCTGAGGGCAGGTGGCACCTCGAGGCTGGGACCAATCTCCTCGATGGGTTTGTTAATGCCGTTTGGATGGGTTGATATGGTTTGGTATGGAAGGAAATTTGAGCCAAGATTTGGGGGGAAGATGGGCAGAACAGGGAACGGGGAAGTTAGTGAGTGTTTGGGAGGAAGAGGAAAGAAAGGCTGGAAAATCCAATGGAGGAGTGTGGCTCCACTTGATGCAAGGATTCCATCGAGGGGAAAATGTCAAAGGCTAGAGGGCATAGCTTTCAGGTGAGAGTGGCGCCGTTTAAAGGAGATATGGCCCCAAAGTTGTTTTTTAAGAGTGGTGGGTGTCTGGAACGTGCTTCCTGGTATAATGGTGGAAGCAGATACGATAGTTGATGTTTAAGAATATTTTAGATTTTAGATAGGCACATGGATATGCAGGGAATGGTGGGAAATGGATCACATGCAGGTAGAGATTAGTTTAACATGGCATCATGTTCGGCACAGACATTGGGCCGAAGGTCCTGTTCCTGTGCTGTTCTATGTTGGAGGATGACTTGCTTTCACTCTGATTTTGTTCTGAGCAGCTCATTATGGAGAAGGGAGACTGAGGGATGACAGTACTAGTTAATGAAACGCTGTAAACTGTGAAAGGGATGATATGTGTAGGAAGGAACTGCAGCTGCTGATTTAAATCGAAGAAGGGTCTTGACCCGAAACATCACCCATTCCTTCTCTCTAGAGATGCTGCCTGTCCCACTGAGCTTATTTCAGCATTTGCGACTATCTTCAGAAGGGATGATATGTTAGAAAGTCGTCAATGTCGAATGTAAGATGAAAATGGGCAATTGCTGACTTGTGAGTGCACTGTTGACCCCAAATAGGGTGTGAGAGAGAACAAGTGTAAGTGTGCAAGGACAATGTTATTGGATTTCAATTCCCCGGAGGTGAATCGTGATTAGTTGTAGCTATTCATACGAGGGGGATAATATTGTTACAGTCAACAAATGTGAAATATTGCATGGGACGTGCAGAGAATAAGGGGAGGCATCAAGGGTCGGTCAATTTAGTCAATGGGTAACTCACCAGGCTCGGATGAAATGTATCCCAGGATGTTGAAGGGAGCCAGGGAAGAAATTATAGATGCTCTGACCGTGATATTTTGGTTCTTCCTCACTGCAGGAGTAATACTGGAGGATTAGATTACTAACATACTGTTGTTTAAAAAGGGAGCATGGGAGAACCCAAATAATTACAGGCCAGTTTGCTTAACCTGTGGAGGACAAATTATTGCAATCGATTCTAAATGGTATAAAATTCATTTAGAAGTGAATGATTTTTAGAACTGAGAGTAAGCATGAGGTACAGCAGGCAGTGAAGAAAGCTAATAGCATGTTGGCCTTCATAACAAGAGGAGTTGGGTATAGGAGCAAAGAGTTCCTTCTGCAGTTGTACGGGGTCCTAGTGAGACCACACCTGGAGTATTGTGTGCAGTTTTGGTCTCCAAATTTGAGGAAGGACATTCTTGCTAGTGGATGCCAATTCTATGGATGCTTCCAAGAGAGTTAGATAGAGCTCTTAAAAATAGCGGAGTCAGTGGATATGGTGAGAAGGCAGGAACGGGTTACTAATTGTGGATGATCAGCCATGATCATATTGAATGGTGGTGCTGGCTCGAATGGCCTACTCCTGCACCTATTGTCTAAAAGTTGAGTTAAGAAGAGGTCGCCAGGATGGAGTTCTTGCAGGAAGGCTCTGTCTGACTGATGGTTACATTGTTTGAGTTGGTGACAAAGAATTGATAAGGGCAGCATGTTTCATGGAGACTATGGTTTTCAGTGAGGTTTTTGGCAAGGCCCCATATGGCAGGTTGGTCAAAAGGTAAAAGGTGAGTGGTACATTGGAACCAAAATTAGATATCTGGTAAAAAGCAAAAGTTAATGTGTGGGAAGGAACTGCAGATGCTGGTTTACACCGAAGATAGACACAAAATGCTGGAGTAACTCAGCGGGTCAGACAGCAACTCTGGAGAAAAGAAATAGATGATGTTTTGGGTCGAGACTCTTCTTCAGACTGAGAGTTGGGGGGAAGGGAAATGAGAGATATAGACAGTGATGTAGAGAGATGTAGAACAAATAAATGAAAGATATGCAAAAAACTAACAATGATAAAAGAAACAGGCTGTTGTTAGCTGTTTGTTGGGTGAGAAAGACTACAGACAATGAGACTCATCAAGTTGACTTTGAAGCTGGTACAACTTGGGTGGGGGAGGGATGGAGAGAGAGGGAATGCAAGGTTTACATGAACTTATAGAAATCAATATTCATACCATTGGGTTTTAAGCTGCCCAAGCAAAATCTGAGATGTTGTTCCTCCAATTTGTGTTTGGCCTCACTCTGAGAAATGTTAAGTGTGGGAATGGGAAGGGGAATTAAAGTGTTTGGCAACCGGGAGATCAGGTGGGTCCAGGCAGACTGAACGCAGTGAGCGGACCGAGGCGACTGCATACCTTGAATGTTGCTTGCTTCAGTGCAACCTTTCTGCCTCTGCAGGTGTTGGCCTCTTGATGTCATCCAGAGGTATCTGGTCTCGTCCCGAGAAGCTGGGCGCGCTGGAAAGCACTCAGGTGAGCCCCTGACCGTCCCATCCTCGTGCACTCTCGCTCTTCCTCCTGGAGCCCTCCACCTCCGCAGGTCATGGCTGCCCATGAGCAGTCCGGGTGTCTGGGGTTATGGGGAGAAGGCAGGAGAATGCGGTTAGGAGGAAGATATAGATCAGCCATGATTGAATGGCGGAGTAGATGGGCTAAATGGCGTAATTCTGCTCCTATCACTTATGGCCTTGCCAAGCAAGTTGGCAAACTGGGCTCATTTGGCCCATAGTCCTCTAAACCCTTTGTCAATATTTCTGTCCAATTGTCTTTTCAGAGTGTCAGAAACCAGTGAGTACCTGGTGGATCTTGGCATTCACTGAAACTCTTCCACAGCAGTAGGAGCTTCTAATGCATATTTAAAATTCCATGTGTGGGTTTTAGTAGATTGGAAGTTGTTCTTCGTCTGACTTAATCGGCCATCCTGTCGATCAGAATAGGCTGTCCTCCCTGCCAGTACACTATAATACACCATCCCTCTTGCCAATCACAATACCGAATACATTTGGCTGGCCCTCCCTCCTTGTGCATGGGCTTCAATCAGCCATCCCTCCCGGCTTCTCACTGTGCCTTTGTCTAGTTGCCCGTTCACTTACACTGGAGGCCTGTCCTCCTGATGCAGCTGATACTTGCAGTGGGAATGGCATGTGAATTGGCCGCAGCACTAGTGCAGCTAGTGGCATGTGCTTTGCAGATCTGGGAGAGAGCATGGGAGGAAATCCGGTGGGGGGAGGGGCACAGCCCCCAT
This sequence comes from Malacoraja senta, assembly GCA_038087875.1. Lineage (NCBI taxonomy): Eukaryota > Metazoa > Chordata > Chondrichthyes > Rajiformes > Rajidae > Malacoraja > Malacoraja senta. Next base: position 4,346 of record JAXLNO010000715.1, read on the forward strand.
GTTTTGAGAGGTGGGGGGCAATCCCCCCCCCCATGTTTTGTAATTCGGATTTTGAAATTCGGTGAAAATAAATCTAATAAAATCTCCGCTTTCCGCGAGACAGTGGGGATGTCACTGTTAAGCGCTTGTTAATTGTCTCTAATAACATCGTATTAACACGATGTGTCACCAATTGTGTTTTGACCTTCAAGTATTACTGAAGGTATTCACGGAGAATTTCTTAAAGCTGTCTGATGCGGGTACAATTACCATTTGAACTAATTGGATGTATTGGTGGATGGGAAAGATTTAAACGGTTCGAACGGGTTTCCTGGCTCGCTTGCAGGTAAGTCCTTCATTCAGGTCCCTCACGTTATTTAGTATTTTTTTCCCATCTCTCTCTTTCCCCCTCCAAGGTCGGCTCTTCTGTCAGCCTTTATTTGCTTCAGTTTTATTTGTTTAAGTGTTATTTATCACATTGTAGCTTTTGAAAGATTCAAGCGCGTATCAGATGTTTTCTCAGGGCTGAATTGGCTGATTCGTGGTGCCTTTCATCGCCTGACACGGCTTAAAATCAATCTGCTGCATCAAGGCGATCGAGGCTCCCGATGTTGAAGCCCCCGCCGGCCGATTTTAAACCACGGCGGGCAATGAAAGGCCCTGCAAACGGGCCGATTCAAGCCCCACGATTCGGGGTGGATGAAGCTGCTGTTGCTGGACTTCGGAGTCGGTCATCAACCAGGTCAGATCTCGATGTTACTGTCCACATGGCCCACGGCCGAAGCCTCATGTGTGTGTGTGTGCACGCATGCACGTGGCTACCAAAGAATTGTATCCCCCCCATCTTTTGATTGTGATTTCCGCCTCGGGGAGAGAGAGAGTACCCAAGAATGACAGCAGGGGCAGTGCACCTCCTTGAATTCACCCTCTGAATCCCACTCCAGCCTTCCCTAACTGATTTCTGAATGAAGTACAAAGCTGCAGGTTCAGTTTAGTTTAGAGATAGAGCATGGAAGCCGGCCCTTTGGCCCACCGAGTCCGCACCGACCAGCGATGCTCGCACATTATCACTACTCGACACACACCAGGGACAATTTTACATTTATAGCAAGCCAATTAACCAACAAACCTGTACGTCTTTGTAGTGTGGGAGGAAGCCAAAGATCTTGGAGAAAACCCATGCAGATCAAGGGGAGAACGTACAAACTCTGTACAGACAGCACCCGTAGTCAGGATCGAACCCACGTCTCTGGCGCTGGAAGACAGCAAGAGCCACCGTGTCGCCCCTCGGATGTGGGAGGAAACCGGAGCAACCGGAGGAAACACCCGCGGTCATAGGGAGAATGTACACAAGAGAGCACCCAAGGTCTGGGTCAAACCCAGATCTCTGGCACTGCGAGGTAACTTGGTCGGCTTCAATGTTGGGCTGAAGGGCCTGTCTCCGTGTTGTATGATTCTGCAGACCTGAGCCCTGTGCTTCCAGATCAGCAGCAAGGACCCATACTGCAGTCGTCCAGGCTCCAAACACCACTGAACCGACCACTGTGCACAACTGCACAGACTTGCTAGACATTAAATGCTGGAGTAACTCAGCAGGTCAGGCAGATTCACTGGAGAAAAGGAATAGGTGACATTTCTGGAAGGTCTCGACCCGAAACGTCACCTATTCTTTCTCTCCGGAGATGCTACTTGACTCGCTGAGTTACTCTAGTTTTTGTGGCTATCTTCGGCTTAAACCAGCATCTGTAGTTCCCTCCTATGCATTCTGACAGCTTGCTAGCTGGTTTCTCGACACTAGCCGTGCTGTGCAGCTTTGAGCTCCACGCCCATGTGTGTGGTTTGCACACCCTTCGTTAGCTGCCCGCTTCTGTGTGGCCAGCTCACCTCCCTCGTGAGAAAAATGCATGGGCCAACTCATACTTATTTAGATCCAAAGCATTCTCGGGGTAATCTTTGTCATTTGACGGTTACCGCACATGGTATAGATGTCTGCTCCGGTCAGTAAATGTGGAATCAAGGACGGCACGGTGGCATAGCGGTAGAGTTACTGCCTTACAGCGCTTGCAGCACCAGAGACCCGGGTTCAATCCTAATTACGGGTGCTGTCTGTACGAAGTTTGTACGTTCTCTTCGAGACTGCATGGGTTTTCTCCGAGATCTTCGGTTTCCTCCCACATTCCAAAGACATACAGGTTTGTTGGTTAATTGGCTTGGTATAAATTGTCCCTAGTGTGTCTGGGACAGTGTTAGAGCACGGGGATCGCTGGTCGGTGCAGACCCGGTGGGCCAAAGGGCCTGTTTCCTTGCTGTATCACTAAACTAAACTAAACTGCACACAATCCCCAGGCAGAAAGAGCAGTGAGACTTGCAGCTTTGTGGATGTGGTTGGGAGGTGTTGGCCAGAGCTGCCACCCAGGGACATGGCAGTGTTTACACCTGAGAGGTGTCGCACACACACACACACACTCACTCAGGCCCAAGGTGGGATTTGACCTTCCTGCAACCCGTAAGTGTTGTTGCTGGAACGACTTGAACCCGAGCACCGGGCTGTCAGTGGAGAAATGTTGATCAAAGCTTTCCCATGGCCAGTGGTGAGCAGAGATGAAAGGCAGAGGAGTGCTGGAAATGTGGGTGGGAGGAAAGAGCAGCAGGGGAAATAGCCTTTCAGCCCACAATGTCAATGTGGAACATAATGCAAGGATGACTAATCTTGCTTGCCTGCACACAATCCATATCCCGCCATTCCCTGCATATCCATATGACTATCAAATGCCTCTATCGTATCTGCTTCCACCGCCTATCCTGGCAGAGCCTGTTCCAGGCATCCACCTGGTATAAAAAAATCTATCACTTTTATACTTTATCCCTCTCATCGTAAAGCTATACCCTCTGGTCTTTGACATTTCCACCCTGGGAAGAAAGTAGTTGAGGGGAAAATAGAGGAGAGATGTGAGATAAGTGGAGGAGAAGGGATGGGCTGCTGTGTGGGTTGGGGCAGAGTGAATGGGGTGGAGAGTTGGGGGTTGAGATGGGGTTGCAGGATGGAGAGTTTGCATGTGTTGGCCTGCATTAGGTTGGAGGTGTCCCCCTCCATGCTGTGGAACCTGGCCTTGACAATAAATGTGCAGTGCACGGTCTCATTGAAGGGCGGCGATGGCTATATTCTGGGTCAAGTTGATATGGACTTTAGTTTAGAGATACAGCGCGGGGAACAGGCCTTTTGGCCCACCGGGTCCACACCGACCAGCGATCCCCGCACACTAACACCATCCCACACACACTAGGGACAATTTTACATTAATTTTATATTAATACAAAGCCAATTAATCTACAATCCTGTACATCTTTGGAGTGTGGGAGGAAACCGAAGATCTCGGAGAAAACCCATGCAGGTCACGGGGAGAATGTACAAACTTCATACAGGCAGCACCTGTAGTCAGGATCAAACTCGGATCTCTGGCGCTGTGAGGCAGCAACTCTACCACTGTGCCACCATACTGCCCAAGCTGACTGTCTTGCTCTGTTCCTAGGCTGGCCTGCAGGTGCATGTGCAGAGAATGGAGAAGGAGCTGGAGCTGCTGACCGCTGACTTCCGGGCTTGGCTGGACTGGGGCGGTGGGCCGTCTGAAACCATACGCCTCCCTCCCCCACTGACACCAGCCCACGTCATCAAGCTGCTGGGCAAGGTAACCCTTCAGAGACTGGATGAGCTTCGGAACATGCTGCCCTTCGAGTCGCTGGAGAGGGTGCAGGTGAGTGTCAAATGCTGGCAGCTTGGCCTCTTCCTCCACCCCTGCCTGGCAGTGATGTGTAGAGTCTGTCCGTAGGGGGGTGAGCAGAGCCTTGATTGACACAGAAGGAAATCCAGCTGTTAGTTAACCTGTTGCTTAACCTGCCTGGTAGTCATTGAGAGAGATGGCATGGAAACAGGCCCTGTGACCCACTGAGTCCACGCTGACCATCGATCACCCATTTGCACTAATCTAATCCATTTGTTATCTGGCAACTGAATACGTTTACCACAACTAGAGAGCAGTCCTGAACAACGATCTACCTCATTGGTGATCCTTGGACTATCTTTAATCGGATTTTACTATCTTTACCTTGCACTGAACGGTATTCTCTTATCATGTATCTATACACTGTAAATGCCCCGATTGTAATCATGTATTGCCTTTCTGCTGACTGGATAGCATGCCACAAAAGCTTTTCACTGTACACGTGACAATAAACTAAACTGAACTAAACTTTATTCTTTCCATATTGTCTTCAATCCCCTCGCCCCCCAGATTATGCACTTGCCGACATGGAAGAGGCAATTTACAACGGCCAATTAACCTACGAATCTGCACACATTTGGTTTTCTCTCTCTGCAAAGGCTCTCGCTGTGTTGGACAGAGGTGGGCTGGGTGCGTGCCCCTGGTGAGATTGTAACCCTGCGTGTGTTTGCTTCCAGGCTGACATCACCGCCATCCAGCAGAAGCATGAGGAGCGGACGGAGCCGGCGCTGCGGGCAGTTGGTTGCAATACCAAGGTGGGTGCGGGGAGAGAGAGCAGGTGCTGGTGAGGGAGAAGGGGTAGAGAGGGCACAGGGAGTCATGGTTCATAAGTGATAGGAACTGAATTAGGCCTTTCGGCTCATCAAGTCTACCCTGCCATTCAATCAGGCTGATCCATCTCACCCTCTTAACCCCATTCCCCTGCCTTCTCTCCATTACCTCTGACACCCAAACTAATCAATAATCTATCTACCTCTTAAAAAGATCCACAGCCTATTGTGGCAGTGAATTCCACAGATTCACCACATTCTGGTTAAAGAAATTCCTCCTCATCTCCTTCATAAAGGAACGTCCTTTTATTCTGAGGTTAAGGCCTCTGGTCCTAGCATGGCGAGCTTTCCTTCACATTCTGCCTGAAATGGTTGCTTTTAGTCTTTTTTTTAAATTTGTTTTAGCGATACAGCGTGGAAAGTCTGCGTCGACTAGCGATCCACACACACTACCACCATCGTGCACATACTAGGGACAATTTACAATTTTACTCAGCTATTTAGCCTACAAAACTGTACGTCTTTGGAGTGTGGGTGGAAACATAGAAACATAGAAATTAGGTGCAGGAGTAGGCCATTCGGCCCTTCGAGCCTGCACCGCCATTCAATATGATCATGGCTGATCATCCAACTCAGTATCCCGTACCTGCCTTCTCTCCATACCCTCTGATCCCTTTAGCCACCAGGGCCACATCTAGCTCCCTCTTAAATATAGCCAATGAACTGGCCTCGACTACCCGCTGTGGCAGAGAGTTCCAGAGATTCACCACTCTCTGTGTGAAAAAAGTTCTTCTCATCTCGGTTTTAAAGGATTTCCCCCTTATCCTTAAGCTGTGACCCCTTGTCCTGGACTTCCCCAACATCGGGAGCAATCTTCCTGCATCTAGCCTGTCCAACCCCTTAAGAATTTTGTAAGTTTCTATAAGATCCCCTCTCAATCTCCTAAATTCTAGAGAGTATAAACCAAGTCTATCCAGTCTTTCTTCATAAGACAGTCCTGACATCCCAGGAATCAGTCTGGTGAACCTTCTCTGCACTCCCTCTATGGCAATAATGTCCTGGAGCACCTGGAGAAAATCCACGCAGGTCACGGGGAGAACGTACAAACTCCGTACAGATAGCACCCGTAGTCGTAATTGAACCTGGGCATCTGGTGCTGTGAGGCAGTAACTTTACCGCTGCACCACCGTGCTGCCCCTCAGCTGCTCTACCTCTCAGTCAGACCATTTATCTCGGCACCATTTAACGTCATTCTCTCAATTCCGTAATATCAAGGCCAGTCACCTCGGTGTTATACTGGTCTCAAGGACTGGTCTCTGTAACCACTTGGGCAGAGAATTCCCTGCATTTCCCATCCTCTGGGTGTTAAGCTGCTACAGTTCAGTGAAGTTTGCTTTATATTGAATGGTGGATTCTGCGGGCAATTGATGGGAGTTTGTGAGGAACTAGTTTCAAGGAACATTCGTGAAGGACTGGGATTCTCTGAGAGCTGGCATTGATTTGATGGGCTGAAATGGCATATGTCATCAGGGAATATGAAGTATGGAAAAGTGACTTCTGCTTTACATATTTGTAAATTTGACGTGTATGTTGTGAAAAAAGTAGCTGCGAGTAGAATTAAAAAGCCTCCGAACTTGAAAATAAACTTTTTTTTAAATTTCTATTCCTAGATGTTGTTGCAGAAGGTGAAGGAAATGGAATCTGCTGTGGAAAGGTACAGAGTGTTTCCAGCCAGGAGTGGAGCAGTAGAAGACCCGGGGGTGGGTGGGGGGGGGGGGGGGGCGGCGTCGGTTGCTGCGTGAAACACGTCAACATCGTTTTTAGTTTAGAGGTACAGCGTGGAAACAAGCCCTTCGGCCCACTGAGTCCGCGCAGACCAACGATCACTCTTGAGTCAGTATTGAACCCAGGTCTCTCGCGCTGTAAGGCCGTAGCTCTACTGCTGCACCACCGTTCCGCCTCTGCTCCTGCACTCTGATGGCTTGCTTTGTCCTGTATAGGACAGGTTTTGTCTGGGCCACAGCCAGACATAAAAACAGTATTTTTCCACGAGCAGTAGCTCTACTCAACAGCCAAAAGTCTGCATGCTCTTTTTACCCTGGTATTTTATTTACACGTGTTTAAATTATAATGTTTTATTTTTAATTGTCTACTGTATATCATGTTTTTATCCATGCAAGGAAAGCACCAAGGCAAGTTCAGATTCAGATTCAACTTTATTGTCATTGTGCAGTGTACAGTACAGAGACAACGAAATGCAGTTAGCATCTCCCTAGAAGAGCGACATAAATATGAGCAGTAAATAAATAAATCTAATAAATCCTGGTGGGAGGAGTGTCTGGGGAGGGGTTGATTGGCAGTCATCGAGGTACAGTGTTGAGTAGTGTAACCGCCGCAGGGAAGAAGCAGTTCCTGGACCTGCTGGTCCGGCAACGGAGAGACCTGTACCGCCTCCCGGATGGTAGGAGGGTAAACAGTCTGTGGTTGGGGTGAGAGCAGTCCTTGGCGATGCTGAGCGCCCTTCGCAGACAATGCTTGCTTTGGACAGACTCAATGGTGGGGAGTGAGGAACCGGTGATGCGTAGGCCAATTTTCACCACCCTCTGCAGTGCTTTCCGGTCGGAGACAGAGCAGTTGCCATACCATACTTCCTTGTATGTATACATACTTGGCTAATAAAATTATATTTATTATTATTATTATAGGTTGACAGATGAACAGAAGCAGCTACTGACTGCACAGGCGCTGCTGGAGGAGCAGTTCAGCCAGACGCGGCTGGAGCTGCAGTTTGCACTTGCGGCACAGAAGGACATGGACTCCAACATGCGAGCATTGGAAAGCAGTTTTAAAAGTATAACTGATGTAAGTTTTCCCAAATAGTTTTTATTTAACTGTAAAAGGCCAAAACTTAGCACTTCTCCTGCCTTGGAGACGATCAAAGAGATTGAGGTGAAGTGGAAAGTGTGGAAAGTATCTTGCCCTCTTCCCTCCCCTTCTCCAACACTCAACTCTCACTCTTTCCCTCCCTCCCACTCTACTGCGTTCTTCCCTTTCTCTCACTGTCTCTCCTTTTCCCCCTCTGCTCCTTTCCCTGTGTTCACGATGTGGTCTCCTCTACATTGGAGAAACCAGGCGTTGGGTTTCTACTTTGCGGAGCACATGTGTTCGATCCATGGGGCACTCCTGAGCTTCCTGTTATCTCATTCTGACTCTTGGATGTGGGAGTGACCGAACAGTCTGTGACTTCCTGCGCTGTTGCAATGAGGCCCAAGTAATCTTGAGGAAAGGCATCTCATCTTCCATTTGGGCTCATGGCAGTCCTCTGGGCTCGAACTAAATTTGATAATCTTGGGTGACTTGATTCCTCTGTTAGTATCAGTTGTCCATTTGTGATAATAGGCTTGGCTTGTTTTTTTAAATATCCAATAGTGGAGGGCATGTGCATGCTGACCTGCCAGACATGTCTTGTCTGAAAAGCGTCTCCACCTGAAACATCACCCATTCCTTCTCTCCAGAGATGCAGCCTGTCCCGTTGTCTATCTTCGGTTTAATCCAACATCTGCCGTTCCTTCCTTGACATCTCTTCTTGCTCTGCATTTTACAACTGCTACGATCTTTTGTATATTTTTCTTATCACCTAACCACTCCTATTCACTCCTTGACCAATGCTTGCAGCTTATCGCCATGGTCACCTGGTTTTACACTATCAGTGCAATCCACCCACCTGTGCAGCTTTACAAGTTTCTTTTGTCGCCTCCCCAGTTCTGACAGAAACATAGAAAATAGGTGCAGGAGTAGGCCATTCGGCCCTTCAATATGATCATGGCTGATCATCCAACTCAGTATCCCGTACCTGCCTTCTCTCCATACCCCCTGATCCCCTTAGCCACAAGGGCCACATCTAACTCCCTCTTAAATATAGCCAATGAACTGGCCTCAACTACCTTCTGTGGCAGAGAGTTCGAGAGATTCACCACTCTCTGTGTGAAAAAAGGTTTTCTCATCTCGGTCCAAAAGGATTTCCCCTCTATCCTTAAGCTGTGACCCCTTGTCCTGGACTTCCCCAACATCGGGAACAATCTTCCTGCATCTAACCTGTCCAACCCCTTGAGAATTTTGTAGGTTTCTATAAGATCCCCCCTCAATCTCCTAAATTCTAGCGAGTACAAGCCGAGTCTATCCAGTCTTTCTTCATATGAAAGTCCTGACATCCCAGGAATCAGTCTGGTGAACCTTCTCTGCACTCCCTCTATGGCAATAATGTCTTTCCTCAGATTTGGAGACCAAAACTGTACGCAATACTCCAGGTGTGGTCTCACCAAGACCCTGTACAACTGCAGTAGAGCCTCCCTGCTCCTATAGTCAAATCCTTTTGCTATGAATGCTAACATACCATTCACTTTCTTCACTGCCTGCTGCACCTGCATGCCTACTTTCAATGACTGGTGTACCATGACACCCAGGTCTCGTTGCATCTCTCCTTTTCCTAATTTGCCACCATTTAGATAATAGTCTGCTTTCCTGTTTTTGCCACCAAAGTGGATAACCTCACATTTATCCACATTATACTGCATCTGCCATGCATTTGCCCACTCACCCAGTGTCATCCGCAAACGTGGAGATGTTGTATTCACTTCCCTCGTCCAAATCATTAATATATATTGTAAATAGCTGGGGTCCCAGCACTGAGCCTTGCGGTACCCCACTAGTCACTGCCTGCCATTCTGAAAAGGACCCGTTTACTCCTACTCTTTGCTTCCTGTTTGCCAGCCAGGTCTCTATCCACGTCAATACTGAACCCCCAATACCGTGTGCTATAAGTTTGTATACTAATCTCTTATGTGGGACCTTGTCGAAAGCCTTCTGAAAGTCGAGATATAACACATCCACTGGTTCTCCCCTATCCACTCTACTAGTTACATCCTCGAAAAATTCTATAAGATTCGTCAGACATGATTTACCTTTCGTAAATCCATGCTGACTTTGTCCAATGATTTCACCACTTTTCAAATGTGCTGCTATACCATCTTTAATAACTGACTCTACCGATGTTAGACTAACTGGTCTGTAATTCCCCGTTTTCTCTCTCCCTCCCTTTTTAAAAAGTGGGGTTACATTAGCTACCTTCCAATCCTCAGGAACTATTCCAGAATCTAAAGAGTTTTGAAAAATTATCAATAATGCATCCACTATTTCTGGAGCTATTTCCTTAAGTACTCTGGGATGCAGCCTATCTGGCCCTGGGGATTTATCGGCCTTTAATCCATTCAATTTACCTAACACCACTTCCCGGCTCACCTGGATTTCACTCAGTTCCTCCATCTCCTTTGACCCGCGGTCCCCTGCTATTTCCGGCAGATTATTTATGTCTTCCTTAGTGAAGACGGAACCAAAGTACTTATTCAATTGGTCCGCCATGTCCTTGTTCCCCATGATCAATTCACCTGTTTCTGACTGCAAGGGACCTACATTTGTTTTAACTAATCTCTTTCTCTTCACATATCTATAAAAACCTTTGCAGTCAGTTTTAATGTTCCCTGCCAGTTTTCTTTCATAATCTATTTTCCCTTTCCTAATTAAGCCCTTTGTCCTCCTCTGCTGGTCTCTGAATTTCTCCCATTCCTCTTGTCGGCTGCTTTTTCTGGCTAATTTGTACGCTTCATCTTTTGCTTTGATGCTATCCCTAATTTCCCTTGTTATCCACGGATGCACTACCTTCCCTGATTTATTCTTTTGCCAAACTGGGATGAACAATTTTTGTAGTTCATCCATGCAGTCTTTAAATGCCTTCCATTGCATATCCACCGTCAACCCTTTAAGAATTAATCGCCAGTCAATCTTGGCCAATTCACGTCTCATACCCTCAAAGTTACCTTTCTTTAAGTTCAGAACCATTGTTTCTGAATTAACCATGTCACTCTCCATCCTAATGAAGAACTCAACCATATTATGGTCACTCTTGCCCAAGGGGCCACGTACAACAAGACTGTTAACTAACCCTTCCTCATTACTCAATACCCAGTCTAGAATAGCCTGCTCTCTCGTTGGTTCCTCCACATGTTGGTTTAGAAAACTATCCCGCAAACATTCCAAGAAATCCTCTTCCTCAGCACCCCTGCCAATTTGATTCACCCAATCTATATGTAGATTGAAATCACCCATTATAACTGTTTTACCTTTGTTGCACGCATTTCTAATTTCATGTTTGATGCCATCCCCAACTGCACTACTACTGTTAGGTGGCCTGTACACAACACCCACTAGCGTTTTCTGCCCCTTAGTGTTTCGACGAAGGGTCTTTGACTTGAAACATTAATTCTGTTTCTCTGGCTACAGATGCAGCCTGACCCGAGTGCTCCCAGCATTTTGTTTTTCAGATATATTCCATCAACAGTTTTCATGCATTTATTCTAATTTTTTTTCCTATACAACTGCCACCTTTCAGTCCATGTTAGCACACTTCCTCCAATATCTTGGGCTCTTAATTTTTTTTGCAAGAGCCTCATATGTGGTAAATGCCTTTTGGGGATCAAAATACACACTACATTTACAGGAGATAGACACAAAAAGGTGGAGTAACGCAGCGGGTCAGACAGCATCGCTGGAGAAAACAAATAGAAAATTCCTTTTCTCCAGAGATGCTATCTGACCCGCTAAGTTACTCCAGCTTATTGTGTCTATCTTTGGTTTAAACCAGCATTTGCAGTTCCTTCCTACTACAATTACAGGTTTCCCTTATCAACTCCCTATCACATCCTGTCAAGTTTTGTCACACATGATTTTCATTAAACCATGTCGGCTGCATTTGATTAGATTCAGCTTACCAAATGATTAGTTATTTCCTCTTGCGAACTATGAGTGCTGGATGAATTAGAATCATAGAGTGATACAGTGTGGAAACAGACCCTTCGGCCCAAGTCGCCCACACCCGCCAACTTGTGCCAGCTACACTAGACCCACCTGCCTGCGTTTGGTCCATATACCTCCAAACCTGTCCTATCCATGTACCTGTCAATTGACCTATAGTTCCCAGCTTCTGTTTTACGTGCTGGGAGGCCAGGTGAATCTCACTCACAGCCTCTTCTACTGCTGGTCCAGGTGCCCAGTAAATGTGAGATCTGCTTCCAACAGCCATTCAGGCAGTGAATCCTTGGCCCAATGTACTAATTGCATCAAACCCTTGTGCCAAATGAATTACATTTCCAATTTTGTGTGGGAAAGATGGTTACCTTGTTTACTCTGAATGGACCAGTCAGAATATCAAAACCTTATGTGTAGGAAGGAACTGCAGATGCTGGTTTACACCACAGATAGACATCAGCAAGACAGGCAGCATCTCTGGGGTGGAGGAATGGATGACATTTCGGGATGAGATGTCTGAAGAAGGGTCTCAATCCGAAACATGATCCATTCCTTCTCTCCAGAGATGCTGCCTGTCCTGCTGAGTTACTCCAGCATTTTGTCTTTTTTTCTATAATATTATAACCACTCAAACAATCTACCTGCTGCAGTTCCTGGCGACTCTCTCCTTGCAACCTTTCTTCTCCAGTCCTGCCAATGTTGTAAACCTTTCTTGTGCCTCTAGTTCACTCCCATCAATCCTGTAGAGAGGCAACCAGAATCCACATAATGTTACAGGTACTTCTGAGGTAAAGTTTTCCACAGTTCCAAGATGACTGTCCCACTACCTTCAATGACCCATGAACAAGCTCTCCAAAGATAGACACAAAATGCTGGAGTAACTCAGCGGGACGGACAGCATCTCTGGAACATTAGATGCTGCCTGGTCCGCTGAGTAACTCCAGCATTTTGTGTCTATCTTCAGTGTAAACCAGCATCTGCATTTCCTTCCTACACAACAATCTCTCCAAGATCTTTCTGTTCCCCACCACGGTTCAGTATCCTTTCAGCTATAATGTATTTCCTTGCCTTGTCTCCCTCACCAAAGGATCAACAATTGTAAAATAATGTTTTTTTACGATGACAAAGATACTGCTGTGCATTGATTTAAATGTTTACAAGGAGGAGCACTGACTATCCTGCTCTTGTGTGTTTAGAAGGAGGCGGCGTTGCTCCCACTTGTCCACAAGCTGCTCTTCAGTTCATCAGAAGACAGCACAGGGGAACCTCTGACAGCACAGCTGGTGCATCGCCAGGAACTCGAGGCCCTCCTTGCTGGCTTGGAGAGTAAGATCCGCTCAGATGCTTCACTATATCCTGGTCTGGCAATGGAGGCACACTCGGCAGCTGTCAGAGCGGGGATTATTAAGGTACAAGCATGCAAGTAGCCCGTGGCTCTAACTCAGGAACAGACTATTGTATTTCAGAAAAGTAATTTATTCATAATATATACAGTTAATGAAATTGGGGCATGTCTTGGTCTATGTTCCATCAATTCAGCACTTTCGCTTGCAATGTGTCAATGAACACCACATCCTTAAACAGTGCTCCCATGAAGTGTCTGGGAGTCCCTCAGTGTCTAGTGATGGCTGGACCTTAGACCAAGGCCACTCCCCCACAGCCTCTGCGGTGACTGCACTGACCTTCAGTGTGTCCCACACACCACATACTCTCGCACCCTGGAATGTGCCAGTCGGCAGCAATTCATTTACCGACATCTTATGCAGGAAGATCAATTTTTAGACATACCAAAGTGAGTCTTCCGCTGAGATAATGATCTTCCAGCAGCAGTTGACATTTATCTTGTTGTGCGTCCCTGTGAACAGCTCCTAGATCACTGATGCACAACTGCTCAGGATGAACCATGACAAGAGCCCTTGCATTCTTCTTCTGACCTTCCTGTCAAACACCCAGTGCATAAGGAGGTGAATGTTGTCCACACCACAACCATCTCAATGGCAGCGTGCAGTGGGGTGCTTTTCTGACCGAGCAGGCAGGGTCTGACTGGGAAGGCTCCTCACACTACTGTTGGCGAGTTCCTCTGTCTGATTGGGGAGCCATCTGATGGGATCCATCGAGTCCTTCTCCCACAGTGCCTGTAGCTCGTTCTACGTTGATCACTTGTGGGCAAAGGTAGTTTTCTTCAGGAACCTTTCTGTGAAGGACAGATAGTAAGGCATTGTCAAACTGAATGGAACATTGCATAAGACTATATCGGCCAACATGTCCCAGCTACACTAGTCCCACCTGCCTGCGTTTGCCCCATATCCCTCCAAACCTGTCCTATCCATGTCAATGTACTTTAATAATTATTGACCTGATCACATAATCTTGCTGCCTTCTATGCAGTATACTTGGGCTCTCCATTGCTCACTTATAGTAGACCTTGCTAATTCCAGATTATGGGAATGGATAAGAGGGAACATTTTGTGGGAACTGTTGAAGGGAGCATTGCACGCCTGGTTTATGTATGTGTGTGGGCTCTGCACTCTATTGCACTCTACTGCCCCCTTCTTATCCCAGATTATTGTTATTTTTTCCTTTGGTAGGAAGTGGAAAGCATTGTGGAGCAAGCCCTGAAACTGTACAGCGCTGACAGGGTTGGATTGGTGGATTATGCACTGGAATCTGCTGGTAAGTATCAGACAAAAGTAAAACTGTGAATGTAACAGACTGAAAGGGTGTTGTGTGTGCTGACACTTTAGTCATGTTTGACTTGCTACCAAGGAATGGGGTGCTCTTTCACACGGGGCGATATGTCCTGAATAGGCAAGTACAAATCTATGTTCACAGTACAGGTTTCCCCAGAGCTGCTGAGGTTCACACTGCTGAATGTTAATTTAACTTGTAACTGCTTGATGTTGCGCCAGCCACAACTCATTTAAAGGCTGAGCCATCGGTTGGATGGCATTGCCCTGGGGCACCATCGGCCATCTTCATTCTGTCTACTGCTCCACCATCCCTGCAAACACATTGGTTAATCTCTTGTGCACTCTCTCCAAAGCTTCGTGCCTTTCTGAGGGCCAGGCAGCTGTGGCCAAGCCTGTGTTTTAAAGTTCCCCATCACTTCTTTGCTCTTGTACACTGAGCCGTTATTTATAAAGCACAGGAGTTTTTAAACAACGCACATATATCACCCACGTGTATAAGAAGGATGTGAAGGTCTGATGAAGCGTCTCAACCCGAAACGTCACCCATTCCAGAGACACTGTTGTTTCTTCACTCCTTTTAGAATTGTGCCCTCTAGTTTACATTGCCTTATTCCTCCTCCCAAAATGAAATATTTCACATTTGAATTAGAGCTGTAACCAGCCTGTTCAAACCCTATTCTGTATTTGCCTCGAATACCATTAATATCCCCAGCTCACAGTATCATCTGCAAATCTGGAACTCCAAGTCATTTAATGCGTATGAAGAAAAGGTGGATCTTATTCTGCCCTCTGGCCAATTTTACAACTTACAATTAACCTACAAACCTATACATCTTTGGAGTGTGGGAGGAAACCGGAGAAAACCCATGCGGTCACAGGTAGAATGTACAAACTCCGTACAGACAGCACCCGTAGTCAGGATCAAACCCAAATCTCTGGTGTTGTCAGGCAGGAGATCTACCGATCTGTCACTGTGCTGCCCTGTGCTGTGCTCTTCTGTTGGTTAGCCAGTTTTATTCCTTGAAGCAAAGTTTAAGTTGCAGAGAAAGTGAGAACAAAATAGATAGACTGGAGACCAGGAGACATTTGAGATGAACGTCGATACCAGCTGGATCGGTGGAGATGCAACTAGTGGCAGACAAATGAAATCTTAAACACCTGTGGAAGTGCAAGAAAAGAAGACAAGCTCATGGTTTGAAATGTGGATAGAAGCTTGGGTCTTCTCAAGCTAACATTGGATTTAATTGGAATTGTGTAGAAAGCTGAAGATCTGTTTTAGGTTTTAGCCATCTGCAGAATGACCAGGATACTGGCTGGATTAGACAGAATGCTAGAATAGAATATTAGCTATAAGGGGAGGTTGGACAAACAGAATGTTTTTGCTGGAATGTCAGAGGCTGAGACGAGACGATAGAAATATATAAAATTATGAGAGATATATAGATGGAGTAGGCAGTCTTTTCCCCAGGGCGGAAATGTCAAATACGCGAGGGCATCGAGTTAAGGTGAGAGGGGGAGATGTTTAAAGGAGATGTGTGAGGCAAGTCTTCCTTGCACAGCTGTAGGTGTGCTGTCAGGGGAGGTGCAATAGTAATCTTTAAAAAGCATTTGGACAGATACATGTACAGACAGGGAGTAGAGGGATGCAGACCATGTCCAGTCAGATGGGATAAGTTTGGCTGACATCATGGTCGGTGCAGACACAGTGGGCCAAAAGGGCCTGTTCTTGCGATGTAAATATATGTTCTACAATATATGAAAAATATATGTTCTACAATATAAATTGTCCTTTCTGGTTAGTCTCTAAACTAGGTCAGATGTAATGCTATATGGCTTTATATAATTGAGAAAAATAACCTATGCAGACAGCAGTCATTTGTTGCACATGTTCCCAGCTAACTGCCCACAAATAACAATATTTTTATACCTTGGTCAGCTGGTAGGTTTTGCTTCCATTTTATGTTACAGTAATCTTTCTCATTGTACTTAATTTTTTGCAAAAATAGCTCCTTGTTTATTATAGTTGTATTGAATGGAAAAATGATGAGAGCAAGTAAATGGTTAAGATTTGGGAGGGTACTTATCCACCAATAGACAATAGACAATAGGTGCAGTAGTAGGCCATTTGGCCCTTCGAGCCTGCACCGCCATTCAATGTGATCATGGCTTATCATCCCCAATCAGTACCCCGTTCCAGCCTTCTCCCCATATCCCCGGACTCCGCTATTTTTAAGAGCCCTATCTAGCTCTCTCTTGAAAGCATCCAGTGAACCTGCCTCCACCGCCCTCTGAGGCAGAGAATTCCACAGACTCACCACTCTCTGTGAGAAAAAGTGTTTCCTCGTCTCCGTTCTAAATGGCTTACTCCTTATTCTTAAACAGTGGCCCCTGGTTCTGGACTCCCCCAACATCGGGAACATGTTTCCTGCCTCTAGCGTGTCCAAGCACTTAACAATCTTATATGTTTCAATAAGATCTCCTCTCATCCTTCTAAACTCCAGAGTGTACAAGCCCAGCTGCTCCATTCTCTCAGCATATGACAGTCCCGCCATCCTGGGAATTAACCTTGTAAACCTACGCTGCACTCCCTCAATAGCAAGAATGTCCTTCCTCAAATTAGGGGACCAAAACTGCACACAATACTCCAGGTGTGGTCTCACTAGGGCTCTGTACAACTGCAGAAGGACCTCTTTGCTTCTATATTCGATTCCTCTTGTTATAAAGGCCAACATGCCATTTGCTTTCTTTGCTGCCTGCTGTACCTGCATGCTTACTTTCACAGACTGATGTACAAGGACCCCCAGATCCGTTGTACTTCCCCTTTTCCCAACTTGATGCCATTTAGATAGTAATCTGCTTCTTGTTTTTGCTACCAAAGTGGATAACCTCACATTTATCCGCATTAAACTTCATCTGCCACGCATTTGCCCACTCCCCCAACCTGTCCAAGTCACCCTGCATTCTCATAGCATCCTCCTCACAGTTCACACTGCCACCCAGCTTTGTGTCATCTGCAAATTTGCTAATGTTACTTTGAATCCCTTCATCCAAATCATTGATGTATATTGTAAATAGCTGCGGTCCCAGCACCGAGCCTTGAGGTACCCCACTAGCACTGCCTGCCATTCTGAAAGGGAGGTAGGTTTGCCACTGCTACATGGGTGGTTTTGAAGGTTTTCAAGGACGGAGTTGAAGGGAAAGAGAGTAAAGGGATAGTTAATTACCCCAGCATTAACGGGGAAGAAAGCTCACAAAGGGATAGGAGAGTATGGCCAATAAAGTAGATGAGCTTGAGGCTCAGTTAAAGGTTGGTAGATATGACATTGTGGGGATTACTGAGGTGGCTGCAGGAGGATTGGGCCAGGGAACTTAATATTCAGGGTTATACATCCTATAGAAAGGACAAAGTGTTAAAGAAGGAACTGCAAATGCTGGAAAATCGAAGGTACACAAAAATGCTGGAGAAACTCAGCGGGTGCAGCAGCATATAAGGAGCGAAGGAAATAGGCAACGTTTCGGGCCGAAACGTTGCCTATTTCCTTCGCTCCATAGATGCTGCTGCACCCCCTGAGTTTCTCCAGCATTTTTGTGTACCTATGGAAAGGACAGGTAGGTGGGCAGAGGAGGGGGTAGCTCTGCTGGTGAGGGATGGAATTCAGTCCCTTGCGAGGGAAGACATAGGGACTGATGAGATAGAGTCATTGTGGATTGAGTTGAGGAACTCTAAAGGCAAGAAGACACTAATTGGTGTTATATACAGACCCCCAAATAGTAGCCCGGATGTAGGGTGTAAGTTGCAGCAGGAGTTAATACTGGCATGTAACAAAAGTAATGCCACTGTGGTGATGGGGGATTTCAACATGCAGGTCGACTGGGAAAATCAGGTTGGTTCAGGACCCCAAGAAAGAGAGTTTGTAGAGTGCCACTGAGATGGATTCTTAGAGCAGCTTGTAATGGAGCCGACCAGAGAAAAGGCAATTTTGGATTTAGTATTGTCCAATGAACCAGATTTGATAAGAGAACTCGAGGTTAAGGAACCGCTTGGAGGTAGTGATCATAATATGTTTAGTTTTAATCTGCAATTTGAGAAGGAGAAGGTTAAATCGGAAATGTCAGTGATGCAGTTGAACAAAGGGGACTATGAAGGCATGAGAGAGGAGCTGGCCAAGGTAGACTGGAAAGGGATCCAAGCAGGAATGGCGGTGGAACAGCAATGGCCGGAATTTCTGGGCATAATCCGGAAGACGCAGGATTATTTCATTCCAAAAAGGAATAAATATTCTAAGGGGAGTAGGAGGCAACCGTGGCTGACAAGAGAAGTTAAGGATAGAATAAAACTAAAAGAAAAGATGTATAACGCAGCAAAGAGTAGCCGGAAGCCAGAGGATTGGGAAACTTTCATCGGACAACAGAAGAAAACAAAACGGGCAATATGGGCTGAAAAGATGAAGTACGAAGGGAAGCTGGCCAGGAATATAAAGAAGGACAGTAAATGCTTCTTTAGATATCTTAAGGGAAAAAGAGTAGTAAAGTCAAATGTGGGTCCCTTGAAGGCAGACACAGGTGAAATTATTTTTTATGTTTAAGAAGGAACTGCAGATGCTGGAGAAACTCATCGGGTGAGGCAGCATCTATGAAGGAAGGATTATTTGTTGTACATGACGGCTGATAGGGTGGAAGGTGAGGACTAGGGGGACTCTGCCCTTGTTACGAGTGGGGGGGATGGGGGGAGAGAGAGCAATGTGACGGGGTATGGAAGAAACCCTGGTGAGAGCCTCATCTATGGTAGAAGAGGGGAACCCCCGCTCCCTGAAGAATGAGGACATCTCTGATGCCCTGGTGTGGGTAACAAGGAAATGGCAGAAGAGTTGAACAGGTACTTCGGATCACTAACAATCTCCCAGATGTACTGGAGGACAGAAGATCTATGGGGGTAGAGGAACTGAAAGAAATTTTCATTAGGCGAGAAATAGTATTGTGTAGGCTAATGGGACTGAAGGATGATAAATCCCCTGGGCCTGATGGTCTGCATCCCTGGGTCCTCAGGGAGGTGGCTCTAGAAATAGTGGACGCATTGGTGATCATTTTCCAATGTTCAATAGATTCAGGATCATTTCCTGTGGATTGCAGGATAGCTAATGTTATCCCACTTTTCAAGAAAGGAGCGAGAGAGAAAATGGAGCATTACAGACCAGTTAGCATGACCGGCGGTGGGAAGGATGCTGGAGTCAATTATTAAGGAGGTAATAATGGGGCATTTGGATAGTAGTAAAAAGATTAGTCCAAGTCAACATGGCTTTATGAAAGGGATAATCATGCTTCACTAGTCTTCTGGAATTTTTTGAGGATGTGACAAGTAAAATGGATGAAGGGGTGCCAGTGGATGTAGTGTATCTAGACTTTCAGAAAGCCTTTGATAAGGTCCCGCACGGGAGTGGTGACTAAAATGAGAGCACATGGTATTGGGGTAAGGTGTTGACATGGATAGAAAATTGGTTGGCAGACAGGAAGCAAACAGTAGGAGTGAACGGGTCCTTTTCAGAATGGCAGGCAGTGGCGAGTGGAGTGCCGCAAGGCTCGGTGTTGGGGCCGCAACTGTTTACCATATATATTAATGATTTGGAAGAGGGAATTAGGAGCAACACCAGCAAGTTTGCAGATGACCCAAAGCCGGGTGGAAGTGTGAACTGTGAAGAGGATGTTAGGAGGTTGCAGGGTGACCTGGACAGGTTGAGTGAGTGGGCAGATGCGTGGCAGATGCAGTATAATATAGATAAATGTGAGGTTATCCACTTTGGTGGCAAAAACAGGGAGGCAGAATATTATCTCAATGTGGTTAGGTTAGGTAAAGGGGAGGTGCAGCGAGACCTGGGCGTCCTTGTACACCAGTCACTGAAAGTTGGCATGCAGGTATACAGCAGGCAGTGAAGAAAGCTAATGGAATGTTGGCCTTCATAACAAGAGGATTTCAGAATAGGAGTAAAGAGGTTCTTCTGCAGTTGTATAGGGCTCTGGTGAGACCACATCTGGAGTATTGTGTACAGTTTTGGTCTCCTAATTTGAGGAAGGACATCCTTGTGATTGAGGCAGTGCAGCGTAGGTTCACGAGATTGATCCCTGGGATGGTGGGACTGTCATATCAGGAAAGATTGAAAAGACTAGGCTTGTACTCACTGGAGTTTAGAAGGATGAGGGGAGATCTTATGGAAACATATAAAATTATAAAAGGACTGGACAAGCTAGATGCAGGAAAAATGTTCCCAATGTTGGACGAGTCCAGAACCAGGGGCCACAGTCCAAGAATAAAGGGGAAGCCATTTAAGACTGAGGTGAGAATTTTTTTTTTCACCCAGAGAGTTGTGAATTTGTGGAATTCCCTGCCACAGACGGCAGTGGAGGCCAAGTCACTAGATGGATTTAAGAGAGAGTTAGATAGAACTCTAGGGGCTAGTGGAATCAAGGGATATGGGGAGAAGGCAGGCACGGGTTATTGATTGGATACGATCGGCCATGATCACAATGAATGGTGGTGCTGGCTCGAAGGGCCGAATGGCCTCCTCCTGCACCTATTTTCTATGTTTCTTAGTGGTCAGCAGTCAAGCAAAAACTATCCAATCCCTCTGCCAGAGTTTAGCAGTTCTCTGCAAACCTGCATATTTCTTGAAGGATTTATGATTAACTTTGTCTACTCAGTGATATGATTATGATTATTTTTTCTCTTGTTAGGTAGCACTGTGATCCACACGCGCTGCACAGAGACGTTAGAGACCAAGACTATTCTTAGTCTGTTTGGCATTCCACTGTGGTACCAATCTCACTCACCCAGAGCTGTCATTCAGGTATATAATCCTTGTACTGCTGCTCCCTTCTGTCTTGAAAGCAGTGACCTTCGAATCCTCTCCTAAAGGCAGAAAGGTACAGGGACGCTATAGGTCCACAACTTCAAGATTTGCTGCTGGGGCACCACAACTAGTGTGTGTCTTCTGCTTTCCCCAGGTTTATGTGAAACATACTCTGTCTGCATAACAGTTCTTCCCAGTCAGAAGAATGCAAGGTATTGATATATATGTCAAAAAAAGTCATGTATTGGCCCATCATGTGTGCTTGTTCAGTACCACAGTTGTGGGATATGGAATAGAAACATGGAAATTATGATCAGGAGTAAGCAATGTGGCCCTTCAAGCCCACTCAACCCCTCAGTGTGATCATGGCTGATCATCCAAATTGATCCCCAGTTGGGGGACTCCCCATACCTTTCTCCCCCATACCTCTTGGTCCCTCTAGCTACAAGAACAATATTTAACACATGAGTATATTCAACGATCTGATTTCAATTGCATTCCATGATAGAGAATTCTTGGTTCTTGGTTTCTTGGTCATCCAAAATATTCCAAATGGAATTTAAACTGGAGATGGTAGTTCACCACTCTGGATGAAGAGATTTCTCCCCCTCTGAGTTCTACATGACCTCGCCTTATCCTTGCACTGTGAAACTGGTCCTGAAACTCCCCAGCATCAGGAACATCTTACCTCTAATCTGTCCAGTCCTGTTAGAACTTCTAAATTTTGTAGGTTTCTATAAAATTATCATTCCTTCCGAACTCCAGTGAATATTGACCAGATTGCTCTTCAGACGTCAGCCCTGCCATCCCTATAGTTAATCTGCTGCACTTTTGATGTGTTCCCTCCATAGCAAAAATGTCCTTCCTGAAGGAAATGTGGGCTCCTTCCATCTGCTTTAACCAAACTACGATGCTTTATGCTCCCCATTCCTCTCACCTGAATGTAGATTGCCAGTGTGTTTGTCAAATCTTCAATTGAGTTTCGATCATTAAAATCCACTTATGGAGTCATATAGCACAGAAACAGGCCCTTTGTGCCCAACACGTCCACGTCAGCCATCAAGTACCCGTACAACTAATCCCATTTGCCAGCTTTTGCCTGAAGCTTACAGAGGTGCCTACTGTAAATCCAGAGGGTATAGGTTTTTAAGCAAAGAAAGATTTAGAGGAAATCGGAGAAAGCATATTTTGGGTTGCATTTGATCACACTGCCCGAGACGGAGGTCCTGCTGATTCAGGTACTAGTCCTGATACTTTGTAAATGGTGTGAGAGTATCTGTCTTGGGGACAAGGTGTTAAAAATGTCTCAGTAACTCCTGTTCTCTGTATTAACTTAATAATTGTCACATCATGAACCAAAAGCAGCAATGGGCTCTGCTGGAAAATTGTAGCGCGATTTCTCATTCTGCAGGGTTGAGGTAAATTGGCAGAAATCATAGAGGGATAGAGACTGCAGATTCCTGCCATAGCAACCTCCACCCAACAACCCATCCCTGTTCCCAAAATAACCCTTGACACCCGTTCTAATCAAGAATTTATCTATCTCTGCCTTAAAAGTACAGGGTTGCCAACATTGGGTGAGAGTTGGGAGTGAGAAATTGCGAGAGACCAAGCCTGAGGGATGCACTGAGCCACAGCCTGAAGGGCCTGTCCCACTTAGGCGATCTTTTGGGTGACTACAAGCGACAGGAGCAACAATTTTTGCAGTCGGGGATTGTCATAGGTTGTCGCGAGGTGTTGTAGGTGAATGCTAGTAAAACTAGTTCCCGACAGTCGCCTAAAGAGTCGCCTCAATGGGACAGGCCCATAAATGCGTGGGAATAACGTAGATCAGGGGAGCCGCGACCAGCTGTGTCATTCGTTGTCCAGCCCCCTCTTCAAGTCACTGATAGACGCAAAAAGCCGGAGTAACATCCAATTTCCTCTCTGTGTCTGTGGACTGACTCCAAGCACCAGAGGCCCATTGATCTGCAGCGCTGCTCTATACGTGATTGGCTTTGTGGACATCAGAGCCAGATGTCACCGTGTCCCGGCAATCGGCCCTACACAGCCCTGCTAGCCGGACAGGGCTCAGTTTAGAGATACACCGCGGAAACAGGCCCTTCGGCCCACTGAGTCCGCACCGACCAGCGACCCCAACACATTAACACTATCCTACACACACTAGGGACTTTACACTTATACCAAGCCAATTAACCAGACCTTCAGTCTGAAGAAGGGTCTCGACCCGAAACATCACCCATTCCTTCCCTCCAGAGATGCTGCCTGACCCGCTGAGTTACTCCAGCACTTTGTGTCTATCAGTTTAAACCAGCATCTGCAGTTCCTTCCTGCACGTGTACCTGTCCAAATGCTGTTTAACAGTCATTGTGGTCATTTCAAGTGTAGAATGAAGACAAGAATGTTTAGCTGTCGCGTGCAGCGACATCAGAACAAAGACAATCTCAGTTGCTGCACCTTAACAGGCCGGTTAAAGCAACAACACATAGATACATGTAAATAGATTGATTTAGTTTACTATTGCCACCTGTAGCGAGGTACAGGGAAAAGCTTTTGTTGCGTGCTATCCGGTAATGCAAGCAAGCCGCTCACAATGTACAGATAAAGGAGAACGGGCGCAACATATATAATCAATAATACAATGGATTAATAATCAGTAATATTGGGTAATCATCCCGGCATATCAGCGGAGGCCCAATATTCGCATTCCAATTAATGCCCCACAGCGCCGGAGACCCGGGTTCGATCCTGGTCTCGGGTGCTGTCTGTGTGGAGTTTGCACAGAGCGTGAGAAACTTGTGATCAGCGTGAGAGCGTGAGAATTTGTCGAAATGCGTGAGTCTCACGCTCAAAGCGTGAGAATTGGCAGCCCTGAAAGTATCCACTGACTTGGACTCCACAGCCCTCTGTGGCAACGAAGTTCATCCTCACCTCCTTTCTAAAGGCGCACCCTTTAATTCTGAGGCTATGACCTCTGGTCCTAGACTCTCCCACCAGTGGAAACGTCCTTTCCACATCCACTCTATGCCTTTCATTATTCTGTAAGTAACTTCGTATCCTCATGTGGATCGTGTCCAAAAATCTAAATCTTTGCTGTCCCTTTAGGAAGAATCAGTGTTCTGTTGAAAGGGGGATAATTGTGCGTAGAGAATTGTGGACGGCACAGTAGTAGAGTTGTTGCCTTACAGCACTTGCAGAGCCAGAGAACCCGGTTCGATCCCAACTATGGGTGCTGTCTGTATGGAGTTTGTACTAATTTTTTTGTTTTTGTTCTCTCTTGCAGCCGGAGGTTCATCCTGGGAACTGTTGGCTCATTTAAAGGCTCCCAAGGCGTTGTTGTCATCGAGCTTGCTGTCTGGATCAGGCCTACATCCTTTACCCTGGAGCACATTCCAAGAACAATTTCTCCACATGGATCAATTAGAAGTGCCCCTCAAGACTTCTCTGTTTATGTATGTGAAATGTATAGAATATGACTGAATGTTTGTGAACCATGGTGTTTGTCTGGAGCATGCTGCTGAACATGGCAAGGCTTTCTTGGACATTGGATTCCATGTTCAGGGTCCCGAGTGGTCTCAATCCACGTCAATAGCATTAACAAGTTCTGTTAAAAATGAGCAAATTCCATTTCACAGTCCAGAACAATAATCCCTCAAATAGAAGGCCCTCTAATATAATCTTCAATGTTCCATGCTACACAAATTGCTCATAATGGTGTTTGAACTGTGATTCTGTGTTTTCACTGTCTTCACTGAGTTTTGTCACTTTATTGCACAATCCTCAACACTGCTAACCACAAAAGCATCATTTAGTGATGAAGCAACTTTACAACCAATAGATGAGATTAAAGTTAACACAACCCTACATACAAGGGACAATTTTTATGCCAATGCTTTCCTGAATGGGGGTGAACAATTCTTCACTGGTATTCTCTCAGGATTGAGGATGACCTGCTTCCACTCTAGTTCTGTGGGTATAGAGGTGCCTGATGAGGCCCCTGTGGTGGGACACACTGATTCTACCACAGATGAGAGTTGATGCTACGTATGCAGGACATCGTTTCATTCTGTTTGATTGTCTACAGATTCACTTCATGTGCTAAATGAGGTGATGACATTTTTCCAATTGACTTTTAGGGAACTACTAGTTCTGTTTGAAATGAAATGACTTTATATATTCAACCAAGCTTTCTTCCAGGCAAGGGTGAAAGTCCTGCTTTCATCAGGCTGGTATAATTGTTGGGGTGACTGGAGAGTAATTTTCTCTGTACAAAGCTTACTAATTTCTATTTATTCACAGGGCTTGGATGATGAAAATCAAGCTGAAGGGGTCCTGTTGGGACAATGTACGTATAATGCAGAAGGGGATTCAATCCAGACGTTTGAGGTGCAGGTATGGAAGTGCATAAGGGATCATTGATTCTTTGCTGGAACAATCCTATAACCTTGGCCTTTTCCTGCTAGCTTTTATTTTCCTTTGCCTCAAATATTTATCTATCTTTTACAAAAATAGGCTTTGCGGTATAATAACTGTTAACCAAAATCTGTCATGTGCCAATATTTGACAGTTAGCTCACTGGTGTTTGAACTGTGATTCTGAGTTTTGGTGCTGACTTCACCCATGTTTGAGTTTAGCTTAAAGATACAGTGCTGAAACAGGCCCTTAGTCCACACCGACCAGCGATCCCTGCACACTAACAGTATCAATAGACAATTAGTGCAGAAGTAGCCATTCGGTCCTTCAAGCCAGCACCGCCATTCAATGTGATCATGGCTTATCATCCATAATCAGTAACCTGTTCCTGCCTTCTCCCCATATCCCCTGATTCCGCTATCTTCAAGAGCCCTATCTAGCTCTCTCTTGAAAGTTTCCAGAGAACCCTCCTCTGAGGCAGAGAATTCCACAGACTCACAAGACACACACGAGGGACAATTTACTTCTATACCAAGCCAATTAACCTACATTATTTATACCTTCAATCAACTCACCTGGATTAGAAAAACGGCAGAAATCGGCGCCGTAACAGACATGTTGCTAGTGCACTTGAAGGCACTAGCGATATTGCGATCTTCCACAGCTGCGGGAGACCCCGACTGCAAGCGTTCCCTCAATCGCTGGACAGCACCCGACCCGACGGGTCACAGGTACTGTACCTGGAATCACCGGGAAGACCTCCAGAGCCGACGGGCAGGATCTCCCAGGAACAACGGAGCTGGAGCTGCTGTATGCAAGGGAATCCCCGTTCCAGCGCAGGTTCGCAGAAACAGCAGGTACAGTAAACATAGTACCTGGAAACGACGGGGCCTCCATTGTGTCCGGAAACGTGGCCGACGGGCAGGATTTCAGGTCAGACTGACGCGCTCAGGTCAGACTTTGACTCCCTCTCCCTACCATCCTCCTGGCCAATGTACAGTCCCTTGAAAATAAAGTGAGGACATAAGAGCAAGGCTGCTTTACTAAAGGGAGCTGAGGGAATGCTCTGTGTTCTGTTTCACAGAGACATGGCTCACCACCAGCTCTCCAGACTCAGCAGTCCAGCCTGAAGGTTTCTCCATCCATTGCATGGACCATACACTGGCATCTGGGAAAGGGAGAGGAGGGGGCGTCTGCCTCATGCTCAACTCTGCGTGGTGATCAGACGTGGCCGTTCTTTCCAACTCCTGCTCTCCGCGCCTGGAACACCTAGCTGTGAAGTGCCGTCCCTTCTACCGAACGAGGGAATTCACCTCCATCATCCTGACCGCGGTCTACATCCCTCCCCAGGCAGATGTCCATCTGGCACTGGGGGAGCTGCACGCCATGGTCAACAAACACCAGACGGCTTACCCAGAGACATTTACTACCATAGCCAGGGATTTCAACAAAGCCAACCTTAAGAAATCACTCCCAAACTTCCACCAACATGTCTCCTGCAGCACCAGAGGACCAAACACCCTCGACCACTGCTACACGACAATCAAGGATGCCTATCGCTCTATCCCTTGCCCTCACTTCGGTAAATCCGACCATACTGCGGTGCTGCTTCTTCCTGCCTACAGGCAGCAATTGAAGAGCGCACCCCCAGAGGTGAGGACGGTACAGAGCTGGTCGGGGGGGACGGTAGAGGAACAACTCCAGGACTGTTTGGAATCTGTAGATTGGGCAATGTTCACGGACTCGGCAACGGACCTGAATGAATACGCCACAGTCACTACAGACTTCATAAAGAAATGTGTGGAGGATTGCATCCCAACAAAAACCTTCCGAGTGTTTCCTAACCAGAAGCCTTGGATGAACCATGAGATCCGCATTCTTCTGAAGACCAGAACCCAGGCATTCAGGTCTGAACATACAGAGGTCTACAAGAAGGCCAGATACGACCTTGGTATGACCATTTAAAAGGCCAAAAGGGACTTCTGCTCCAAGTTGGCAACTGTGGCGGGGCTTGAATGCAAATACCTCCTACAAGGCGAAATCAGGAGACAGCTCAAATGTCAGTGAAGCATCACTCCCTGACGAGCTCAATGCGTTTTACGCACGCTTTGATACGGAGAACACTGATGTGCCTCAGAGCCCCAATTCGCCGTGATGGTATTTCGGTCACAGTCACAGAGGCCGACGTCAGAAGATCCTTCAGGGGCGTGAACCCTCGAAAAGTGCCTGGACCTGATGGTATATCCGGGCGTGTTTTGAGCACTTGTGCGGACCAACTGGCTGGAGTTTTTATGGACATTTTCAACCTCTCACTTCTGAGGTCTGAGGTTCCCACCTGCTCTAAAATGGCATCAATAATACTGGTGCTCAAGAAGAGCAAGGTGATGTGCCTCAATGACTATCGACCAGTGGCACTAACGTCTGTGGTGATGAAGTGCTTTGAGAGGCTGATAATGGCGCAAATCAACTCATACCTCGACAAAAATCTGCACCCACTGCAGTTCGCTTACCGCCACAATAGATCAATGGTGGATGCGATCTCACTGGCTCTCCACTTGGCTCTGGACCACTTGGACAACAAAAACTCATATGTCAGGCTGTTATTCATTGACTACAGCTCGGCATTTAATACCATCCTCCCCTCTAAGCTGGTTACCAAGCTCTCAGGTCTCAGCTCAATTCCGCATCCCTCTGCAATTGGCACCTCAACTTCCTCATTCACAGACCACAATCTGTCTGTATTGGTGGAAATGTGTCATCCTCGATAACAATCAGCACGAGAGCAGCTCAAGGCTGCGTGCTCAGCCCCCTGCTGTACTCACTTTATACTCATGACTGCGTGGCCGGACATGGTGCGAACTACATCAAGTTCGCCGACGACACCACTGTTGTGGGACGTATCACTGATGGGGACGAGTCAGAGTATAGAAGTGAGATCGACCGATAGACCAAATGGTGCCAGCACAATAACCTGGTACTCAACATCAGCTGAGAGGAACTGATTGTGGACTTTGGAAGGGGTAGCATGGGGACCCACAGTCCC
This sequence comes from Malacoraja senta, assembly GCA_038087875.1. NCBI lineage: Eukaryota > Metazoa > Chordata > Chondrichthyes > Rajiformes > Rajidae > Malacoraja > Malacoraja senta. The sequence continues at coordinate 32,723 of JAXLNO010000715.1, forward strand.
GTTTATATCAACGGGTCGATGGTGGAAAGGGTCAAGAACTTCAAATTCCTGGGCGTGCATATTTTCGAAGATCTCTCCTGGTCCCAGAACACGGATGCAATTATAAAGGAAGCACATCAGCGCCTCTACTTCCTGAGGAGATTACAGAGACGGTATGTCAAGGAGGACTCTCTCGAACTTCTACAGGTGCACAGTAGAGAGCATGCTGTGTTGCATCGTGGCTTGGTTCAGCAACTTGAGCGTCCAGGAGCGGAAAATGCTGCAAAAAGTTGTAAACACTGCCCAGACCATCATCGGCTCTGACCTCCCTACCATCAAGGGGATCTATCGCAGTCGCTGCCTCAAAAAGGCTGCCAACATCATCAAGGACCCACACCATCCTGGCCACACACTCATCTCTCTGCTGTCATCAGGTACAAGGTACAGGAGCCTGAAATCTGCAACATCCAGGTTCAGGAACAGCCATCTGACTATTAAACACAACTTCAAACAAACTCTGAACTATAACAGCCTATTGCACTTTATCTGTTTATTTATGTGTGTATATATATTCTATGGTATAGGGACACACTGATCTGTTCTGTATTTATGCCTACAATATTCTGTTGTGCTGCTGCAAGCAAGAACTTCATTATCCTATCTGGGACACATGACAATAAACTCTCTTGACTTGACTTGACAAACCAGTATTTGGTGTGGAAGGAAACCGAAGATCTCGGAGAAAACCCACGGGGAGAATGTACAAACTCTGGCACCCGGAGTTGTAAAAGCAACTCTGCCGCTGCGCATCCGTGCCGCCCTTTTCCCACTGAAAACATATTTGCTTCAGGCAAAGGGTTTATAGAATGCCAAGTTGATTCATTCCAGTAATGAAGATCAAGGTGGCAAATATCAATCACATGATCCAGGAGCCACCAGTGAGTGAATGGGGATGAACTCCAGTGAAGGCAACAAAAGCTTGAAATTCTGGCACGGTGCTGTTTTCATGCAGTGTCTTGAAATTACTTTTACTCTGGAAACTGCAGTATTTACTATGATTGTCCCTGTTGTGCATCTGATGTGGTCTCTGCATTGGTCTTTGCAGGGTGTTGTCGTTCTTTCTTCTTCTGGGGCATTGCCGCAGACGTTCAACGGAATTGATCATGCCCAGGATTCTGCGTCATAAAGAACATACTTTTTTTGTGTTTCTTCCAACCAATTTTCTGCATGATATTTCATCTGCTCATTCATTTCTGAATCAGAATCAGAATCACACTTTATTCACCAAGTATGTTTTGCAACATACGAGGAATTTAACCTGTCATTATCCAAAGAAGCCTCTCCTAATCCTGTTCAGCTCACACAGCCACCCTGGTTTGGTTAGCAAACTTCTATACATTTTGATCCCTTCGTCCAAATTATTAATGGGACTTAGTTGGACACTTTCTGAAAGTCTAAGTACACACCATCTTACTCCTGCTAGTTAAACCTTAAAAAGAATCTTGAATTGATTTGTCAAACATTTGTCATTGACCCTACCCAGCCTGTTTATTTTAAGCATCATGTTACTACTCTGTATTAATAGATTGCATTATTTTCCATAACTCTAAAAGGCAGATTGATCTGTAACTTTCCTTTTTTTTTTAACCTCCCTCCTTTCTGGAATTTGCTACCTTCTGTTTTGTGGGAAAAGCTCTACAATTTATGGAATTTTGAAAGATGACAACCACTGTTGCTATAGCCATCTTTCAAAATATTAAGATGTAGTTTGTCCAGCCATGGGGATTTATCATCTTTAGTTACTTTATTTCCCCCAATGCTTTTTTGTTTTACTGATGCTAATTTCCCCAAGCTCCTTCATTCTGGATGTATTGTTCTCCACAATTTCTTTCTACCTTCACAATGCAACACTGGTTAGAACCTAAGGTAGGCTCTGTACTGGCTTCTTGATCCCCAAGATCTAACCCCAATCATTCTTGTTCCTGCGCCACTGAGCAGCTCAGACTTACAATGGAGGCCCTAATGTAGTTTTTGTCCAACCCCCTTCCCCCAATCATGCTTGCAGCTGATCCCCTCTTAACTGGACAGATTTGCAGCCCCCTTCAGTAATGCTCATGGGTCTTGGCTGTGAGATCTGACCCAAGGGATCAGATGGACCGTCAGTAAGTTCTCTCACATGTGTCTTTTCCTGAAGATTAAATATGTTTGGGAAGTATGTGAGGAGTTTGTGATTTGCAAATAGCGCATTGTGTAAGAAGGAAATGCTGATGCTGCAGATGCGTCACACCGAATATGAACACAAAATGCAGGAGTAACTCCGTGAGTCAGGCAGCATCTTTGGAGAGAAGGAATGGGAGGCGTTTCGAGTCGAGACCCTGCTTTAGACTCGTATTATCACAAATATTGACTGGAACAAATGACGTTAAAAATAGAAAATTGCAAATCTGCAGGTGATGGAGGACTGAAACACAATGCTAGAAATACTTGTGTCAGGCAGCAGGTGTGCAGAGATACTTTTTTAAATTGACCATGCAATCTGGTCAAGGATAAACATGTTTTCAGATGCAGTGATAGGGAAACCGAGGAGAGCTGGATCAGTGGCTGATCTACTTGAAGCATCTACAAGTTTCAAACTTGCTGAACCAATCCAGATTACAGATTGTAGAATCAAGAACCAGCAGATGCTGGTTTACCAAGGAAATACGCAAAATGTTGGAGTAACTCAGCAGGGCAGGCAGGTCCAGGAATGCTGCCTGACCCATTGAGTTACTCCAGACATTTATCTTTGCAGAGTAGAAGTTTATTTTTCATGGCCACTTTATTCACAATTTGTCAGTTGCCACAAAGCAAGCCTGTGTAAATAAGCTTGTTCTCTCCCCATCCACGATGCTACATGGAGTAAATCTGTTGCTCCCAGTATTTCCTGCTGTAATTTGAGATCCATGTTCTTCTTATACCTCTGTAAAACATCTACCTTTTCCATGATAAAATTCTTGTATGTCATTGAATAGACTGTCCTGAAATCCATGATCAGCAGGATGTTTTAAGTCTGGTTTGTGGCTAATCCATCTTCTCTCCTGCCTACAGTACTTTCATACTGAAGCACAGGTTCCCTGATCTGTCGTCATGTTTTTTTTGCTTTGTAGAATAAAGATGCTGCAGCATTTAAACTAATTGAACTGAGGGTGAATAACAACTGGGGTCATCCAGAATACACCTGCCTCTACCGGTTCCGCGTCCACGGAGATCCAGTGATGTGATGCTGGAAGTTGGCTACCCTACGCTCGACAACCCTACCAACCTCTACCCCGCCCGCACTCCACGTCGATTTCCCGCAACAATGTCAATTTCTGTCATAAATGTTAATGGTTTTTAAAATTATTTATAATTGTTTTATATTAAATATAGTTAGAATGAAACATCCTTAATTTGAAAGTTTTTTCATTTACGTCGGGGGGTTGTGGGGGGAGGGGGAGGTGAGTGGGTGTGGGTGGAGGAGGGGGGGTGTGAGGGCAGGGGTGGGGGGTGTGGGCGGTGGTAGGTGGGCAAGGGTTGCGGGTAGAGGGGTGTATGACTTGGGGGGGGGGGGTTGTGGGTGGAGGGGGCTTGTGTGAGCGGGGGATTGTGGGTGGGAGGATGTGGGCGGGGCGGTGTGGTCAGCGGGTTGTGGGGGGAGGAGAGGGGTGGTGTGAGCAGGGGGAGAGGGTGTGGTGGAGTGGGTGTGGGCAGGGGTGTTTGGTCGGGGAGGGGGTGTGGGTGGGAGGAGGGGTTGTGGTGGTGGCGGTGTGGGCAGAGGTGTGGTCGGGGAGGGGGTGTGTGGGGGAAGGGGGGTGTATGGGCGGGTGTGTGGGGGAGGGGGGGTTATGGAGGGAGGGGGTTGGGGCAGGGAGAGAGCTCAGAGAAAAGACAGGGTTGTGAGGGAGAGGGGTATCATGGGGGACAGGAGCCAACGAGGGCGACCAGAGCGGAAGGGGATGGCGCTGACAGTGCGATGGGAACTCACAGCGGGCGCTGGTTACTGGACGTTCTCCTCCGCGGGGATCAGATTCTCTGCTTTCCATTTGGTGCATGTGCCGGGCTGGGCTTCCGTTCCATCCGAAAATTGTGTCCGATTGGAAGCCTCCGCCGGCCATCCTCAGCTCCAGTAAAGATGCGATGGCGCAGGAAGGGGCCGACCGTCCCGCTCAGTTACAGGAGAAAAGACTAATCCATGTGGCACTGACTGGCAGGAGAGCAGATCGATCTGCGCATATGCAGTTTTTAAGATTTTTAAACCTCGTTGAAACCTTGCGGCACTCCATTCGCCACTGTCTGCCATTCTGAAAAGGACCTGTTCACTCCTACTCTTTGCTTCCGGTCTGCCAACCAATTTTCTATCCATGTCAACACCCTACCCCCAATACCATGTGCTCTAAATTTAGTCACAAGTCTCCCATGCGGGACCTTATCAAAGGCTTTCTGAAAGTCTAGATACACTACATCCACTGGCACCGCTCAAGAAATTCCAGAAGATTAGTCAATTGGGGGGAGACCAATTGGGGGGAGAGTTCCTTTCACAGCGTGTGGGGAGTCTAGCCAGGGGTAAAGTTGCGGGAAGGGTGGGAGCGTTTAGAAGGAGGGGGTCGGGTTCATGCCAGTAACCCACTGACTCACCGCTGCCGCGGCGCTCCGTGCGCGGAGCCACCGCATTGTGGCCGGGGAGGGAAGCAGCTCGCGTGGCTATGAGCGGCCGCCATCACCGGACAGCGGAACCGACTGCCATCTCAGCGCCTTCTGCCGGCTCACTCACCTCTGGCAGTGCTCTCCGTCTGAACAGTGAGGGGACCAGCTCAAGAGCAAAGGTCACAGAGCGGAGTGGGTCAGCGGGCGATGGATAACATCACTGCTGGCGGTGGAGCTTACTCCTGTGTCAGCGTGATAAAGGGATCAATTGAGGTTACTCGCACTGACATAAGGAGTAAGCTCCACCGCCCGCTGTCCTGTTATCCATCGGCCGTTGAACCGGTCTTGAGCTGGATGCTGGCATGACCCCCGACCGCCTCCTTCTCAATGCTCCTGCCCTCCCCGCAACTTTACCACTGGACACCTAATTCACTTTAATATCTTCAGTATTAAACAAGTTATGGCCATTTTCATACTCGGAAATTAGCATCTTGTTCCCTATTGCTTTTTTATTGACTTAACACAAAAGCTGTGATCGAGGACAGTCAAAAGCCCATAACTTTCTTAAAAATTAAGAGACCTGAATGAAATTTTCAGTTATTATAGATTGAAGCATTCTGAAACAAATATGAAACAATCTTACTTGGATGACCTGAAATTAAAGCATATAATTAGTTAGTTACCCAATTGTAGCTAATTACAAAATTCAATTACTAGATCTAAACATCTATCCATTTCTTAAGAAAAGGTTAACATTTTTAAATAGCCTAAGTGTCCAAATAACAGTCACACAAGAATTCACAATATAACATGATTTTTTAATCTCATTGTCATGAATTTATAGGCCAAATGGAAGGAATTTAGTGTTTAATTCCTGTAAATTAATGGGCATTTAAATCATCTTGCGAGTGGGTTTTTGTGGAACGCGCTGGTTTGGAACGTTGCGGTTGCAGTGAATTAAACCCCAATATCGGCAGGACAAATACTGCCGGTTTATATGAAAAAATAAATGGTGTACCTTGCCTAGTCCCCTACGTGAGATCCGTCCCGTTGTCGGCGTTGACGGCATTTGAAGATGATTTTAATTTTACTCCCAACAATTTAATTATAAAGCGCTAATTTTAATAAACGTAATAAAACGGCAGTCGGAGCGATTTTTCTTTAGGGAGTAAACAGCCTGACAGACATCAATTTGATTAGACTGCACAAATATCGCATTTTAAACCCGCCCCCCTCTCAAAGGCGCCAAAGTCGCGCACACGGGTAGTGGCAGAACTGCAGCGCCGCTGAAGGTAAGTTTTGTAACATACCTACTTAGATGGGGCATCTTGGTCGGCATGGAACAAGTAGAAATATAGAACAATAGAAAAGGAGGGCGACAAAGTGGGAGCGAGGGAGAGAGAGAGGGGGGAGAGAGGGAGTCAAGTCAAGTCACTTTTATGTATATAGCACATTTAAAAAACATGGGCCAAAGTGCTTTACATTGGTGGAGGTACTAACGTTATACAACAGTGGTTCATAGATTGAATACAAACATCACTACATACATATAGCCCTCACTCAGGACGTCAAGAAAGGCTTGGGAGTAGAGATGAGTTTTAAGTCTCGACTTAAAGGAGTCGATGGAGGGGGCAGTTGTGATGGGAAGAGGGATGCTGTTCCACAGTCTAGGAGCTGCAACCGCAAAGGCGCAGCCACCCCTGAGCTTATGCCTAGTAACCCCCAAGTCGGCCGATCTGAGGGACCTGGGGTTGGTGTAGTGGGTAAGCAGCCTTTTGATGTAGGTGGGGGCAAGCCCATTAAGGGCTTTGTGGACATAAAGGAGGATCTTGAAATTTATTCGGAACCGCACAGGGAGCCAGGAGAGAGGCCAGGATTGGGGTGATGTGGTCCCTTTTTCGGGTGGCCGTCAGGAGTCTTGCTGCGGCGTTTTGGACCAGTTGCTGGCAGGACAGGGAAGATTGGCTGATACCAGTGTAGAGGGAGTTGCAGTAATCTAGGCAGGAGGAGATGAATGTGTGGATGATCTTTTCGAGGTCATCAAACTGGAGGAATTGTTTTATTTTAGCTATCGTCCGAAGCTGAAAGAAGCTAGCATTTACCACGGCATTGACTTGTTTGTCAAATTTCAATGCTGAGTCAAATATCACGCCAAGGTTTTTGACGTGAGGTTTGAGTAGTGGGGTAAGGTTTCCAAGGCTGCCTGCTAGCATTTTGATTGAGTCCGAGGGGCCGAGAAGGATGACCTCAGACTTACTCTCATTTAGTTGGAGGAAGTTCTGGGCCATCCAACACTTTATATCTTCAAGGCAGCGGATAAGGTTAAGCAGATTTGATTGGTGTTTGGGCTTCAGCTCCCCCTGTGAGAGGGAGAGATAGTGAGAGGGAGGGAGAGAGAGAGAGAGAGAGAGAGATGGAGGGCGAGAGCGGGAGGAGAGAGGGGGAGAGGGAGAGAGAGTGATAGGGAGAGGGAGAGATAGGGAGAGGAGTGACGGAGAGAGAGGGAGATGGAGAGAGGCGGAGAGAGAGGGCGACAGAGGGGCAGGAGTTTCTTCCTGGTCCTGTCCCAACTTTGTGTGATACAGGAGCGGCAGAAGTTGTGCCCGCAGTCCAGTATAACCGGATCAGTGAAGAAATCCAGTCAGATTGGACATGTTGCCTCCTCAGTTAAACTCTCGACCTGGTCTTTCGAAGCCATTTTAACTCCGCCACTTCCTGGTTTAAAACGCATTCCCTTTCGTGCAACTGCTGAACCCCTGCAGTATCGCGAGTGTCTACTGCACACGCTGCCGTCTCGGGGAATGAATGTTACTCTAGGGAGGGATCAGTTAGATATTAACAGCCGTGAATAGGGCTTGCGGCAGCTGAAGGCGGAACAGATAGCTGGAAGAGAGCAGGAAACATTTACGAGGATGTTGCCAGGACTCGAGGTCACGAGCGAAAGAGAGAAGTTGGGCAGGGTAGGACTTTATTCCTTGGAGCGCAGGAGTGCGAGGTAATCTGATAGAGGTGTATACGATCATGAGCGAAATAGTTAGGGTGAATGCACAGAATATTTTTACCCAGAATCTTTAGGGGAATCATGAACCACAGGAATTATGTTTAAGTTGAGAGGGGAAAGATTTACTAGAAATCCGAGGGGTAACTTTTCATATCGAAGGTGGTGGGTATATGAAACCAACTACTGGAGGAGGTAGATGAGGTCAGATATAACTGCATTGAAACGCCGTTTGGACAGGTACGTGGATAGGAAAGGATAGAGGGACATGGGCCAAACGCGGGCTGGTGGGATTTGTGCTGATGGGCAGAGCCGGCCTTAAGCCGATTGGACCGATTGCTCCCAATTGGGCCCCGCACCTAAGGGGGGCCCCGCGCTGGAGTAATGCAAAGCTTCGCTCTAGGATATTTGGAGTGATCTACTCTCGGCTCGGGTGGATCTAGCCCGGGTGGAGGGGGAAGAAAGGGGTAGACGGGGAGGGGGGTGTGAGGGGGAATGGAGAAGGGGAGAGGGTGAGGTGGGTCGTTCCCTCACGGTCCCGGGGCAGCGCTCCCGCCCCTCCAGTCGTCGTGCCTCATCCACACAGCCCCGGCTCCACCCCTCTCTCTCCCCGGGGAGACGCGTGAACAATACTTCCTTCTCTCCTTCCTCTCTCTCTTTTCCCTTCTCTCCTTCCCTCCCTTCACAGTCACTAAAATAAGTGGTATTGTAACTATGTACTTTTCAGAGGTGATCTACACATGTTGTTTGCTACTTGTAGACTTACATGTATGCAATTTTATATTAAAATGTAGCTTAGATCTGTTTGGTCCATTAACTCGCAGGCACTATTTAAGCGCACATTTTGATTACTTTCCATTCTACCATAGAGATATAACGTCTATAATAGACTTTATTTGTATTTCTATGATTCTACAGACATTGGCTGGGAACCTGGGGCTCACCAAAATTGGTCCCAATTGGGCCCCGCACGTCCTAAGGCCGGCCCTGCTGATGGGGCATCTTGGTGGGCATGGGCATGTTGGGACAAAAGGCCTGTTTCCGTGCAGTGTGACTCTATGAGGAAGGGACAGGGCCGGCGCTAACGAGGCCTGGGGTGTAACTGACTTGCTCCTGTTGGGCAGTGGAACCCGCCGCCTGCACCTCCGTTCACAGCCCGGGATCAGGATGGACGCAGACCACCCTCCGGCTTCATTCTAATCCCCGTCACTGCACCTGCCTCTCATACACCAGTCTTCAGCTCACACCTACCCTCGCCGACAATGGGTCTACCTAGGCACCATTTGCCATTTACCCACTTCCCTTGTCTCCTCTCGCATCGGGCAAAAGGTGTAGAAGTGTGAAAACGCACTCCCCCAGATTCAGAGGTAGATAAATATGCTGGAGAAACTCAGCGGGTGAGGCAGCATCAATGGAGCGAAGGAATATGTGACGTTTTGGGTCGAAACCCTTCTTCAGACAGGTTTTTCCCAGCGGTTTTCAGGCAACTGAATCCTATACAACAAGAGAGCAGAGCTGAACTACTATCTTCCTCATTGGTGACCCTCGGTCGATCCTTGATCGGATTTTACTGGCTTTGCCTCGCAATAAACGTTAGCCACGTATCATGTAAATGGCTCGATTGTAATCGTGTATTGTCTTTCCGCTGACTGGATCGCACACAACCAATAGTTTTGCACTGCACCTCGGTACACGTGACAATAAATTAGACTAAACTAAAGTTGCGGCCAGCTCTAATTGGCCCCGGACTTTCCTCGCCTTCAGCTCTTCACCCCCACTAACGCCACTAGTCTGAAGAAGGGTCCCGACCCGAAACGTCGTCCATCCCTTTCTTCCAGAGATGCTGCCTGACCCGCTGATTTACTCCAGCATTTGTGTCTATGTTTGATATAAGCCAGCATCTGCAGTTCTTTGTTTCAACATCAAGTCTCAGAGCTTCTTATGTCAGAGCAGATGACGGCAATCAAAGTCCGACCTCGAGGATTAGGGAGAAGGAGGGAAGCAACAGGAGCAGATGATCGGAGTTGTAAAAATGTCAAGGTATTGGACCTTTCAAATGAAATGCACTTGCAGTATCATTAACTCCATTCAATTTAATAGGTTAATTCAATGGAGATATTCAATGTCACTTCACTGAATTTGGATAATTTGCACAACATGTAAGATGCACAGGAATCTCATCAAAAATGGTTTTCATCTGAATTATGTGCCTTGGTGCTTCTAATACTGTAAGGTGGAAATAATACCCAAAATGATAGGGCTGTACAGCTTGCTTTTAAACTCCGATTTTGAATATTCCTGTGTGCAATTTGCAATGACAACATTTCCTATAATCCTATATTGCAAAATAGTGGTTGCATATCAAAATTATTTTGTCAGTAAAGCACTTTGGAGTCTCAGATGAGAGATGTGAGGATATTGTGTGAATGCAAGATGGAACTCGAACTTGGATGAAACACTCCATTTCCAATGTTGAAACTGAAGTTGTGAGTAGACAAAGTAGCCGAAGGTGTCCGTGGGCTTGGAATGGAAATTGGTCGCCCGCCCTTGCCCAGAAATGGAGACAGAGTCGCTGAGACATGGAAGGAGACAGTGGGAACCCAAGCAGAGGCAATGGGACTATTTGTGGGGGATATGAAACATTAACGTGGTGAACGAAAGCAGGAAGCAGCACCGATACAGACATTGAGTCATAGAGCCACACAGCATGGAAACAGAACATTCAGTACAATTTGGGGAGTCCAGAACCAGGGATCACAGTTTAAGAATAAGGGGTAGGTCATTTAGGACTGAGCTGAGATTTTTTTTTTTCACCCGGAAAGTTGTGAATCAGTGGAATTATCTGCCACAAAAGACAGTGGAGGCCAATTCAATGGATGTTTTCAAGGGAGTTAGATTTATTTATTTATTTATTTATTTATTTATTTATTCCGAACAAGTAAAGACATTAAAGACATTGATATTAACAGAATCGAAATTATCAAACAATTGAACATTGCAATCAACATTTACAATTGAGAAGAACAAAATCAAGGTTCCAATGTCCAACTCAGAGTCTGTACAAGCTCGAAAAGGAGTGAGAAGAAGAATAACTTATTAAATCTCACCCCTTTTCCCCAACACTTCTATCGTATTTAAAAATCAATTCCTTACTAATAATAGTACTGCCCTAGGCAATTTCCCATAATACATACAGACACTTATATACATACACTATTATGTACATACAATCTTCATATTTGAAGTACCCAACATCAGTGAACAATAGTAAACAAGATAAACATCAACAATATTAACAAGATAAACATCAACGATTGTAAACAAGATAAACATCAACCCCCACTTGTCAACCATCCCCTCCATCCCTGTACCCCTTGAGCATTATTTTTTTATATATCATTTTAAAATGATTCATGTTTGTGCATTGCTTCAATTCCCCGTTCAATTTATTCCACACTCCTACTCCACAAACCGAAATACAAAAGGTTTTTCTAGTCGTACGGACTTGTTGTTTCTTAAAGTTAAATATTCCTCTTAAATTGTAACCCCCCACACGCTCGTTAAATAATTTTTGAATGTTTCCAGGTAAATTTTTATTTTTGGCCCTAAACATTATCTGAGCTGTTTTGAATGTGACCAAATCTTCTAATTTTAATAATTTTGACTCTAAAAATAATGGATTCGTATGACCCAGATACTTAGCATTATGGATAATACGAATTGCTCTTTTTTGCATCATGGTTAATGAGTGTATCGAATTTTTATAATTATTTCCCCAGACTTCTGTACAATAATTTAAGTAGGGTAAAATTAATGTACAATAAAGAATACGGAGTGATTTGTAATCCAGAGCTTGCTTGGCTTTGTATAATACAGAGATACTTTTTGATAATTTTAATTTTACATGTTTAATATGTGATTTCCAGCTTATTTTATCGTCAATTATAACCCCAAGAAATTTATTTTCATGCACTCTTTCAACTTCCACCCCATTTATCTTTATACTTACTAGGGGACTTATTCTACAATTACCAAATAACATTATTTTAGTTTTACTCAGATTTAATGAAATTTTATTACTATCAAACCATATTTTCAATTTACCCATTTCTTTTATTATTTTATCCAATAGCCTTTTTAAATTTTCCCCAGAGCAAAAAATATTTGTATCATCTGCAAACAAAACCAGCCTCAAGACATTGGACACATTACAAATATCATTTATGTACATGATAAATAATTTTGGGCCCAGCACTGACCCCTGTGGTACACCACACACAATGTCCAAACATGTAGAATTATGACTACCCAGATTTACAAACTGTTGCCTGTTACTTAAGTAGCTTTTAATCCAGTCCAGTACTATTCCTCTAATTCCATACCTCTCCAATTTTTTTAATAAAATATCATGATTAATTGTATCAAATGCTTTTTTTATGTCAATGAATATCCCAGCTGCATATAATTTCTTATCAATGGCGTTTGTGATGTCTTCAATTAATTCTAGTATTGCAAGTGATGTTGATCTATTTGTTCTGAATCCATATTGACTTTCTGTTAATAATTTATTATTTTCTACAAATTTGTCTAGTCTATTATTAAACATTTTTTCTAATATTTTGGAAAATTGTGGGAGTAAGGAAACAGGTCTATAGTTTGTAAAATGATGCTTGTTCCCTGTTTTGTATATTGGTATTATTTTTGCTATTTTCATTTTAATTGGAAAAGTACCGGTCTGGAAGGATAAATTACAGATGAATGTTAAAGGTTTGGAGATCCCCTCAATGACCATCTTAACTAGCGACATGTCAATGTCATTGAAATCGGTAGACTTCTTATTTTTACATGTTTTGACAATATCCAGCAGTTCTTTTTCTTCTACTGCCGTAAGAAACATAGAGCAGGGATTTCTTTCCACTAATTTCTCAGGTGTTTCTCCAGATGTCCCTGAATCAGGGATTTGTTTAGCCAGGTCTGGTCCAATATTAACAAAAAAATTATTAAAGCTATTAGCTATATCTTCCATATTGTAAATTTCCTTATCCTTATCAATAAAATACTTCGGGTAATTTGTTCTCCCCGGACCATTTCGGATAATGCTATTAAGTATGCTCCATATTCTTTTTATATTGTCTTTATTGTCATCTAATTTCTTCTTATAATAATCTTTCTTGCTTTCTCTTATGATGTAAGTTAATTTATTTTTATACTTTTTATATTTATTTTCTGTATCTTTAGTTCTCTCTCTTATAAAATCTCTGTATAGGCCATTTTTTTTTTACAAGCATTTTGTAATCCCTTTGTAATCCATGGACATTTAGTATATTTTGATTTTCTATTATATTCTTTAATTGGACAATTTTTATCATATAATAACTTAAACATATCAATAAATGTTTCATAAGCACTATCAATGTCTCTTTTTTGGTATATTATATCCCAGTTTTGTGCCAATAGATCCTTTTTTAGTGCATTGATAGCTTCCTCCGATCTCACTCTTCTATATTCTATTAATCCGCTTGGTTTGTTGTTCCTGTGGACACCATCATAAACTACAAAAACTGGCAGATGGTCACTTATATCATTAATTAATAATCCACTTACTATTTTATTTTCCAAATCATTGTTAAATATATTGTCAATGAGTGTAGCGCAATGGGAAGTAATTCTACTCGGTCTAGTGATTTTCGGAAATAGACTCATGCTGTACATAGTATTAATAAAATCTTCTGTAAGGTTGTGTTGATTAGGATTTAGTAGGTCAATATTGAAATCTCCACATAAAAACACTGATTTACTACCTGTTGTTGAAAACATACTCTCCATCCAGCCCCTGAAGATTTCAATACTTGACCCCGGTGCCCTATATATACAGCTAATGATTACATTTTTATTTCCACCATTACTTATTTCTATAGTTATACATTCATGCAGATTGTCAACCACAGTTGTCATATTATCTACTACCTTATAATTCAGAGTTGTATCCACATATAGTGCTACCCCTCCTCCCCCCTTATTTTTTCTATTGATGTAATTGAAGTCATATCCGTCCATCTCAAAATCAATTCCCTTTTCTTGATTAATCCATGTTTCAGATATTGCGATGACATTGAATGGTTGTGAAAATTTTTGTAAATACTCTTTAATACTATTGAAATTCGCATAGAGGCTCCTGCTATTAAAGTGGATAATAGATAATTTTCCTTTTGTATTAATATTCTGATTATACTGTTCCTCTGTGTAGTAGCAGCAGATATTTTTGTCGTTAGAATTAAAGTAAAAATTATTGTCCGGGTCTATATCGTATTCCAAATCCTGTAAATTGTGATCGGTATATTCGAATGGTTGTAACTTCGGTTGTTCCTTTTCGCTTATTATTTTAGTTACTTGACTTCCATTTCCAGATGTTAATGGCTGAATTCCTTCAGTGTTTTCCCGTTTTATGATCATTGGTATTTGTCCAGGTCTGCAATATCTCTGATGACCAGCACTTTGGCTTCCTCTGGTGTTCCATTTAATTTAATAAAGATTTTACAGTTTGCAGTCCAGGTATTTAATAATGTGTTTTTGTTTCTCTTAGGGCTAAAGGAATCAAGGGATATGGCGAAAAACAGGAACGGGATAGACTTTAGATGATCGGCCATAATCATATTGAATGGCGCTGCTGGCTCGAAGGGCCAAAGGACATACTCCTGCATCTATTTTCTATGTTTCTATATTTCTACTTCTTCCATGCCGACCAAGATGCCCCATCTAAGCTGGTCCTATGTGCTGCGTTTGGCCCATCCCCCCTCCCATCCGTTCAAATCCATGCACCTGTCCAAATGTTTTTTTATATGCTCTTACATGCCTCAAATAGCCGCCACGATCAAAGATACTAGAGGAGCAAGATAGACCACTCCTCCGAAATCCAATGGACTGACGTGTAGTACGCAATGGAACGTCACGGCCGCCATTTTCTAATGCAAAACGCGACTTCCGGTTTGCCTCCCGCTGCTTTGATCCAAAGATTATATAACGGAGCGGAGCGCCTCTAGTATCTTTGGTGTAATCCGCTCTATCATCCTTGGTGTAACCAGTGTAATTAGTGTTGTAGGGAACAGGGTTTGATATAGCGCATCTATCACCTCACATATTTTAGTTAATTTTATTGTAAATGTTTTCCCCCTGTTCCCCCATTTCCCTCCCATCTTTCCTCCCTAGCCGCCACCTTTGCGTAGTTTCCCTTGCATTGTATTGTGCAGCTTCCCTTGTATTGCTTTAACACACACTGTGCACAAAATTAAATGTAACATATATATATTTATATGAATGTGTGTTTGTGTGTGAGAGGCAAGTTAAGGGTCTGTCCCACCAGCATGCAATTGCATGCGTCCAGCGCGAACAAACGTATATTAATATGTATACACATATATATACACACACACATATATATAAAATATATATGAAATCCTAATATTGTGAATAAAATATCCATGAACACAATGTCGAAATATTTTCCATTCTTTCATTCTATATTAGCGTAACACAATGTAGTGCATACATCCCTACATATTTAAATTCAGTCGATAAGTTGGTCAAATAATATGGGGACCTTCTTGCTTCTTTCGAGACATGGATTTTTAAAACTTGAATGTCTCATAACGATACATTTGTGGGTCAGCAGTATTTTGCACCAACCCCCACAATTTCAAATAATTCTAAATTGAACTTCATAAACAAGGAAAACACTTTTTATTTACATCATTTTGTGCGCGACATATACAGGGTTGCAGTGTTTTGCATATCAGCTAATCAATAAAAGTGATGTCAAATTTAACATATTTCAAACAAAGGACAACATTCCAAGTTATATACAATAACTAGACTAAGTTGGGTTCCAGCATCACACGGGAGGGCTGGTCACCCAATGCAATATTCCACCTCTCCACCAATTCCAATATTGCTGGCCAGTGGGGGGGGGGGGGGGGGGGGTCTGTTGCGCTAGTATGGGTGTTGTGTGCCGAAGGGACTTGTTTCCAGAGGGCTAGTATGGACATTGTGGGTCGAATGGATTCTTGGGCTGGCAGCTCAGTCACTGAGGCCTGGCAGTACAGTCACTCAGACCTGGCAGGCTGGCAGTTGAGAAACTGCCAGAAATTCTGCCCAAATCAGGTGACAGACTCTGTGAGAGAAGGGGGAGAGGGTGGACTGAATGAATTATTGGCCTGGCAGTTCAGTCACTTACAGCTGGTGGGCTGGCAGTTCACTTACTCACGGCTCGTGGGTTGGCAGTTCTGTCACATACGGCTGGTGGGTTGGCAGTGCAGTCACTGACGGCTGGAACCGATATTGCACCAACCCACTCAATTTTAAATAATTCATAATAGAGATCCATTAACATACTTCTCACTTTATTTCTGACATGCATGGTAAGATTTACATAATTAACATTATTCTGTGCGCGAGATATACAGGGTTGCAGTGTTAAGCATATCAGCTAACCAGTGAAAGTGATGTACAATTCAACGTATGTAACACAATGATAGCCCCACCCCTGCTTACACCAAAGACCAAAACGTCCAACGAAGATACAATAATAAATAATCGCCATTTGCATTGTTTTGTGCAGTTAACAAATCACAATTTCACACAATGTACATAAGACGGCAGTTATTTGACAAATACTCCGCAGTTCGGTGTAGATCATGTCCACTGTCGACATCTGAAATTAAAGAAAATATCATGCAGTCAATATGTTCTTATTCTGCATTAAATAAGAGAGGTATAAAGAAAATGCTCTTTAGGAGAAGATTTTTAAAAGGATGTTGCCATGAGGACTCGACTATCTGAGATCAATGATCTAACTACAGTGAGAGATTGAACAGGCTAAATAAAAATTTCAATATGCCACAGAAGTAATAAATGTTTTCTTACCTTTCCTCCTTAATGGGGAACCTGAAGAAAGACAAGTCGGGTTGCCTACATTGCCGATTGCCGATTGTTTTTCTCAGGTCCATCTGGAGCACATGGTATTGGGGGTAGGGTGTTGACATGGTAGAAAATTGGTTGGCAGACCGGAAGCAAAGAGTAGGAGTGAACGGTTCCTTTTCAGAATGGCAGGCAGTGGCGAGTGGAGTGTCGCAAGGCTCGGTGTTGGGGCCGCAACTGTTTACCATATATATTAATGATTTGGAAGAGGGAATTAGGAGCAACACTAGCAAGTTTGCGGATAACACAAAGCTGGGTGGCATTTTCTGAAGAGTCTTTAAAAGTCAAGACAATTTGGCAAACACATTGCAAGGAGCCAACACATTTTCAACTCCTACCTCGACAAAAACCTGGACCCACTGCAGTTCGCTTACCGCCACAACAGATGCGATCTCGCTGGCCCTCCACTCTTCTCTGGGAAACTTGGACAACAAAAACTCATATGTCAGGCTGTTATTCATTGATTATATCTCAGCATTTAATACAATCATCCCCTCCAAGCTGGTTACCAAACTCGCAGAACTGAGTCTCTGCGCATCCCTCTGCAATTGGATCCTCGACTTCCTCATTCTCAGACCAGTCTGTTCGTATTGGTGGAAATGTGTCAAGACTCGATAACACTCTGCACGGGTGCACCTCAAGACTGCGTGCTCAGCCCCCTGCTTTACTCATTCTATACTCATGACTGCATAGCTGGACATAGTGCGAACTCCATCATCAAGTTTGCTGACAACCCGAATCGTGCCTGAATCGGGTTAACCCCTTCCAACCAAAGGCAGTTTAGTATGGAGGAAGAAAACGTAATAATTGTTAACATAAGTAAATGGTAGATAAGCTAGGAGATTAGAGAAGATTTATTTGAATACAAAGATACGGTAAGGCTGACACATAAAATTTGGCTTTGAATGGGTCCCAACTCCCTTTTGTAAGATTATTCAAGGGGACGGAGCTAAATGTAGATTAACAACTACGGAAGTCATTAATTGTGTAACTACCACCATTAGGTGGATAATTGGCCACAGTGTCGTCATTTTTAGACACTGTAACCTCACTCTTTTGATTTTTTTTTAATGTCACAATAATGTACACTTTTTTGTTTTTTTACTTAAGGACAATTTTGAGAGGGATGTAATAATTGAATTTAATATTGCAAATGCTCGCCCAAGAGCCAGAAACCTAAGGTATTGTTTGCACCACATGTTTAAAAGGTAGTAAATAATTTAAAATGCAAGACGATATACAAAAGAAATTTGAAGGAATCACATTCTGTAGTTGGAATATTAGGGGTGCTAATGAACCAATTAAAAGGGGTAAGATTTTTGCACAATTGAAGTCACTCAATTCTGACATAATATTCCTACAAGAAACTCACTTGAAACTGCAAGCTCAAGCCAGATTGAAGGCAAACTGGATAGGCCAAACATACCAATCTTCATATATTTCCAAAGCTAGAGGCACAGCAATCATTATTTGAAAAGGTATACCATTTAAATCGAAGAAGATCGTGACAGATAAGGAAGGGAGATACCTTATAGTTACCGGAGAGATTCATGATACCCCAATCACCTTGGTAAATATTTATGTGCCTAATTTTGATAATTCTCAATTTTTTAATAACATTTTGAATATAATTACAGAGTTCAATTATCAAAATGTGATAATTGGGGGAGATTTTAACTGTGTTTTGGATCCATATTTGGATAAATCTTCACAACAGAGTAGGGGCAACACAAAATCTAAAACCAGGGAAATCTTAAATACTTACATAAAAAATACAAATATAACAGATGTTTGGAGGATCGCTAACCCTGTCGGAAGGGAATACTCGTTTTATTCAATGGTACACAAAACGTATTCACGTATCGACTATTTCTTAGTGGATACAAAACTAATTCCCTATACAATGAACCCAAAATATCACAATAGTATAATTTCTGATCACTCCCCGTTAACTTTTTTTTTTAAATTAGAAGGAATGCCTTCTAATAAATCGTTTTGGAGGTTTAATCCTCAAATCTTAAATGATCGACAAGGGGAAATATATTTAAAACAACAGATGGAACTTTTTTTAAAGAATAATGATACCCCAGAGATTTCACCAGTTCTACTATGGGAATCATTCAAAGCAGTTATTAGAGGATCTATAATCTCATATCAAGCCTTTTTTAATAAAAGGAATAAGAAAGAACAAAGGCAGTTCGAAGAACGAATTAGAGAATTGGAATTAGATAATGCTAAAGAGCCAACTATAGACAAACATAATAAAATAACAATAATGAAATTTAAATAAAATAAAATATTATCAGCAAATGTTATTAGACTATTTCAAATCACAAAACAGGAAAATTTTGAATTTGGGGATAAACCACACAAGCTTCTGGCTCGACAACTGAAAAAACGGGAAAAGGACCACATGATTTTAAGGATTAAATCAAATAAAGGGGAATTGTTAACACTACCTAAGGATATTAATAAAAGATTCGCTCAATTTTATCAAAATTTATATACATCTAAAGCGGTAGCAGACAGTACTAAAGTTAGAGAGTTCCTGGATAATTGTAAGCTCCCAAAACTTAATGTGAGTGAACAAGAGGAATTAGGTGCACAAATCTCAACTAAGGAAATAGAAGAAACAATAAATACATTAAAGAACGGAAAAACACCAGGGCCATATGGTTTTAGTAATGAATTTTATAAAAGATTTTATGAGATAATTACACCACGACTACATAAAATGTATACATATGCTTTGAAAGAACATACACTTCCAGAAACACTGGCGGAGTCAACGATTACTCTAATACCTAAAAAAGGTAAAGATTTAGAAGATCCGGGCTCTTATAGAGCTATTGCGCTGTTAAATACAGATCAAAAAATATTAGCGAAAACATTAGCTAGAAGGCTAAGTAACTATGTCAGTAAATTAACAAATCCGGATCAAACAGGGTTTATACCCAAGAGGTATTCAAGTAATAACCTGAGACGTCTGTTTAATATAATGCACTCACATAAAACCGAAGAGCAAGATTTATCAATTATTTCACTGGACGCAGAAAAAGCATTTGATCAAGTGGAATGGGATTATATGGTTAAAGTATTGCAAATAGACTCCTCCTAGCAGGTAAACCAGATCACTTCCACCTGACGTGGTCTGCATTTATAGAATTATTACAAATATAGGGTGCAAAGGTACCTTAAAAAAAAATTGAGGTCAGGTAAGGGGGGATGATAGTTGAAGAGTTGGTATGTCCCATTTGCGTAATGCTCATAAAAAATATTTGTTTCTCTCTTTTTCCTCTTTCTCTTTCTCCTTCTTTTCTAGGGTCTATTTCTTAACTCTTTTTCTTTTGTTTTTAATTTTGTTCTTATAGGGTCTTCGTCCTTTTTTGTTGTCACATTTTCTATACTCTCACTTTTTCCTTCACTTTCTTCTTTCTTTCAATCTTATCTTTTCCTTTTACTAGTGTAAAAAACAAATGGAGTACATTAATTGTAAGAAGACATAAGTGACGAGTACTAATGTATGTGGTTGTAATGTAATGTACTTCTAATAAATAAAATAAAATAAAAAAAATAAAAATAAAAAAAAAAGTATTGCAAAAATTTCAAGTGGGAGAGAATTTTATCGCTTGGGTAAAATTATTATATGACAGGCCTACGGCCAGAATATTAACTAATAATATCTTGTCCTCGAAATTTCAGTTATCAAGGGGAAATAGACAGGGGTTTTCATTATCACCTCTGCTATTTGTTCTTGTAATAGAACCGTTAGCGGAAAGTATTAGGATACATCCGAATATTTATGGGTACAATACAAAATATTCAAATAATAAGATATCTTTATATGCAGATGATGTACTACTATACATTACAAAATCACAGACTAGTATACCAAATATATTAAATTTAATTGAGGAATTTGGATCCTTTTCAGGATATAGAATAAATTGGAATAAAAGTGAAATTATGCCGATTAAACCTCAGGAATCAACACACCTGTTAAAATTCCCTTTTAAAATCGCCGTAGAAAAATTTAAATATTTGGGAATTGAAATTACTAGAAAATATGTCTCTATTTAATGCAAACTATGTGCCCTTACTCAATAAACTAAACACACTGATTAAATTCTGGAAAACCCTCCCGATGTCTCTTATAGGCCGAATAAATGCTATAAAAATGATCTTTTTACCACAAATTTTATATCTATTCCAGTCAATACACAAAAATTATAAAAAAAATTGGATGCTGATATTACAAATTTTATATGGGACTATAAATCCTACAGAATCCAAAGAAAACATTTGTGTAAATATAAAGAATTTGGTGGATTATCACTCCCCAATTTTTAATATTATTATTGGGCCACAAATGTCAAAAATATGATTCACCTGTTGGACAATTCGGCCCAGCAGGTGGATTGGATAGTAATGGAGAGAGAGGACTGTTCCCCTTTTAACATAGGAGCGATCCTTCTCTCACCAACAAAAATAAAGAATACAATATATAGTAAAAATCCAATTATTCACAGTACAATTAGAATTTGGAAACAAATAAAATTATCGTTAAAATTAAGAAATCTATCACTTCTTTCACCTATAATGAATAACCCTTCGTTTAAACCTTCTATGATAGATAGAGCTTTTATAAATTGGGAAAGAGTAGGAATTAAAACGTTTGGAGATATGTATGATAATGGAAGTTTTTTAACATTTCACCAATTACAACTTAAATACAACTTGAATAATAATCAATATTTTAAATATTTCCAACTACGTGACTATTTGAAAAAGTATACACGGGAATATCAAAATATCTCTCCTGACTTATTAGATGGGATAATGAATATAAAAGCGGAATCAGCTAATTTAATATCATACCTATATAATTCCATTTTAAATATAGAAATTTCATCATCGGACGGGATCAGAAGAGAATGGGAACAGGAATTGGCTATAAAAATCTCGAAAGAGAGTTGGGATAAACATCTATTATATGTGCATAAATGTTCGATTAACGTAAGACATACTCTGATTCAATTTAAAATTTTACATAGATTATACTATTCAAAAGCTAAATTAAGTACATTTTACCCAAATACCTCTGCAAACTGTGATAAATGCCTAGTCCAAGAATCAACTATAGCACATTCTTTTGTTTTTTGTATAAAAATTCAAAAATTTTGGAATTAATTTTTTGAAATTTTCACTAAATTATTTAAAATAAAACTGAAACCGAATGCAGAACTGATTATTTTTGGAACAATAGAAGCAACTTTGGAGCTGACTTTGTTTCAAAGGAGTTTTCTTAGTTATGGCTTAATAACGGCAAAAATATTAATACTGAAATTTTGGAAAAATGCTCCTACGCCAACAATAAAAATGTGGACTTCTAATATGTCGGAATTGTTACATCTAGAAGATATGAGATTCCTCCTAGCAGGTAAACAAGACCAATTCCAAAAGATTTAGTCTCCATATATCGACTTATTACAAACATAGGGTGCAACAAAATGTTGATAATAAATGGTTTTAGGACCTGGCGAGGGGTGAGTAAAGACAAGAAGTAGGTACATCCCTTTCATATTGTCCTATCTTATTTTCTTTTTTCTCTTTTTTTCTTTTCTTCTTTAACTACTTCTTGTGGTTTAGGTTCACATGTGTGTTCCTGGGCCACTTTTTCATTCACTCACTGACTGTCCTTGCTAGTTCTTTCTATTCTTCTTTTCTATTAAAGTTGAAAAATAGAAGTGGTACAAGAACTGTATGAATTTACGTTATTGCAGATTACTGTAATGTAAAATACTTCTAAAAAATAAAAAAAGTTTGCTGACAACACCACTGTTGTGGGACGTATCACTGATGGGGATGAGTCAGAGTATAGAAGAGAAATCAAGCAACTGTCCATATGGTGCCAGCACAATAACCTGGCACTCAACACCAGCAAAAAGATTATAAAAAGTAGAAAACACTGCCCAGTCCATCATTGGTTCTGACCTCCCTTCCATCGAGGGGATCTATCGCAGTCGCTGCCTGAAAAAGGCTGGCAGTATCATCAAGGACCCACACCATCCTGGCCACACACTCATCTCCCTGCTGCCTTCAGGTAGAAGGTACAGGAGCCTGAAGACTGCAACGACCAGGTTCAGGATTAGCTACTTCCCCACAGCCATCAGGCTATTAAACTTGGCTCGGACAAAACTCTGAACATTAATAGCCCATTATCTGTTATTTGCACTTTATCAGTTTATTTATTCATGTGTGTATAAATTTATATAATTGTATATGGACACACTGATCTGTTTTGTAGTCAATGCCTACTATGTTCTGTTGTGCTGAAGCAAAGCAAGAATTTCATTGTACAATCAGGAACACATGACAATAAACTCAATTGAACGAACTTGAACAATAGGATTACTTCAAATAAATAATGTTTGAAAATTATGCACTTTACTTATGTTCCACTTTTTGAAGTATTTTACATCTCCTTTTAACAGTCATGTTATGCATTTTTCTATTCTTGAATTTGAGTCCATAGTGCATGTGGATACTCACAAAGATTGCTACAATTCTAATCTTGACTCTATTGCAGCACAAGTACATGTCTTTGTATTGCTGTGTGTTATGTATTGCTGTGTTTATTAGATGGGAAATGTTTTCCCTGGTCATCTTAACATCATCAAATTCTGTGCGGAACACTTTCTCGCACACTTCACAGAACCCAAGAAAGTATTCCGAAGGCACCATCAATGAGCCAAAGTCAGACGTTGATGTGTCATATGCTTTGTGATGGATGAATATGAGTGCAGGATCTACTAAAGTGGCATCCGTTCGTAATAGAACTTCTCTGCATGTGTGGCATTTTGAGGACAGTTCATGTGAAGAGATGATTTTGTGACAGATGTGTCCTGCGATGTAAGCTAGTGTATTCTCTTCAGGGAGATCTAGTGAAATGCTGCAGACTGCATTGTGCTGTTTTGTTTTATTGGTATGGGAGAGAGATGGAGATGGTTTCTTGACTCTGTTTTTTGTTAGTGTTTGCAATGTTAAGATAAATCTGTCTGAGTCGGGGGAACAGTTTGCACTCACAGATGGCTTTATCAGTTCAGCCACCATAACCATCGAAACTCCTTCGCTGATGGATTTTTGCCGAATGGTGGAGAACAAATTCTCTACAACATCCTGATTGATCCGAGATGTGAACATAAAACGGGCGTCTGTGCTTTCCTTTATGCGCTGCCACAGCTGTGAAATGCAAGAAATTGCAAGCCGCCATCCCTTGACAAACAACCCATTTTTAGCTCCAAGCACTGTCAAGCTTCGGAGTACAGTCAAGCATGATTCAAAGAATGACTTATGCGCAGACTTTTCAGACATAGGCCTCCTTAACATTTTGGGGTCCTTGAAAGACCTGCTGTTAAATGAGTCAAACAGTCCATCAACCATTTCAATGAACTCTGCTATATAATCTTTGGCCACGATGTAGCTGAGAAAGCGGCGAGGGAGGGGTGTGGCTACGACAGAAACAAGGAAGGTTACCCGCATTGTACAGAGAGGCAGGCAGAGCCCACCCGGAACACCACTATGTATCGGCGGGCGGGCTTTAGGACCCGGTGGAGCCCGGAGCTGTGGAGCCGCCGCCACCGCGGCTGCTGCTGAACCCGCGGTCAATGGGGTTTCGGGCGCGAAACGGCGGCGGAACAATCAATGAAAGGGGCGGGGCCAGGCTGAGGAGAGGCGGAGCTCAGCCCCGTCAATCACAGCCCTGACCAGGAAGTGGATGACATTTGAAATCAGCTTCGGGTAAATTTCATTCCCTGAAATTAAATACATCAGTGTTTCCTATCGTGAATTGTTCATGATGTTAGTCTGCACAATAACATCACTTCAATACCAGACACTGTAAATAAGAAGGGTCTCGACCCGAAACGTCACCCATTCCTTCTCTCCAGCGATGCTGCCTGTCCCGCTGAGTTACTCCACATTTTTGTGTCTATCTTCCATTTAAACCAGCATCTGCAGTTCCTTCCTATAGGCTCTAATTTTATTTAATGGTCTCATGTGTAAACTTGAATTCATGTACCTGTCTAAATGGTTCCTAAACGTTGCGGTAGTACCTGACTCAACTACCTCATCCAGCAGCTCATTCCATGCACCCACCACCTATTGTGTGAACAAAGTTACCCGTCAGGTAAATTCAATCTTTCCAGCATCACCTGGAACCAATGTCCTCTCGTCCTTGATTTCCCTACTCTTGGCAAGAGACTCTGTGCGTCTACCCGATCTATTCCTTTCATGAACTTTTACATCTCTTCTAAGATCACCCCTCTAAGATCATGGAAAAGCAGCCAACATAATCAAATACTTGTCCCACACCAGTCATTCCTTCTTCTCACTGTTCTTGTGGGCCGAAGAGCCTGTTCTATTTCGGCATGGCCATCAACAGCATCAAGAGAACTATTGCATCTCCCACTCCCAACATTCAGCTTTATTCTTCTCCCTTCAAGTAATTTCCGATTTCAATCCTCCCTCCTATTTACACCTCCCTAGTCAGACCTTTACCGCCCTCTTCCGAACGACATCAACACCAATTCGAGGACCAGAGGACATAGGTTCAAAGTGAAGGGAAAAAGGTTGCTAAGAATCCGGGGGGTAAGTTTTTCACACAAAGGGTGATGGGTGTGTGGAACAGGCTGCCAGAGGAGGTATGTGAAAGAAGGAACGGCAGATGCTGGTTTAAACCGAAGATAGGCACAACTATCTGGATTAACTCAGCGGGACAGCCTGCATCTCTGGAGAGAAGGAAAGGGTGACATTTGCAGTTGAGACCCTTCTTCAGATAGACGCCAGAGCTGGTAGTTGAGGCTGGGACTATCCCATCGTTTAAAAAACAGTTAGGTGGATAGGACAGGTTTGGAGGGATATGGACCAAGCGCAGGCAGGTGGGACTGGTGTAGCTGGGACATGTTGGCAAGTTGGGCCAAAGGGCCTGTTTCCACACTGTATCACTCTATGACTCTAGACTGACACAACGTGATGGAGTAACTCAGCGGGTCGTAGAAACATAGAAAATAGGTGCGGGAGTAGGCCATTCGGCCCCTCGAGACAGCACCGCCATTCAATGTGGTCATGGCTGTTCATCTAAAATAGTAAGATTAAACGAGAACTTACCAGTTTGAAGTTTGATCTTTATTTTATGAGGAGTTACGATGAGCGATTACGTGAAGAAGGCCGTCAAGGCGCATGCGCGTCAATCTTCAAAGCAGCGGTGTGAAATCACAGATAACAGTTGTTGAACTAAAATAGTAAGATTAGAGCTGACTAGAACTTGGAGAAGATCTTTATGTTACGAGGGTTGGGAGCAGATGGCACGTAATCGCTCATCGTAACTCCTCATAAAATAAAGATCAAACTTCAAACTGGTAAGTTCTCGTTTAATCTTACTATTTTACTTCGGAGTCACGTGAGTGACTACGTGAAGATTTTGAAGCTCTGTGATTTCATGCCGTGGAAACGAGTCCATGCGTCACACACTGCATCAGTTGACCAGGATGAGTGAGAAATAATTAATGCATTCAAACATGACATAGATAAAAATGCTGATGCTTTAATAATCAAAGAAAATAATAGTGACCCCTCTCACCCAGGGGGAAACTATAAAACAGAACCTAAAACAGAATTAGCAAAAGTCCCCGGTCTGGCAATAGATTTGTTATAAAACCTTTGGTACGTCAGTTCATTAGACCATCCCGCAGCCGCTAGAATGTGGTCGAGAGGGACGTCCATATCCCTCGCTGCTGACCTAGATGCAGCCCTGGTGGAATGAGGTTTAAAAGTGTCAATTGTCTACTCCTGCACATGCCAGCACCTGTTTTATCCATCTTGAAATGGTCTGCACTGTAACCTTCCTATGAGGTTTGGTGTAGCTGATGAATAAGGATAATTCCGAGCCTCTGAGGCTCTTAGGGACCTTAATGTATTATAGTATGTGAGATACCACACACAACCGTTGGTCTCAGGGGTAAGCCACAACTCTCTGGGTGAAGAAGTTTTTCCTCAATGGCCTACCCCTTATTCTTAAACTATGGCCCCTGGTTCTGGAATCCCCCAACATCTGGAACATGTTTTCCTGCATCTAGCCTGTCCAATCCCTTAAGAATGTTATATGTTTCTATAAGAATCCCTCTCATCCTTCTAAATTCCAGTGAATACAAGCCCAGTCGACCCATTCTTTCATCATACAGTATGTCATTCCCGTCTGCAGGATGAGGTGACAGCAGAGCTCTGGTGCTCTCCCCAGAGACAAAGTGGCTTCCAAACCCAAGGCAACACGACTTGGTATTGGAAAGTGAAACCTCACTCCCACTTTGTCTCAGCAAACATTTCCTGATAGCTTGCACGTTTGCAACTTACTTGATGCTTGAAGAACACTGGTTCTTGATTAGTACGGGCGTCAAAG
The DNA here is from genome assembly GCA_038087875.1 of Malacoraja senta. NCBI lineage: Eukaryota > Metazoa > Chordata > Chondrichthyes > Rajiformes > Rajidae > Malacoraja > Malacoraja senta. The sequence continues at coordinate 59,791 of JAXLNO010000715.1, forward strand.
GTTATGGGGAGAAGGCAGGAGAATGGGGTTGAGAGGGAAAAAGCAGAGCAGTTATGATTGAATTGTGGAGTAGACTCGATGGGCCGAATAGCCTAATTCTGCTCCTGTGTCTCATGATCACGAGATTGGCACAATCTCCAGTTTCCTCCCACATCTCAAAGATGTGTGAGCTCTGGAGAAAAGGAATAGGTGAGGTTTCTCGTCTGAAGGGTCTTGACCCGAAACGTCACCTATCCATGTTCTCCACAGAAGCTGCCCGACCCGCAGAGTTACTCCATCACTCTGCGAAACGTCACCTATCCATGTTCCCCAGAGATGCTGCCTGACCCGCTGAGTTACTCCAGCATTTTGTGTCTATCTTCAGTGCTGAAGACACAGAGTGCTGGAGTAACTCAGCCGGTCAGGCAGCATCTGTGGAGAACATGGATAGGTGACGTTTCCCAGAGTTCCTTTGAATACAATTCACGCGGCGTCATTAAACATAGAAAATAGGTGCAGGGGAGGCCATTCGGCCCTTCGAGCCTGCACCGCCATTCATTGTGATCATGGCTGATCGTCCCCTATCAATAACCCGTGCCTGCCTTCTCCCCATATCCCTTGACTCCACTAGCCCCTAGAGCTCTATCTAACTCTCTCTTAAATCCATCCAGTGACTTGGCCTCCACTGCCCTCTGTGGCAGGGAATTCCATAAATTCACAACTCTCTGGGTGAAAACGTTTTTTCTCACCTCGGTCTTAAATGACCTCCCCTTTATTCTAAGAATACTTCATTAATACTTTATTAATACAAGTATCATTAATACTTGTTCAAAACACAATTACATTTACTGAGGAATGTAAATCGATGCATTGATGACACATTGAGAATTTCTTAAAACTCACCATGATGATTGAGGGCTTCTTCTTGGTGAGCTTCTTGGTGTGCAGCAGGTTAGTCATTCAACTTACCTACTGACCCACGTTGTGTCTCTCTGTCTTTCGCTCTCTCCCTCCCTCTCTCTCGCACGGCGTTCTCGCTCTCTCTCTCTCCCGCTCCCCATCTCGTCTCTCTCTAGCTCTCTCGGCATTCCCGGAATCATTGATGTTTTGCGGTAGACAAAACTGCTGGAGAAACTCAGCGGGTGAGGCAGCATCAATGGAGCGAAGGAAATAGGCAACGTTTCGGGTTGAAACCCTTCTTCAGACCCGGCTCGAAACGTTGGCTATTTCCTTCGCTCCATAGATGCTGCCACACCCGCTGAGTTTCTCCAGCGTTTTTGTCTTCCTTCGGTTTTCCAGCATCTGCAGTTCCTTCTTAGACGTTTTGCGGTGACGGCTGCATCTGCGGTTCCTTTCTGTTGGGGGGGGGAGGGGGGGGGGGGAGTCCTGACCCGTGGTGGCTCCTGATAAGTGATATGTTCCCTCCGCGGGTGCTGCCTTGCCCGCTGAGTTCCTCCAGCACTGTGTTTTTTGTTTGGCTCTGAAGTTGAAGGTGGACCCCCGTGTCTACCTTCAACTCCCTGTCTGTGGTGGCTCAGCGGGACGGGCAGGGGCTCTGGGGAGAGGGTTGCGTTTCTGGTCGAGACCCTTCTTCAGACAATCACAAGTACTCTCACCGACGAGAGTTCAGTTCAGTCTGAAGAAGGGTCTTCTCTCCAGATTCGCTGCGCTGCCTGTCCTGCTGAGCTACTCCAGCTTTTGTCGATCTTCAATTTCAGATTTAGATACAATTTCTCATGAGGGGCTTATAGCGTCTACCCCCCCCCCCCCCCCTCTGATTGCGATATATATGTAACACCACATTGCAGTATTCTACAGAGATTTTGATTATATTGAGTGGATGTTTCTAGATTAATTTATGGGAATTAAACATTAAATTCGTTCCATCTGGCAGAAAATTCATGACATTGAGATTTAATAATCATGTTATATTGTGAATTCTTGTGTGAATGGGATTCGTTTGTTATTTGGAAACTTAGGCTATTTTTAAAAATTATCCTTTTCTTAAGAAATTGAATCTACAGGACATTCTTAATGGGAAAGTAGTGGGCAGAAAGGCATGTCATGCATGGTTTGAAGAGCAAAAACTTGTAGTTTACAATGCCAAAATTGATGTTGAGGAAAAACAAGGTGTACAGAGTTGTTTATTGGTTACAATCTGAGGAGTATGATGATGCTACTGATTATGGTATGCCCATGTACCAGCTCGCAACTCATCTTCTCCATAAAGACCTGGTCTATTGCTAGAAATTGTAATTTATTTACCTATCTGTTACGTACTTACAGCATATAATACAATAATATTAAAGTTCTAGATCTTGAGAATATCACATTTTTGAATTTTCAAGGCAGTCTGGGTGTTTATTACTATTTCCGTCACAACGGTCAATTTTGTAATTAGCTACAATTAGGTGATTAACTAATTATATGCTTTCAGGTCATCCAAGTAAGATGTTATATTTTTCTTATGTTTCAGAATGCTTCTATAATAACTGTAAATTTCATTCAGTTCTCTTAATTTTTAAGAAAGTTATGGGCTTTTGACTGTCCTCGATCACAGCTTTTGTGTTAAGTCAATGGAAAAGCAATAGGGAACAAGATGCTAATTTCCGAGTATGAAAATGGCCATAACTTGTTTAATACTGAAGATATTAAAGTGAATTAGGTGTCAAATTAAACTTCTTTTTATGCTTTATCTGATGGGATAATTGCCAGACTAGATTTTTAAAATCTCAAAATGTTGTAACATTGATTGAAAATGTACCTGCATCTTTGAGGCCGAAGGTTAGGTTATTACCCAAGAAAGATAGACTTTGTTATCCCTCAGTACAGCAACATCAACAACGATGTTGCTGTACTGAGCGATAGCCAAGTCTACCCCTCACTGCTAGATGGGAAGGGGCTGTAAAAGGATAGCACTGCTGGGGGGGGAGTTCCTTTGACAGTGTGTTGGTAGTCTGTCCAGGGGTAAAGTTGCGGGGAGGGCAGGAGCATTGAGAAGGAGGCGGTCGGGGATCATGCCAGCATCCAGCTCAAGAGCGGTTCAGCGGCCGATGGATAACAGGACAGCGGGCGGTGGAGCTTACTCCTTATGTCAGTGCGAGTAACCTCAATTGATCCCTTTATCACGCTGACACAGGAGTAAGCTCCACCGCCAGCAGTGATGTTATCCATCGCCCGCTGACCCACTCCGCTCTGTGACATAGAAACATAGAAACATAGAAAGTAGGTGCGAGAGTAGACCACCAGGCCCATCGAGCCCGCACCGCCATTCGCTCATGGCTGAACACTAAACAGACACCCTTACCCACAAACAGTAGACACAAGACACAGAACACAAGACACTACCCTCCCCTTTATATCGCTATCACCCCTCTCCACCCCAAGAACCGCGTGATCTCCTGGGGGAGGCAAAAAACCGGATAAAAACCCAGGTCCAATTCGGGAAAAAAATCTGGGAAATTCCTCTCCGACCCCAATCCAGGCGATCGACACTTGTCCAGGAGATCACTCAGGTCTTACTATACTAACCATACCTAGGTCCATATCCCTGCCCTCTCCCCGTAGCCCCTTATCCCCTTGGCAGCTAAAAAACCATCTATTTTAGACTTAAATATATTTAATGTTTCTGCTTCCACTGCTCCCTGGGGCAGTGAATTCCATAAATTAACCACCCTCTGGGTGAAGAAGTTCTTCCTCATCTCAGTTTTAAAAGAGCCCCCTCTTATTCTACAACTATGTCATCTAGTTCTAGTTTCCCCGATCATTGGGAACATCCTCGGTGCATCCACCCGATCAAGGCCCCTCACGATCTTATATGTTTCAATGAGATCGCCTCTCATTCTTCTAAACTCCAAAGAGTAGAGTTCCAGCCTACTTAACCTTTCCTCATATGTCAATCCCCTCATTGCAGGAATTAATCTTGTAAACCTTCGCTGCACTGCCTCCAGGGCCAGTACATCCTTTCTTAAGTATGGACCCCAGAACTGTACACAGTATTCCAAATGTGGTCTCACTAATACTGTGTACAGCTGCAGCAAGACCTCCGTGTTTTTATACTCAATCCCCCTAGCAATAAAGGCCAAAACTCCATTGGCCTTCCTGATTGCTTGCTGCACCTGCATACTAACTTTTAGTGATTCATGTACTACTACCCCTAGATCCCTTTGCGTTGCATTACAACGCAGCTCCACCTCATTTAGAAAATAACTTGCCCTATCATTTTTTTTCCCAAAGTGAATGACTTCACATGTATTAGTATTAAATTTCATCTGCCAAGTTGTTGCCCACTCACCTAGCTTATCTATATCCTTTTGCAGACTCTTCCTATCCTCCTCATCCCCTACTTTTCCTCCCATTTTTGTATCGTCCGCAAATTTTGATATATTACACTTGGTTCCCTCCTCCAAATCATTTATATAAATTGTGAACAACTGGGGTCCCAGCACCGACCCTTGCGGAACCCCGCTAGTTACCGGTTGCCATCCCGAGTATGAACCATTTATCCCCACTCTCTGCTTCCTATTTGTTAGCCAATCCTCTACCCATGCTAATATATTACCCCCAATCCCATAATTTTTAATTTTTAGCAATAGTCTCTTATGTGGCACCTTGTCAAAAGCCTTTTGGAAGTCCAAGTATACCACATCCACCGGTTCCCCTTTATCCACCCGGGTTGTTACTTCCTCAAAGAATTCGAGCAGATTCGTTAAACAGGACTTCCCCTTCACAAAACCATGCTGGTTCTGTCCGATGAAGTCATGTTTATCCAAGTGCCCCGTTAGTGTTTCTTTAATAATTGTCTCTAACATTTTACCCACCACCGATGTTAGACTAACCGGTCTATAGTTACCCGCCTTCTGTTTACTTCCTTTTTTAAATATAGGTGTTACATTGGCCATTTTCCAATCCACTGGGACCGTTCCTGCCTCCAGGGAGTTTTGGAAAATTATCACCAATGCATCCACAATCCCCACCGCTATCTCCCTCAAGACCCTTGGATGTAATCCATCAGGCCCAGGGGATTTATCCTCCTTCAGTCTCATTAATTTCCCTAATACCACCTCCTTGGTGATCATAATAGTATTTAGCTCCTCCATTCCTACCGCCCCCTGTTTATCCAGCGTTGGAATATTTTTTGTGTCTTCTATGGTGAAGACTGATACAAAATACTCGTTTAATGCCTTTGCCATTTCCATGTTCCCCACCAACAACTCTCCAGTCTCACCCTCCAATGGACCAACGTTCACCTTAGCCACCCTTTTTCTTTTTATATAGCTATAAAAACTCTTACTATTAGTTTTTATGTTGTTCGCTAAATTCCTTTCATAGTCTATTTTCCCCGTCTTAATTAATCTCTTAGTTATTTTTTGCTGACCTTTAAATGCTTCCCAATCCTCTACCCTCCCACTATCTCTAGCTACCTTATATGCCCTTGCCTTCAGCCGAATACTATCCTTTATAGTTTTACTGAGCCATGGCTGACTGTTCTTTCCCTTACCCCTTTTTTTCTTCATAGGAATAAATTTTTCTTGAAGGTTATACAGTAGATCCTTAAACGTACACCACTGCTCATGTACCGTCTTATTCTTGAGTCTGCTATCCCAGTCAACTTTGATCAGCTCAGTCCTCATACCTTCATAATCCCCTTTATTTAGACTAAGTACCCTAGCCTGAGTTTCAACCTGCTCTCCTTCTATTTGAATATGGAATTCGACCATATTGTGGTCACTTGTTCCCAACGAGTCCCTAACTATGACATTTTTAATTAATCCTGCTTCATTACACAGGACCAGATCCAAGATTGCCTCCCTCCTTGTCGGTTCTGTGACATACTGTTCTAGGAACCCGTCTCTAATACATTCTATAAACTCTTCCTCTAGTCTACCCTGCCCAGTTTGGTTTGCCCAATTAATATGAAAATTGAAGTCCCCCATGATTACAGCAGTTCCCTTTTTACATGCGTCAACTATTTGCAGATTTATGTTCTGACTAACAGCGTCACAGCTATTTGGAGGTCTATAAATTACACCCACTAGTGTTTTTTTCCCCTTGTTATTCTCTATCTGTACCCAAGCTGTTTCACTATCCTGATCCTTCAACGCAATATCCTTCCTCTCTATTGCCGTTATTCCCTCCCTTATTAAAAGGGCCACCCCTCCTCCCTTTCTTTCCTGTCTATCTTTTCTAATTGTCGAGTACCCCTCTATATTTAACTCCCAATCCTGATCCCCTTGCAGCCATGTCTCCGTAATGGCCACGATATCATAACTATATGTACTTAATTGCACCGTTAATTCATTTATCTTATTTCGAATACTCCGTGCATTTAGATACAGCACTTTCAGATGATTTTTACTACCCTTCCTTTCTGTTTTTGCCCCTTTTACATCTAGAGCTTTATCTTCACACATTCTGGATCCTCCTGTCACATTTTGATTTTCCATTTCCCCACTGATACCCTGCTCTATTTCCTCTACCCCTGCCATTATTACCCCCCTTGATACCTCCCCCCCGCTACTTAGTTTAAAGACCTCTCTACTGCCCTAGTTATATGATTTGCCAGGACCCCAGTCCCAGCACCGTTCAGGTGAAGTCCGTCCTTACAGAACAGATCCCCCCTGTCCCAGTACTGGTGCCAGTGGCCCAAGAAACCAAAGCCATTTCCCCACACCAGTCTTTGAGCCACGCATTCAGCTTTTTAATTTTTCGTACCCTCGCCGATTTGGCCCGTGGCTCAGGTAGCAATCCGGAGATCAGTACCCTCGAGGTTCTGCTTTTTAATTTATTCCCTAACTGCTCAAACTCGTTCAGCAGATCCTCCTTCCTCGTCCTTCCTATGTCATTGGTCCCCACATGGACCACGACCACTGGATCCTCCCCCTCACTCTGCAAATTTCTCTCCAGCATCGCAGAGATATCCTTAACCCTAGCACCGGGTAGGCAACACAGCCTTCGGGACATGTTCTGCTGGCCGCAGAGAACCTTATCTACCCCCCGAATAATACTATCCCCTATCACCACGGCATTTCTTCTAACTCCCCACTCTTGAATGGCCCCCTGATCCACGGTGCTGCAGCCAGGTTGCTCATCCCTCCCACAGCCCCTGATCCCGTCCTCACATTGAGTAAGAGCCTCGGTCATGCTCGTCAGGGACAAGGGCTGTGGCTCCTGCCGCATCTCCTCCTGGTTCCCCCTACCTGCCTCGCTTATGGCCACACCTTCCTTTCCCTGCTCACTAACTACTGAATTAGTTAAACTGGTCGGTGTGACCATCCCCTGGCACAAAACATCCAGGTAATACTCCCCCTCCCTGATGCACCGCAGCGTATGAAGTTGGGTCTCCAGCTCATCAATGCGGAGCTCGAGTTCCGCTAGCTTCAAACACTTACTGCAGCTGTAGGGATCATCTACATCAATGGTGTCGACAATTTCCCACATCTCACAGTATTGGCACATCTCCTGGCCACCCATCTTATATTAGTAATTAACTGGTCCTATTAAGAATAAAGTCTGCCTGTGCTTGGCTTCTACTTTTCAACTGTTTTTCCCCCCTCTGACTCACTTCTCTCCTCCCACTCGGGCTAGAGCCAATCAGTCGTATCTCTTGCTAATCTCCTGCTGCTGTTGCTCCCAAATCTACAGCAGACCTTTGCGCTTGAGCTGGTCCCCTCACTGTTCAGACGGAGAGCACTGCCAGAGGTGAGCGGGCCGGCAGAAGGTGCTGAGATGGCAGTCGGTTCCGCTGTCCGGTGATGGCGGCCGCTCATAGCCACGTGAGCTGCTTCCCTCCCTGGCCACAATGCAGTGGCTCCGCGCACGGAGCGCCGCGGCAGCGGTGAGTCAGTGGGTTACTGGCATGAACCCGACCCCCTCCTTCTAAACGCTCCCACCCTTCCCGCAACTTTACCCCTGGCTAGACTCCCCACACGCTGTGAAAGGAACTCTCCCCCCAATTGGTCTCCCCCCAATTGACTAATCTTCTGGAATTTCTTGAGGGGTGCCAGTGGATGTAGTGTATCTAGACTTTCAGAAAGCCTTTGATAAGGTCCCGCATGGGAGACTTGTGACTAAATTTAGAGCACATGGTATTGGGGGTAGGGTGTTGACATGGATAGAAAATTGGTTGGCAGACCGGAAGCAAAGAGTAGGAGTGAACGGGTCCTTTTCAGAATGGCAGACAGTGGCGAGTGGAGTGCCGCAAGGTTTCAACGAGGTTTAAAAATCTTAAAAACTGCATATGCGCAAATCGATCTGCTCTCCTGCCAGTCAGCGCCACATGGATTAGTCTTTTCTCCTGTCACTCAGCGGGACGGTCGGCCCCTTCCTGCGCCATCGCATCTTTACTGGAGCTGAGGATGGCCGGCGGAGGCTTCCAATCGGACACAATTTTCGGATGGAACGGAAGCCCAGCCCGGTGCATGCACCAAATGGAAAGCAGAGAATCTGATCCCCGCGGAGGAGAACGTCCAGTAACCAGCGCCCGCTGTGAGTTCCCATCGCACTGTCAGCGCCATCCCCTTCCGCTCTGGTCGCCCTCGTTGGCTCCTGTCCGCCATGATACCCCTCTCCCTCACAACCCTGTCTTTTCTCCAAGCTCTCTCCCTGCCCCAACCCCCCTCCCTCCATAACCCTCCCTCCCCCACGCCCGCCCATACACCCCCCTTCCCCCACACACCCCCTCCCCGACCAAACACCCCTGCCCACACCCATTCCACCACACACCCACTCCCCCCACCACACCCTCTCCCCCTGCTCACACCACCCCTCTCCTCCCCCCACAACCCGTTGACCACATCCGCCCCCCACACAATCCCCGCCCACATCCTCCCACCCACAACCCCCCGCTCACACAAGCCCCCTCCACCCACAACCCCCCCCCCCCACGTCATACACCCCTCTACCCGCAACCCTTGCCCACCTACCCCCTACCACCGCCCACACCCCCCTCCCCCTGCCCTCACACCCCCCCTCCCCCACCCACACACTTCCCCCTCCCCCCACAACCCCCCGACGTACATGAAAAAACGTTCAAATTAAGGATGTTTCATTCTAACTATATTTAATATAAAATAATTATAAATAATTTTAAAAACCATTAACATTTATGAAAAGCTTTGGACCTAACACAGACCCTTGAGGTACTCCACAAGTTATGTTCATGTAAGTTAATTTATGTTCACCTATTTCTACAAATTGTTGCATGACCCACCTGTCTTTATGAAAGACCTTGTCGGTAGGACGGGTTGCACTTGAACCCGAGGGGGACCAATATCCTGGCGGGCAGATTTGCAAAGGCTACTGGGGAGACTTTAAACTAGAACGGTTGGGGGTAGGGACTCAAATAGAGAAAGCTAGTAGAAAATGTGGGAGGCAGGAGGCAGAGAACGGAAGCACTCATACACAAAATGTAGGGGAGAAAGAAGAAGAAAATAATAAACAGAGAATAAGTGGTGGTGGGTTTCTTAAATGTGTATATTTTAATGCTAGGAGCATTGTAAGAAAGGTGGATGAGCTTTGAGCCTGGATTGACACCTAGAAGTATGATGTTGTGGCGATCAGTGAAACATGGTTGCAGGAGGGCTGTGATTAGAAACTAAATATTCCAGGATTTCGTTGCTTCAGGGGTGGTAGAATTGGAGGGGCAAGAGGTGGGGGTGTTGCATTGCTTGTCAAGGAAGATATTACAGCAGTGCTTTGGCAGGATAGATTAGAGGGCTCGTCTAGGGAGGCTATTTGGGTGGAACTGAGAAATGGGAAAGGTGTAGCAACACTTATAGGGGTGTATTATAGACCGCCAAATGGGGAGCGAGAATTGGAAGAGCAAATATGTAAGGAGATAGCAGATATTAGTAGTAAGCACAAGGTAGTGATTGTGGAAGATTTCAATTTTCCACACATAGACTGGGAAACACATTCGGTAAAAGGGCTGGATGGTTTGGAGTTTGTAAAATGTGTGCAGGATAGTTTTTTGCAGCAATACATAGAGGTACCTACTAGAGAAGGGGCAGTGCTGGACCTCCTGTTAGGAAATGAGACGGGGCAGGTGGCGGAGGTATGCGTTGGGGAGCACTTCGGGTCCAGTGATCACAATACCATTAGTTTCAATATAATTATGGAGAGGGTCAGAACTGGACCTAGGATTGAGATTTTTGATTGGAGAAAGGCTAACTTTGAGGAGACGCAAAAGGATTTAACAGGAGTGAATTGGGACGTTGTTTTATGGGAAGGATGTAGAAGAGAAATGGAGGACATTTAAAGGTGAAATTTTAAGAGTACAGAATCTTTATGTCCCTGTTCGGTTGAAAGGAAATAGTAAAAATTGGAAAGAGCCATGGTTTTCAAGGGAAATTGGACACTTAGTTCAGAAAAATAGAGAGATATACAATAATTATAGGCAGCATGAAGTAAATGAGGTGCTTGAGGGGTATAAAGAATGTAAAAAGAATATTAAGAAAGAAACTAGAAAAGCTAAAAGAAGATATGAGGTTGCTTTGGCAAGTAAGGTGAAAGTAAATCTAAAGGGCTTCTACAGCTATATTAATAGCAAAAGGATAACAAGGAATAAAATTTGTCCATTAGAGAGTCAGAGTGGACAGCTATCTGCAGAGCCAAAAGAGATGGGGGAGATATTGAACAATTTCTTTTCTTCGGTATTCACCAAGGAGAAGGATATGGAATTATGTGAGGTAAGGGAAACAAGCAGAGCAGCTATGGAAACTATGAGATTCAAAGAAGAGGAGGTGCGGACACTTTTGAAAAATATGAAAACGGATATGTCTCCAGGTCCTGACAGGATATTCCCTAGGACATTGAGGGAAGTTAGTGTAGAAATAGCAGGGGCTATGACAGAAATATTTCAAATGTCATTAGAAACGGGAATAGTGCCGGAGGATTGGCGTACTGCGCATGTTGTTCCGTTGTTTAAAAAGGGTTCTAAGAGTAAACCTAGCAATTATAGACCTGTTAGTTTGATGTCAGTGGTGGGCAAATTAATGGAAAGGATACTTAGAGATAATATATATAAGCATCTGGATAAGCAGGTTCTGATTAGGAACAGTCAACATGGATTTGTGCCTGGAAGGTGATGTTTGACTAATCTTCTTGAATTTTTCGAAGAGGTTACTAGGGAAATTGATGAGGGTAAAGCAGTGAATGTTGTCTATATGGACTTCAGTAAGGCCTTTGACAAGGTTCCTCATGGAAGGTTGGTTAAGAAGATTCAATTGTTGGGTATTAATGGTGGAGTAGCAAGATGGATTCAACAGTGGCTGAATGGGAGATGCCAGAGAGTATTGGTGGATGGCTGTTTGTCAGGTTGGAGGCCGGTGACTAGTGCTGTGCCTCAGGGGTCTGTGTTGGGTCCACTGTTGTTTGTCATGTACATCAATGATCTGGATGATCGTGTGGAAAATTGGATTAGTAAGTATGCAGATGATACTAAGATAGGTGGTGTTGTGGATAATGAAGTAGATTTTCAAAGTCTACAGAGAGATTTAGGCCATTTGGAAGAGTGGGCTGAAAGATGGCAGATGGAGTTTAATGCTGATAAATGTGAGGTGCTACATCTCGGCAGGACAAATCAAAATAGGACGTACATGGTAAATGGTAGCGAATTGAGGAATGCAGTTGAACAGAGGGATCTAGGAATATCTGTGCATAGTTCCCTGAAGGTGGAATCTCATGTAGATAGGGTGGTAAAGGAAGCTTTTGGTGTGCTGGCCTTTATAAATCATAGCATTGAATATAGAAGTTGGGATGTAATGTTAAAATTGTACAAGGCATTGGTGAGGCCAATTATGGAGTATGGAGTACAATTTTGGTCGCCTAATTATAGGAAGGATGTCAACAAAATAGAGAGAGTACAGAGGAGATTTACTAGAATGTTGCCTGGGTTTCAGCAACTAAGTTACAGAGAAAGGTTGAACAAGTTAGGTCTTTATTCTTTGGAGCGCAGAAGGTTAAGGGGGGACTTGATAGAGGTCTTTAAAATGATGAGCGGTTTAGACAGAGTTGACGTGGATAAGCTTTTCCCTTTGAGAGTAGGGAAGATTCAAACAAGGGGACAGAATTAAGGGACAGAAGTTTAGGGGTAACATTAGGGGGAACTTCTTTACTCAGAGAGTGGTAGCTGTGTGGAATGATGGAATGAGCTTCCAGTGGGAGTGGTGGAGGCAGGTTCGATTTTATCCTTTAAAAATAGATTGGATGGGTATATGGACGGGAAAGGAATGGAGGGTTATGGTCTGAGTGCAGGTAGATGGGACTAGGGGGAAGTAAATAAAAATAAAAAAATAAAAAAATAAAAAAAGTGTTCAGCACGGACTTGAAGGGCTGAGATGGCCTGTTTCCGTGCTGTAATGGTTATATGGATATATGGTTCTATGGTTACAGCACAGGAACAGAACCTTCGGCCCTCAGTCTGTGACGAATATGACGTCAAGTTAAACTTAGATTCCCTCTGCCTGCGTGTGATCCATATCCACATGCCTATCTACAAGCCTCTTAAATGCCACTATCGTATCTGCCTCCACCAGAACCCCTGACCAGGAACCCACCACGCTATGTATGTAAAAAAGGCCTCTGTATATCCTTTGCTTGGGCATAGAAACATAGAAAATAGGTGCAGGAGGAGGCCATTCAGCCCTTCGAGCCAGCACCGCCATTCATTGTGATCATGGCTGATCGTCCCCAATCAATAACCCGTGCCTGCCTTCTCCCCATATCCCTTGACTCCACTAGTCCCTAGAGCTCTATCTAACTCTCTCTTAAATCCATCCAGTGACTTGGCCTCCACTGCCCTCTGTGGCAGGGAATTTCACAAATTCACAACTCTCTGGGTGAAAATGTTTTTTCTCACCTCAGTCTTAAATGGCCTCCCCGTTATTCCATAACTGTGGCCCCTGGTTCTGGACTCGCCCAACATTGGGAACACGTTTGCTGCATCTAGCTTGTCCAGTCCTTTTATAATTTTATATGTTTCTACAAGATGCCCCCTCATCCTTCTAAACTCCAGTGAATACAAGCCCAGTCTTTTCAATCTTTCCTCATATGACAGTCCCGCCATCCCAGGGATCAATCTCGTGAACAAGCGCAGTTTACACCCCAGCGGTATGAACATTGACCTCCAATTTCAGGTAGTCCTTGCTTTCTCCCTCCTTCCCCTCCCCTTCCCAGTTTTCCCACAGCCCTCTGTCTCCGCATCTTCCTTTCTTCTTCCCGCCCCCCCCACCCCCACATCAGTCTGAAGAAGGGTCTCGACCCGAAACGTCACCCATTCCTTCGCTCCATAGATGCTGCCTCACCCTCTGAGTTTCTCCAGCATTTTTGTCTACCTCTGTCTATCCTTTATATATTTCAGCTGTTATCAGGCAACTGAACCATCCAGTCACCAACAAGAGAACAGTCCTGACCTCCCATCGACCTCATTGGAGACACTTGGACTATTTTTATGCGTACTTTACTGGACTTTATTTCGCACTAAACATTATTCCTTTTATCTTGTATCTGTGGACGGCCCGATTGTAAGCATGCATAGTCTTTTCGCTGACTGGATAGCACGCAAAAAAAAAGCTTTTCACTGCACCTCGGTACACGTGAGAATAATTAACTAAAGTTTGAATCTAAACTAAACATTAAACCTTGCCCCTCTTACCTTGAAGTCATGCCTTCATCGGTGTGATTTTTTAAATTGCATTAGAGATGGGCAGCACGGTGGCGCAGCGGTAGAGTTGCTGCCTCACAGCACCAGGGACCCGGGTTCGATCCTGACCACGGGTGCTGTCTGTACGGGGTTTGTACGTTCTCCCCGTGACCTGCGTGGGTTTTCTCCGGCTGCTCCGGTTTCCTCCCGCACTCCAAAGACGTGCAGGTTTGTAGGTTGATTGGCTTGGTATAAATCTATATGTAAATTGTCCCTAGTGTGCGTAGGATAGCGTTAGCGCGCGGGGATCGCTGGTCGGCGCGGACTCGGTGGGCCGAAGCACTGTATCACTAAAATAAACATCACACAGAGAGTGGCGAGTCTGTGGAATTCTCTGCCTCAGAGGGCGGTGGAGGCCGGTTCTCTGGATGCTTTCAAGAGAGAGCTAGATAGGACTCTTAAAGATAGCGGAGTCAGGGGATATGGGCAGAACCATATAACCATATAACCATAACAGCACGGAAACAGGCCAGCTCGGCCCTTCAAGTCCGTGCCGAACACTTTTTATTTTAATTTTTTATTTTAAATTACTTCCCCCTAGTCCCATCTACCTGCACAGACCATAACCCTCCATTCCTTTCCCGTCCATATACCCATCCAATCTATTTTTAAAGGATAAAATCGAACCTGCCTACACCACTTCCACTGGAAGCTCATTCCACACAGCTACCACTCTCTGAGTAAAGATGTTCCACCTAATGTTACCCCTAAACTTCTGTCCCATAATTCTCAAGTCATGTCCCCATGTTTGAACCTTCCCTACTCTCAATGGGAAAAGCTTATCCACGTCCACTCTGTCTAACCCGCTCATAATTTTAAAGACCTCTATCAAGTCCCCTCTTAACCTTCTGCGCTCCAAAGAATAAAGACCTAACTTGTTCAACCTTTCTCTGTAACTTAGTTGCTGAAACTCAGGCAACATTCTAGTAAATCTCCTCTGTACTCTCTCTATTTTGTTGACATCCTTCCTATAATTAGGCGACCACAATTGTACACCATACTCCAGAATTGGCCTCACCAATGCCTTGTACAATTTTAACATTACATCCCAACTTCTATATTCAATGCTCTGATTTATAAAGGCCAGCACACCAAAAGCTTTCTTTACCACCCTATCTACATGAGATTCCACCTTCAGGGAACTATGCACAGTTATTCCTAGATCCCTCTGTTCAACTGCATTCCTCAATTCGCTACCATTTACCATGTACGTCCTATTTTGATTTGTCCTGCCGAGATGTAGCACCTCACATTTGTCAGCATTAAACTCCATCTGCCATCTTTCAGCCCACTCTTCAAAATGGCCTAAATCTCTTTGTAGACTTTGAAAATCTACTTCATTATCCACAACACCACCTATCTTAGTATCATCTGCATACTTACTAATCCACTTTTCCACACCATCATCCAGATCATTGATGTACATGACAAACCACAGTGGACCCAACACAGACCCCTGAGGCACCCCACTAGTCACTGGCCTCCAACCTGACAACCTACTCCACCATTAATACCCAACAATTGAATCTTCTTAATCAACCTTCCATGAGGAACCTTGTCAAAGGCCTTACTGGTCCATATAGACAACATCCACTGCTTTACCCTGATCAATTTCCCTAGTAACCTCTTCGAAAAATTCAAGAAGATTGGTCAAGCATGACCTTCCAGGCACAAATCCATGTTGACTGTTCCTAATCAGACCCTGCTTATCCAGATGCTTATATATATTATCTTTAAGTATCCTTTCCATTAATTTGCCCACCAGTGACGTCAAACTAACAGGTCTATAATTGCTAGGTTTACTCTTAGAACCCTTTTTAAACAACGGAACAACATGCGCAGCACGCCAATCCTCCGGCACTATTCCCGTTTCTAATGACATTTGAAATATTTCTGTCATAGCCCCTGCTATTTCTACACTAACTTCCCTCAATGTCCTAGGGAATATCCTGTCAGGACCTGGAGACTTATCCGTTTTCATATTTTTCAAAAGTGTCCGCACCTCCTCTTCTTTGAATCTCAGTTTCCATTGCTACTCTGCTTGTTTCCCTTACCTCACATAATTCCATATCCTTCTCCTTGGTGAATACCGAAGAAAAGAAATTGTTCAATATCTCTCCCATCTCTTTTGGCTCTGCAGATAGCTGTCCACTCTGACTCTCTAATGGACCAATTTTATTCCTTGTTATCGTTTTGCTATTAATATAGCTGTAGAAACCCTTTGGATTTACTTTCACCTTACTTGCCAAAGCAACCTCATATCTTCTTTTAGCTTTTCTAATTTCTTTCTTAATATTCTTTTTACATTCTTTATACTCCTCAAGCACCTCATTTCCTCCATGCTGCCTATAATTATTGTAGATCTCTCTCTTTTTCCGAACCGTGTCCAATTTCCATGGCTCTTTCCAATTTTTACTATTTCCTTTGAACCGAACAGGGACATAAAGATTCTGTACTCTTAAAATTTCACCCTTAAATGTCCTCCATTTCTCTTCTACATCCTTCCCATAAAACAACATGTCCCAATTCACTCCTTTTAAATCCTTTTGCATCACCTCAAAGTTAGCCTTTCTCCAATCAAAAATCTCAACCCTAGGTCCAGTTCTGACCCTCCATAATTATATTGAAACTAATGGTATTGTGATCACTGGGCCCGAAGTGCTCCCCGACTCATACCTCCGCCACCTGCCCTGTCTCATTTCCTAACAGGAGGTCCAGCACTGCCCCTTCTCTAGTAGGTACCTCTATGTATTGCTGCAAAAAACTATCCTGCACACATTTTACAAACTCCAAACCATCCAGCCCTTTTACAGAATGTGTTTCCCAGTCTATGTGTGGAAAATTGAAATCTCCCACAATCACTACCTTGTGCTTACTACTAATATCTGCTATCTCCTTACATATTTGCTCTTCCAATTCTCACTCCCCATTTGGCGGTCTATAATACACCCCTATAAGTGTTGCTACACCTTTCCCATTTCTCAGTTCCACCCAAATAGCCTCCCTAGACGAGCCCTCTAATCTATCCTGCCAAAGCACTGCTGTAATATCTTCCTTGACAAGCAATGCAACACCCCCACCTCTTGCCCCTCCAATTCTATCACCCCTGAAGCAACGAAATCCTGGAATATTTAGTTTCCAATCACAGCCCTCCTGCAACCATGTTTCACTGATCGCCACAACATCATACTTCCAGGTGCCAATCCAGGCTCTAAGCTCATCCACCTTTCTTACAATGCTCCTAGCATTAAAATATACACATTTAAGAAACCCACCACCACTTATTCTGTTTATTATCTTTTTCTTCTTTCTCCCCTACATTTTGGGTCCGAGTGCTTCCCTTCTCTGCCTCCTGCCTCCCACATTTTCCACTAGCTTTCTGTATTTGAGTCCCTCCCCCCAACCGTTCTAGTTTAAAGTCTCCCCAGTAGCCTTTGCAAATCTCCCCGCCAGGATATTGGTCCCCCTCGGGTTCAAATGCAACCCGTCCTTTCTGTACAGGTCACACCTTCCCCAAAAGAGGTCCCAATGATCCAGAAATTTGAATCCCTGTCCGCTGCTCCAGTTCCTCAGCCACGCATTTATCCTCCACCTCATTCCATTTCTACTCTCACTGTCGCGTGGCACAGGTAGTAATCCTGAGATTGTTACCTTTGCGGTCCTTCTCCTTAACTCTCCTCCCAACTCCCTAAATTCTCCTTTCAGGACCTCTTCTCTTTTTCTGCCTATGTCATTGGTACCTATATGTACCACAACCTCAGGCTCCTCTCCCTCCGATTTCAGGATATCTTGGACGCGTTCAGACACATCCCTGACCCTGGCACCAGGGAGGCAAACTACCATCCGGGTCTCCTGACTGCGTCCACAGAATCGCCTATCCGACCCCCTAACCATAGAGTCCCCTATTACTATTGCCCTCCTCTTCTTTTCCCTACCCTTCTGAGCAACAGGGCCGGTCTCAGAAGGCAGGAACGGGGTACTGATTGTGGATGATCAGCCAGGATCACATTGAAACATATAAGATTGTTAAGGGCTTGGACACGCTAGAGGCAGGAAACATGTTCCCGATGTTGGGGGAGTCCAGAACCAGGGGCCACAGTTTAAGAATAAGGAGTAAGCCATTTAGAACGGAAACGAGGAATCACTTTTTTCTCACAGAGAATGGTAAGTCTGTGGAATTCTTTGCCTCAGAGGGCGGTGGAGGCAGGTTCTCTGGATAATAATAATAATGGATGGGATTTATATAGCGCCTTTCTAATACTCAAGGCGCTTTACATTGCATTATTCATTCACTCCTCAGTCACACTCGGTGGTGGTGAGCTACTTCTGTAGCCACAGCTGCCCTGGGGCAGACTGACGGAAGCGTGGCTGCTAATCTGCGCCTACGGCCCCTCCGACCACCACCAATCACTCACACACATTCACACGCAGGCAAAGGTGGGTGAAGTGTCTTGCCCAAGGACACAATGACAGTATGCACTCCAAGCGGGATTCGAACCGGCTACCTTCCGGTTGCCAGCCGAACACTTAGCCCATTGCGCCATCTGTCGTCCTATGCTTTCAAGAGAGAGCTAGATAGGGGTCTTAAAAATAGCGGAGTCAGGGGATATGGGGAGAAGGCAGGAACGGGGTACTGATTGGGGATGATCAGCCATGATCACATTGAATGGCGGTGCTGGCTCGAAGGGCCGAATGGCCTAACTCCAGCACCTATTGTCTATTGTCTAAACTAAATTAAAGATTGCAGGAAACAACAGATATGAAAAAGGCAATACGGAAGTCAGAATATTAAAGAAACATGTTATTTAATGGCCTTAAAGTAAATAACACAATCCCAGAGGGGCGATTCACCAAGAACTACAATAATACCAACAAAAATACATTTTCACACAAAGGGACTTTTAAATAAGGAACATTAAAAAAAATCCCTGTTTACAGTTTTTCAAGTTATTGTACTAAAGCATGACAACTAAACACATCATTTTACAGTATAATACACTTGCAAAGCAAGGTTGTTATATTGTTCTATAACATAATCCAGAGGGAAGACATACCATGAACCAAAGCCTGGTAAGAAATTATTTTACAATATATAAACACTTGGATCTGGTTGGCAAACTGCAACCAGACTAATTTTTAAAACGCTTTTCTTTTTGTTATTTTTAATCAGTGCAAACGTGTTTATACAAGGCAGTCTTGGCTGGTCTATACCTTGTTGCTCGAAGGAAAAAGCTGTTTGCATTCATAATCTTTTAAGTTCATAACAATATTCATAATTTGTCCACGGAAAAGAAAAAATCATCTTTATTCCTTCCAAATTCATCTTTAAAAATAGACCCATCTTTGACACTAATCTCTTCATTAAGATATCTATGTTTTTTTTTAATGGTTTGACATGATTTTAATAAGGACCGTGAACATGGGCTGCACGGTGGCGCAGCGGTAGAGTTGCTGCCTCACGGCGCCGGAGACCCGGGTTCCATCCTGACCACGGGTGCTGTCTGTACGGAGTCTGTACGTTCTCCCCGTGACCTGTGTGGGTTTTCTCCGGGAGTTCCGGTTTCCTCCCACACTCCAAAGACATACAGGTTTGTAGGCTAATTGGCTACGGGAAGATTGCAAAATGTCTCCAGTGTGTGTAGGATAGCGTTAGTGTGCGGGGATCGCTGGTCGGCGTGGACTCGGTGGGCCGAAGGGCCTGTTTCCGCGCTGTATTTTAGTTTAGTTTAGTTTAGAGATACAGCACGGAAACAGGTCCTTCGGCCCACCGAGTCCACACCGACCAGCGATCCCCATGTACACTAGCACTATCCGACACACGCGGGACAATTTACAAATTTACCTAAGCCAATTATTCTACATAGCTGTACACTAGAGGCAGGAAACATGTTCCCGATGTTGGGGGAGTCCAGAACCAGAGGCCACAGCTTAAGAATAAGGAGTAAGCCATTTAGAACAGAGACGAGGAAACACTTTTTCTCACAGAGAGTGGTGAGTCTGTGGAATTCTCTGCCTCAGAGGGCGGTGTAGGCAGGTTCTCTGGATGCTTTCAAGAGAGATCTAGATAGGGCTCTTAAAAATAGCGGAGTCAGGGGATATGGGGAGAAGGCAGGAACGGGGTACTGATTGGGGATGATCAGCCATGATCACATTGATTGGCGGCGCTGGCTCGAAGGGCCGAATGGCCTACCCCTGCACCTATTATCTATTGTCTTTGGAGTGTGGGAGGAAACTGGAGAAAACCTACACGGGTCACGGGGAGAACATACAAAATCCGTACAGACTGCACCCGTAGTCAGAATGGAACCCGGGTCTCTGGCGCTGTGAGGCAGCAACTCTACCGCTGCGCCACCATGCCGCCCACATTCATGTGCTTTTGTTAAACTAAACATCTAAACTAAAAAGTAAACAACATTTTTGTACGGAAGCGCAGGTCAGTGTAGAACCCAGACTTCTGAGGGGTTAAAAGCACCAGCATAACAATGCACGAGTGATCATCTGGTGGAAGCTTGTGTTATGAGATGGTAACAGTGACAGAAAGAGAGAGCGGGAGATGCATGCTACATCAGTGGCTCCGTTACCATTTCATAAACGCCATGGAGGTAGTCATGTGCAATAATGAACAATATCTTAATTGGAGTGGTGGGGGGGGCGGGGAAAAAAAAAAGTTTGTGTTACATCCAGTACATCAAAGTTTGAGAAAGAACTGCAGATGCTGGAAAAATCGAAGGGAGGCAAAAATGCTGGAGAAACTCAGCGGGCGAGGCAGCGTTTATGGAGGGAAGTCTGAAGAAGGGTCGCGACCCGAAACGTCACCCATTCCTTCGCTCCACAGATGCTGCCTCACCCGCTGAGTTTCTCCAGCATTTTTGTCGACCTACAATACTTTAAAGGTCATTTCAGATCCTCCACTGCATATGAATTCCATGTGTCTTTTTAGCAACGTTTCATTATTGAGATCTTATATATAGATGGTAAACAGGTCAGGCACCCGTGTTATTAACATATATACATTTTTCATTCAAAATTGGTCATTCGGCAGAATTTATGATTCCGTGTTGATAGCAACCATTTTAATACAAAATTTCACATTTTGGTTGGTGTCCATTGTTTTCAGTTTTTTTTTTGTTCTTCAGTTTAGAGATACGCCGCGGAAACAGGCCCTTCGGCCCACCGAGTCCGTGCCGACCAGCAATCGCCCCGCACACTAACTTATAATTTATTTATAGGTACACAAAGATGCTGGAGAAACTCAGCGGGTGCAGCAGCATCTATGGAGCGAAGGAGATCGGCAACGTTTCGGGCCGAAACCCTTCTTCAGACTGATGGGGGCGGGGAGAAGAAAGGAAAAAGGAGGAGGAGGAGCCCGAGGGCTGAGGGAGAGGTAGGAAGGGGAGGAGACAGCAGGGGTTAACTGAATTGTGAGAATTCAATGTTCATGCCGCTAGGGTGCAGACTGCCCAAGCGGAATATGAGGTGCTGTTCCTCCAATTTCCGGTGTTGCTCGCTCTGGCGATGGAGGAGGCCCAGGACAGAGAGGTCAGATTGGGAATGGGAGGGGGAGTTGAAGTGCTGAGCCACAGGGAGGTCAGGTTGGTTAATGCGGACCGAGCGGAGGTGTTGGGCGAAACGATCGCCAAGCCTACGCTTGGTCTCACCGATATAGATCAGCTGACATCTAGAGCAGCGGATGCAATAGATGAGGTTGTTATAATTTAGTTCTGTTTAGATTAGATACAGCGCGGAAACAGGCCCTTCGGCCCACTGAGTCCACGCCGACCGGTGAAAGCCCCGCACACTAACTCATAAATTAGTTTTAGAAAGAACTGCAGATGCTGGAAAAATCGAAGGTAGACAAAAATGCTGGAGAAACTCAGCGGGTGAGGCAGCATCTATGGAGCGAAGGAATTCCTTCGCTCCACAGATGCCGCCTCACCCGCTTTCTCCAGCATTTTTATCTACCTATAAATTAGTTTTGTTTCGTTTAGAGATACAGGGCGGAAACAGGCCCTTCGGCCCACCGAGTCCGTGCCGACCAGCGATTGCCCCGTGCACTAACTTATAATGCTTGGATAGTTTCAGAGCTGCCCTTCCTAAAAGGGAATTAGCTACAAACTAATGTTCCTCACCTTTCCAGTGACCACAAACATCTCCATGTGTACAATGACACAGATAGTACATGAATGAGGTGCACTGGTAATAGCTACACGATCCGAAATGATTCAAAATGGTGCCTGAATTTTTTTTGCAATGGCCTCTCTCTCACCCGCAGAGGGACAAGTCTCTCAAAATGCAAGGCGTAAAAGAAACCCAGCTTTATAGAAGGAAACAAGATTTATAATTTGGACAGTAGACAAAAAAATACTGGAGAAACTCAGCGGGTGAGGCAGCATCTATGGAGAAAAGGAGTAGGTGACGTTTCGGGTGGAGACCCCTCTTAGGAGAGGTATTTGGACAGGTACACAGACAGGAAAGGTTTAGAGGGATGCCGGCCAAACGCGGGAGGGTGGGACTGGCGTAGATGGGGCATCTTGGTCGGTGTGGGCAAGTTCATAAGAGCAGAATTAGGCCAATCGGCCCATCGAGTCTACCCTGCCATTCAGTCATGGCTGATCTATCTCTCCCTTCTAACTCCATTCTCCTGCCTTCTCCCCATAACCCATGACACCCGCACTAATCAAGTTGGGCCACATGGGCTTGACTCCATGTCGAAACAAGGAACTGTAGATGCTGGTTTGCTGAAAGAAATGACACCAGGAAATGGCAGAAACTCAGCTGGTCAGGCAGCATCCCGGGAGAACATGCATAGCAGATGATTCTAGGACGTCAGGACCCAAAACGTTACCTATCCACCTTCTGCAGAGATGCTGCCTGATCCGCTGAGTTTCTCCAGCACTCTGTGTCTGTATGACTGGCCTCAATTTGAAGCATGCGTGAAGTTATGGAGTTAGGGAGTACTGAAACAGGCCCTTCAGCCCAAATCACCTATGCTGACCACCAACATGCCCCATCTACAGTGGTCCCATTTGCCTGCGTTTGGCCTATATTTCTCTAAATCTTTCCTGTCTATGTACGTGTCCAAATGTCTTTTAACTGTTGTTATGGTACCTGCCTCACCCACCACCCTCTGAGTGAATAGTTGCCCCACAGGTTCCTCTCACATTAAACCTATGTCCTCTGTTCCTGATTCTCAAACTCTGGGGAAGACTCATCCTACCTTTTCCCCTCAGGTTTAGGCACAATCAGCTACTGTTGGGCATAAAAGCTAAAATAGGCTGATATCAGAAACAAGCCAGCAATGGAGGCGGTGCTTACCCAGAAGGCCGCAGGCTGTGGAAAGTGCCCTGGGCACGGGCGGAAGCCACTGAGACAGTGCACTCTCTCAGTGAGGGGTTTCAGGCAGGGGGTGCGGACGGAGATTCCAACTGACGGACAATCTGACGTCTTACGTAAGGATTCACGTCATGCGACCCAGGGGCGGCACGGTGTACGCAGCGGTAGAGTTGCTGCCTCACAGCGCCAGAGTCCCGGGTTCGATCCTGACTACGGGCGCTGTCTGTACGGAGTTTGCACGTTCTCCCCGTGGGTTTCCTCCGGGTGCTCCGGTTTCCTCCCACACCCCAAAGACGTACAGGTTTGAGGGTCAATTGGTTTCCGTAAATTGTAAATTGTCCCTTGTGTGCGTGGGATAGTGTTTGCGTGCGGGGATCGCTGGTCGGCGCAGACTTAGTGGTTTCCACCAAAGATCCTATAGCGGAGCAAGATAGACCACCCCTGCTAAATGCAATGGGCTGACGTGTAGTACGCAACGGAGCGGAACGTGGGCCTTTTTTTCATCCATTTCCGTAACCCGACCTCACCCGACTCGCAGTGTAATCAACGTTGCGGAGGAACAGTTTGTGTTAATAAATTATAATTCTGAAAATGAGGAGAAGATTTTTACCAAATAACTTTTATTTTTACGAGGATGTTTCCATGACCGGCTTCCGTCTCCGCACTAGTATCTTTGCTCCGCTATGGGATCTTTGGTGCGGAGATGGAAATGGGGCCGAAAATTACCCATAAATCTGCCCATGACCGTACTACGCCTTTTCGTCGAGTGATCTATCTTGCTCGCTGTAGGGTCTTTGGTTTCCACTTAGTGTTTCCACGCTGTATCTCTGATGTCTAAAGTCTAAAAGGAACCCTGACATAAGTCGGGGAGTGCCTGGAGTTTTGTTTCATCCGGAGAAATGTGTATTCGGCATTGAATGGCTGTGCTGGCTCGAAGGGCCGAATGGCCTACTCCTGCGCCTATTGTCTATTGGACTGCACTTTCTCTGAAGCATATCTAATTTGCACAGGAAAATAATGGACATCAAATTCACATATTCTGGTGTAAGATTTACAGCATCTGTAAAACCTATCACAAGTTTACTGTTGGTTAGCTTTCAAGGACTTTAATAGTGATTCATATGTACAGTAACACAGCCAGATGTATAATCATCTTGTACAGTAAAAAAAATGAGACATCATTTCATCTTTTAATAGTGCAACATTTATCTGTTGGTACAACACAACTATTATTAAACGACAACACTGATCGGAAATAACTGACCACAGAGAGTTGAAGAGAATATCTTCAGTGTGTTAGACTGTCAAACTGGGAGGAGCGCATCCAGATTTATCACATGCGCAGGGTCTTGCTAAAAACAGTATTTTGCTGGCTTGATAACGTTCTAAAGAAGGTTATGCCTAAAAATGGAGTTTTAAATCGGATATATCGTCAAGAAACCCAGAGCCAAGAAGTGCTAAAACAGATTTGTGCTTTTTTGTTTTTCTCTTCTTTACCAAAACCACAATGGAGTGTGATGCAGGAGAGGGTCATGCAGTGAGACGCATTACCCGCTCAATACCTAAAGGATGAAGAGGTAAAATTAATAAGTGCTCCTGGAAGCGAAACCAAAAAAAAAAAGAAGAAAAAAAGCTCCAAGTCACAAAATGGCCGCTACGTGTGTTTTGCGTGGCCCCCATCTGTCACGTGCTAACATGCCGAAATGGCCTAGTGGCATGGCTGGCGCACTAGCCGAGAAGTCTCAAGTAACATTTTGAAGTGCAGGTTTGAAGTGTGCTGGCCAAGGTTCAGGATCTACGACACGCACACACACACACAGCACTCAAACACTGGTGATAGAAGCCAGGCACTTCGCCGGCTTCTGAAGTGTCTCGGCTTTGCTGGTCACAGTTGCTCGGAACGTGAATTCGGCCGCGCCTCCTCTTCCCGGGCTAAGAGAAGAAGGGTTCTGATGTTTGCTGCTGTCTAAGAGGCTGGAGGTGTTAGAGGCCAGACTTTCACGGGTACTGAAAGACACCAGGGGTGGAAAAACATTAACGTTCCCCTCACGACATCCAATCCTTCGCCCCGCGTCCCTGGCCAGCTTGAGGCGACAAAGAGGCCAGGAACCGGAGACAGACAACCTGACCAATGCATGGGAATATGTGGGAAGGAACTGCAGATGCTGGCTCACGCCACAGATGGACACCAAAACGCTGGAGTAACTCAGCGGGACAGACAGCATCTCTGGTGAGAAGGGCCGGGTGACGTTTCAGGTCGAGACCCTTCACCCTACGGACAAATAGTAAACGGGAGAAGGGGTCATCACTGGGTGGTGAGGACATTCCCATAGTAAAAGACACGGAAGCGACGGAAGAAAAACTCTCCACGTCATGGAACTCCTTGGGGGGGGGGGGGCCGGAGGGAAACAAAGGTGACGCCTCTGTTGAAGAAGGGTCTCGACCCAAAACGTCACACATTCCTTCTCTCCACAGATGCTACCTGTCCTGCTGAGTTACTCCAGCATTTTGTGTCTATCTTCAGTGAGAGGGTTTGGTGATGAGGCGTGATGGAGGGGTACAGATTCATGCTGGGAACAAAACAAAATATTCCTCTGATCAGTCTTCTTACCTGTAATATCACAGTTTGATATTGTTACTTTTGTGCAATTAATGAGCTGCAATCAAAGATTTCCCATTTAACTTCGGCTATTACACATCTTTCACTGCTGTACTGACCAGCCACAATAAGCAAGTTCGGTATTCCGACCAAGCATGCCCAGGTCATAGGTCACTCACGATAAACATTCTGGGCAGTTCAGCTGCTGCGTGTGTGCAGGCCTGCGTTTCATCCGTAGTCAGGATCGAACCCGGGTCTCCGGTGCTGCAAGCGCTGTTGAATTGCTACTGGACCGTCCCCGTCCCCTCCTGAGTGTCCCATCCCTGTCCGGGGGCGGCCGGAGATGTCCGGAGTGACCCTGGACTGACGGGACACCGGCCCGGAGCAGCGGCGGCCCCAGGCTTACAGCCAGTGCGGAGATGAAGCGCTGACTCCAGCTCAACTCTGCCTGTCCCGCCAGGTTAAACGACAGCCCTGGACTCCCCAAAAAGGTGTCTTTTTTAGGAACAACCATTTCATCGCCTCATCTCTCAACTGTGCTGAAATTGCAACATTCACTTTTTGTGAAGTGGAAGGGAAATGAAAAAAGGTGGTGCAGCGGTAGAGTTGCTGCCTCACAGCGCCAGAGACCCGGGTTCCATCCTGACTACGGGTGCTGTTTGTACGAAGTTTATACCTTCTCTCTGTGACCTGCGTGGGTTTTCTCCGGGTGCTCCGGTTTCCTCCAACACACTAAAGACGTTGCAGGTTTGTAGGTTAATTGGCTCCGTAAAATTGTAAATTGTCCCTAGTGTGTGTGGGATAGTGTTAGTGTGCGGGGATCGTCGGTCGACGCGGACTCAGTGGGCCGAAGGGCCTGTTTCCGCGCTGTATCTCTAAAACTATTAAGTAAATACATCCAGTCCTATCCCAGTGGCTGATGGTTTCAATTGACAATAGACAATAGGTGCAGGAGCAGGCCATTCAGCTCTTCGAGCCAGCACCGCCATTCACTGTGATCATGGCTGATCATCCACAATCAGTTCCCCGTTCCTGCCTTCTCCCCATATCCCGACTCCACTATCTTCAAGAGCTCTATCTAGCTCTCTCTTGAAAGCATCCAGAGAATTTGCCTCCCGAGGCAGAGAATTCCACAGATTCATAATACTCTACATGGTTTAAGCAACCATCCAGCAAATCTCACTCAGTCAATCCAGAAGATTAAATCAAGGAAAATGTTGTAGCTCTGTTACTCATCAGTATTCTCTTGCAGGGAGCCGTCTTGAGTTGATAATGCCCTGCTTGTGATTTTCTAAGCAGTTAAAATAATGATTTCCAAGTCATAATTGCCACACGTTGGAATTTCCTGTACGTGCTCTGAAGCTGTGTGCAATTGGAAAGTTTCCTCTGCTGCGTGGAAAATAGGAACGGATCACCGCTAGTTCAGAGGTACGGCGTGGAAACAGGCCCTTCGGCCCATCGCGTGCACGTTAGCCCTTCAGCCACCCGTTCTCACACTAGTTCAATGTTATCCCACTTTCCCATCCGCTTCCCGAAACACACTAGGGGCAATTTACAGAGGGTCGATTGATCGACAAACCCGCACGTCTTTGGGACGTGGGAGGAAACCGGAGCACCCGGAGGAAACCATCGCGGGTCACGAGGAGAACGTACAAACTCCGTCCAGACAGCACCCGCAGTCAGGATCGAACCCGAGTCTCTGGGGCTGTGAGGCAGCAACTCTACCATCGTGCCACCGTTTAGTTTAAGTTTGTTTATTTAATTTAGTTTAGTTCAGCTTAGTTTAGGGAGACAGTGTGGAAACGGGCCCTTCAGCCCACCAATTCCGCAACGACCAGCGACAGTAGACGAAACAAAATGAAAATGGAGCACCCGGAGTCAGAGGGTGGTGAATCTGTGGAATTCATTGCCACAGAAGGCTGTGGAGGCCGTCAGTGGATAATTTTAAGGCAGGGATAGACAGATTCTTGATTAGTATGGGCGTCAGGGGTTACGGGGAGAAGGCAGGAGAATGGGGTTGAGAGGGGGAGATAGGTCAGCCATGATTGAATGGCGGAGTAGACTAGATTGGCCGAATGGGCTAAATCTACTCCTATTCCTTCTGACCTACACTAGTTCTGTTATCTCAGTTTCTCATTCTACACACTGGGAAGGATCCCGGCAAGCCGCGCTCAGCGGGAGCTGCGGCCAGACCGACCAGCAGGCCCGGATTGTCCGCTGAAGATTGAGGAAACTCGCGCACTGTCCATCTGGCCGGCCTGAGAACGTTGACTCGCCCGCCGTGGACCGGGAACCCACCTGGAGGCCCGGCCCGCCCGCCCAGGGAGGAGGAGGGACGGGGTGGTGAGCAGACCGGCTGCAGGAGGGAGTGCGCGGCCTCGACGGGGGGAGTGGGCCGCTGGAGGCCCTGCAGCAGCCTGGGGCTCGGCTGGACCGGGCGCCGCTCCAAGAGGCCGAGCACGTGGACCGCACGCGGCCCACAACGGCGGAGGTCACCGCGGCTACGCCTGGCCAGGCCGATCCTGCAACGTCGCCATGACAACGGGCCTTCACGGTTAGGTCAAGATCCCTGAACTTACAACAACTGGCCCCAAACTGGCGACTCTGTACACTGTCTCAGTGTACGGCTGTTGTACACCAGTACTGTATCTGAGATGCTTATCTGAGATGTATCTACGTGCTTATGTATAGTAATACTTGTACTGAATTGTGTACAACAATTAATTTCACTCTACCTCGGTACGTGTGACAAATAAAGTACCATGCCATACCACTAGGGGGCAATGTAGAGAAGCCAATTAATCTGTGCATCTTTGGAGTGTGGGAGGAGACCAGAGCACCCGGAGAAAACCCACGTGGTCACAGGGAGAAGGTACAAACTCCATATAGACAGTGCCCGAACCCTGGTCCCAGGCACCGTAAGACAGCAACTCTACCGCTGTGCCGCAGTGCCACCCATTATTGAACCAAGACCAGATTTACGAGGATGTTGCTGGGACTCGAGGGCCTGAGCTGCAGGGAGAGGTTGGGCAGGCTGGGACTTTAATCCTTGGAGTGCAGGCGGTTGAAGGCCGTGAGGGGGAATAGATCGTGAGGGGGAATAGATCGTGAGGGGGATTAGATAGGTTAAACGCACAGTCTTTTACCCAGAGTAGGGGAAACAAGGACCAGGATACTTGGGTTTAAAGCGAGAGGAGCAAGATTTAATGGGAACTTGAGGGGCAACACTTTCATGCACAAAAGGCACAAGAATTGTCGGTTTATCCAATACTCAAAAATAATGAAACGAAGCAAGACTAGAGTGAACCTCTGCTGTCTGTACGGAGTTTGTACGTTCTCCCTGTGACCATGTGAGTTTTCTCCTGGTGCTCTGGTTTCCTCCCACACTCCAAAGACCTACAGGTTTGTAGGTTTATTGCCTTTGGTAAATTGTCTCTAGTGGGTGTAAGATAGTGCGAGTGTGCGGGGGGTCGCTGGTCGGCGCGGTCTCGGTGGGCCGAAGGGCCTGTTTCCGCACTGTACCTCTAAAGTCTCGACTCCAATTCCAATTTCAGCCTGAAACCAAACGATTCTCGCTTCTTTTACTGGCTACCCTTTTCGCAGGTTTTGTCTTGCGCGCGTTGTGCAGCGGCCATTTGGCTTTAAATTAATTGTGTCATAAATTACGGCATTTGCCTTTAAATGTTGTCTAATGCTTGTAATTATGTGGGCGGGATTTGTTACGTGGTCGGAGGCGTGCTTGCTGCTGGGATTCTTACGCAGAAGCTGGTAGTTTTTTTAGTGAGTTCGGAGGAAGCATGGAGGGACGGCATAGCTTTCTACCATGGGTCAGAGCTTTCCAACACCAACGGAGTTTTCTAACGTTTCGGAGCCACGTGCTGGAGTTTGACCAAGATTAAAATTAAAATTAAATTAAGATTAAAAAAGAACGGACGAGGAAACACATTTTCCTCACAGAGAATGGTGAGTGTGGAATTCTCTGCCTCAGAGGTCAGAGGCACGTTCTCTGGATGCTTTCAAGAGAGAGCTAGATAGGGCTCTTAAAAATAGCGGAGTCAGGGGATATGTAGGTATGCTACAAAACTTACCTTCAACCGCGCTGTAATTCTGCCACTGACCGTGTGCGCGATTTTGGCGCCTTTAAGGGGGGGCGGGGTTAAAACGCAGGTTTCTCCTCCCTTGTCCTGGTTAATATTTAGTTGGAGTACAAGCGTTGGCTGACAAATCGTTCCTAGTGGCGATTTGTGTATTTTTTATTTTTATTAAATCGTCAATGTCAACGCTAGAGTAATTTTAAAATCAGCTCCTGAAGCGTCAACGCCGATAACGGGTACGGATTTCACACACGGGACAGGTAAACGAAAGTGGTTTCTTTAAATGTATAAAAGTGCTTCTTAAGAAGCCTTTAATTCACATTTTTTCATGCGACACGGTGATTTTATTCCCCGAATTAACGGCAGTATTTTTCATGCCAATACGGGGTTACATTCACTGCAAATGAACGTTCCAAAAGATCGCGTTCCAGAAATCCTCACTCACAAGATGATTTAAATCCCCATTAATTTACAGGTATTAAACATTCAATTCCTGCCATTTGGCCTGTAAATTCATGAAAATTAGATTTAAAAATTATGTTATATTGTGAATTATTGTGTGAATGTTATTTGGACACTTAGGCTATTTAAAAATGTTAATCTATTCTTAAGAAATTGATAGATGTTTAGATCTAGTAATTGAATTTTGTAATTAGCTACAATTAGGTAACTAACTAATTATATGCTTTACTTTCATGTCTTCGAAGTAAGATTGTTTCATATTTGTTTCAGAATGCTTCAATCTATAATAACTGAAAATTTCTTTCAGTTATCATAATTTTTAAGAAAGTTATGGGCTTTTAACTGTCCTCGATCACAGCTTTTGTGTTAAGTCAATGGAAAAGCAATAGGGAACTAGATGCGAATTTCTGAGTATGATAATGGCCATAACATTTTTAATGCTGAAGATATGAAAGTGAATTAAGTGTCAAATTAAACTTCTTTTTATGCTTTATCTGATGGGATAAATTGCAGAATTTATTTTTAAAATCTCAAAATTTTGTAACATTGCTAGGATATGGGGAGAAGGCAGGAACGGGGTACTGATTGGGGATGATCACGTTGAATGGCGGTGCTAGTTCGAAGGGCCAAATGGCCTGCTCCTGCACCTATTGTCTATAAAATATACTTATCAAGAAGAAGTTTGGATGAATATCTTACTGTTTTACTTCGACAGTAAATAAACTATTAATCAAGAGACTGTGTTTTGAAGATTTATCTTTACACGGCTTTGAATGTTACCTGGAGAGCTCCCATGCGTAAACGAGGCTATCTCCTTACCCCCTTGTCTTGGCTAGAGGGAGCAATTTCTTGAACGATATAATAATCTGCCACTATATCGAATCGAAATAATCGGCCACTATGCGTTGTATTAGGTAATATCTTTGCACCGTGAGGCATCCCGCGAGGTCAGAGAAAAATCTCAAGGCCCTCCCTCGAAGGGAAGGGCGTGCTGGGTTTTTCATTTCAATGCTTACCGAGGGGAATTGAATCCACTGTCGACTGTGATGCTGCTGCTGTCCATGCTGTCTAGCCGAGCGGAGTGGGTGGCCTTCTGAGCGGGGTTGGTGGCCTCGCTCTCCTTTGGGCTGAGGAGGGTGAGGTGCTTCTCGAACTTCCTCTGGAGCCCCCCCTTGTCCTTCTCCCGCTCCAGCAGCCACTGCACGGTGCCGCCGTCTTCCCGCCTCTTGCCCTCCTGCTGGCTCTTGTTGCCGCCGCCGCCGTCCTCCGAGTCGTCGTCGTCGTCGTCGTCGGACACGTTGTAGTAGTCGAAAGACGACGACTCCTGATGGCCGTGCCCGGGGACGGGCGGCACCGTGCCCGCCATCTTCTCGCAGTTCGTGTGAAACAAGCCCGACGGCTTATTATGGTGCGGGGATTTACAGGACGATATGCCGGGGGACTGTGGGCAGGTATCGTCCGGGCGGTTTGACTTTATGGCGGGCGATTCGCACGGCGGGGTGAAGGCTTGTCCGTTGGCCAACGGGCCCGCCGTCGCCATCGCCATCGCCATCGCCGGCAAACCGACGGCGTCCGTCTCGTTTTTGTCCACATAACGGCTCGGGAGCAGCGACAACTGTTCCAGCTGCCCGTTGACGTGTTCCTCCACTCTCGAGAGTCGGTCCAAGTGGGACAGCGTGGTCACCCCGTCCGACAAGGTGAGGGCATGGCAGTCCTTAAAGAGAGGGTTAGGGTTGTTGTTGGTGTTGGTGTTGGTGTCGTCGCGCCCGGCCGCCGGGGGAGAAGGTGCAGTCCGAGGGCTCTCCTTGGGCGGGAAATGGCCGCCTGCGTTCCTCTCCGCCTCGGTGCTTTCCCCGGCCGCCGGGAGGGGATGAGGCGCGATGGCGGCCTCGCCGGGGCCCGTGTTGTGACTGTCCACCACGCACTCGGGGATACTCGGCTCGGTGATGTGATTGGGATGAGAGGCCCGGTGGAGGAGGAGGGAGGAGGCCCAGCGATTTGGCCGAGCGGGATTTGTCGCCGTTCGGGACAGTGCCGGCACCCTGGCCACCCTCCTCATCCCCCGTCCCCGTCCCCACTGTCCCGCCCAGGGGACGGTTGGCGTTGTCCATGGATCTCGAGCGCTCCTTGGCCTTGCCCGTCGTCCTGTCGTTCCGCGACTTGCGGTCTTGCGTGTGACTGTGGCTGCGGTGGACCTTGGGGAGCTGGGTGTCCGTCCGCCTCTTGTACAGGTCGCCCGACACGTCCCACTCGGGCGCCACCGGGTAGCGGGGCTGCTGCTGCTGCTCCTCCTCCGCCGCCGCCGCCGAAGCGTTCAGCCTGTCGTAGGCCACGAAGCCGCCGCCGCCGCCGCCGCCGTCGTCGTCGTCGCCCCGCGGCGCCTCCATCTTGCCGTTGCCGTCGTAGAACTCGTACTCTCTGCTCCCCGTCGGCTCCAAGCGGGTGTCCTCCGACTGCTGCTCCCCCCCCTTCGCCACCCGCGACTTGCTGTGCGGAGCGCGACTTGCCGTGAGGCTTCTTGTGGCCGCGGCTCCTCCGGCTCTTGCCGCTGTGCTGGGCCGACGAGCTGGGCTTGTTGTTGTTGTTGTGGTGGTGGTTGTGGTGGTGGTGGTGGTGGCGGTGGGCCTTGTCCTCCTCCAGCTTCTTCATCAGCGCCGTGTGCTTGGCCACGTTCTCCGTCGTCAGCTCGGGGTTGATGCGCTTGATGATCTCCTGCTCCACCTCCCGCGGGATGGAGGTGGCCGGGTTGTCCTCGTCCCGCAGGGGCCACTCCTCGGGCGGGAACTGGGCGGAGAAATTCACCAGCTGCTTCGACTTGTCCTTCTTGAAGCTCAGGCGGAACAGCTTGAGGCCGAACTTCTTGGGGGGCTTGCTGTTGTCGCCCCCCTCCTTCGGCTTGGCCAAGGTCTCCATCTTGTAGGAGCAGTTGACCGCGCTCCTTGCTCTTCTCCGTCTGGCTGGCCACCGCCGTGGGGTGGAAGGAGGGTGGCGGGCAGTGGGAAGAGTCCTTGCCCTCCTTGGCCAACTTTCTCTGCAAGGTGGACGCGTGGTTGTGCGACTCCTCCCTGAAGCAGTTGCAGGAGTCGCAGTGGGTGCGGTTGGTGTGGTGCCCCCCTCCTCCTCCTCCACGGTCCCGCAGTTGGCAGCCCGAGTTGGACGGAGTCACCGTGCCGGTCTGCTGCTGCGGCGACGTGCACCGCGACCTCTCCGGGATCCTCTCGTCCAAGTGGTACCATTTGCTGTTTGTCCGGATCAGGGAGGGCGTGATGAAGTAAGTCTGCGGGGTGACGATGAAATAGCCGTCGGGGGTCGGGTAGATCTTCCGCTCCCTCACCAGCAGGTTCAAGGTGTGGCAAAGGATCTCCTGACTCGGCGTGGGCACTCCTGCAAACAAGACGAGAAACCAATGTCACCCACATCTAGTCACCAAAGACCAAAGCCTCAAAAAGGCTGGCAGTATCATCAAAGGACCCACACCCATCCTGGCCACACACTCATCTCCCTGCTACCTTCAGGGAGAAGGTACAGGAGCCTGAAGACTGCAACGACCAGGTTCAGGAATAGCTACTTCCCCACAGCCATCAGGCTATTAAACTTGGCTCGGACAAAACTCTGAACATTAATAGCCCGTTAACTGTTATTTGCACTTTATCAGTTTATTTATTCATGTGTGTATATATTTATATAATGGTATATGGACACACTGATCTGTTTTGTAGTCAATGCCTACTATGTTCTGTTGTCCTGAAGCAAAGCAAGAATCTCATTGTCCTATCATGGACACATGACAATAAACTCTCTTGAATCTTGAAGTCAATGGAGAACTTTACGGCAGGGATGGATGAGATAGAGTCAGGGCTTATGGGGAGAAGGGGGAGAATGACAATAGGCAATAGGTGCAGGAGTAGGCCATTCGGCCCTTTGAGCCAGTACCGCCATTCAATGTGATCACGGCTGATCATCCCCAATCAGTACCCCGTTCCTGCCTCCTCCCCATATCCCCTGACTCCGCTATCTTTAAGAGCCCTATCTAGCTCTCTCTTGAAAGTATCCAGAGAACTGGCCTCCACCGCCCTCTGAGGCAGAGAATTCCACAGACCCCCGAATGGGGTTAGGAGGGAGAGATAGATCAGCCATGATTGAATGGTGGAGTAGACTTGATGGGCCGACTGGCCTAATTCTGCTCCTATCCCTTATGAACATAACGTTAAGCTGAGAGGCGCAAGATTCAGTAGGAGGCTGAGGGGTAACTGTTTCACTCGGAGAGTGGTGGGTGTATGGAACGAGCTGCCAGAGGAGGTAGTTGAGGCAGGTACTATAACTTATGATGAGCTTTTGTCGGCACTGGGCCTGTACTCGCTGGAGTTTAGAAGAATGAGGGAGGACCTCATTGAAACTTACCAAACAGTGAAAGGCCTGGATAGAGTGGACGTGGAGAGGATGTTTCCACTAGTGGTAGATTCTAGGACCAGAGGCCGCAGCCTCAGAATTAAAGGACGTTCCTTTGGGAAGGAGATGAGGAGGAATTTCTTTAGTCAGAGGGCAGTGAATCAGTGGAATTCATTGCCACAGACGACTGTGGAGGCCAAGTCAATGGATATTTTCAAGGCGGAGATTGATAAGCGGAGAGTATGTATGTCAGGGGTTATGGGGAGAAGGCAGGAGAATGGGGTTAGGAGGTTGAGATAGATCAGCCATGATTGAATGGCGGAGTAGACGTGATGGGCCGAATGGCTTAATTCTGCTCCTATCACTTATAAATTTCGCTTAGAGGCACAAAATTTAGCAGGACCCTGAGGGGCAACTGTTTCACTCTGAGGGTGGTGGGTGTATGGAACGAGCTGCCAGAGGAGGTAGTTGAAGCATGTACTAATACAACATTTAAAAGACATTTGGACAGGTAGTTTAGTTTAGTTTTTTAGTTTAGTTTAGTTTATTATTGTCACATGTACCGAGCTGCAGTGACAATAGACAGTAGGTGCAGGAGTAGGCCATTCGGCCCTTCGAGCCAGCACCGCCATTCAATGTGATCATGGCTGAAAAGCGTTTTTGCTGCGTGCTATCCATGTCAGCGAAAAGACTATACATTACTATTAAGGGCGGCATGGTGGAGCAGCGGCAGAGTTGCTGCCTCACAGCGCCAGAGATCCGGGTTCCACCTTGTCTACGGTACGGAGTTTGTGCGTTCTCCCCGTGACCTCGTGGGTTTTCCCCGGGCGCTCCGGTTTCCTCCCACACTCCAAGGACATGCAGGTTAATTGGTTTTGTAAATTGTCCCTCGTGTGTGTGTGTGTAGGGTAGAACTAGCGTACGGATGTTTGCTGGTCGGGGGCGGACTCGGTGGGCCGTGGGGCCTGTTTCCGCGCTGTATCTCACAACTACACTTAAATATTTGTAAATGGCAAATGGGATTGGTGCTGATGGGGCATCTTGGACGGCATGTACGAGTCGGGCCGAAGGGCCTGTTTCCGTGCTGCACCACTCTAGGAGTGCCCACAATCTACTAGAACCTCGACCAGCTCATGGCGAACATTAAGTTAAATGCTTGGCAATGTCTGAAGACTCATAAAACCTACGCAAGCTAATTCATCTTTGACCTTGATCTGTTCTTTTTAAAGTTTTTTGTCAGAGATCCAGCGCGGAAACAGGCCCTTCGGCCTACCGGGTCCGTGCCGGCCAACGATCCCCGCACACTGACACCATCCTACACCCACCAGGGACAATTTTTACATTTACCAAGCCAATTAACCTACAAACCTGTACGTCTTTGGAGCGTGGGAGGAAACCGGAGATCACAGGTCACGGGGAGAACGTACAAACTCCGTACGGACAGCGCCCGTAGTCGGGATCGAACCCGGGTCTCCGGCGCTGCGTTCGCCGTGAGGCAGCAACTCTACCGCTGCGCCACCGTGACCGCCCCTGCCATGCCACTGCAAAGACAGAAGTGTTGAAACAGAATTTGTAGCATTACTCTCTTAATGCCCTGCAATTACAGCCTGATCCTTGAAATAATGGCATCCTGTTAAAGTCATCCTACTACTGCCAAGACTCCTCTTCCTAGTTGGACGCAAGCCCATGTTAATGTCAGTAAAGGCCACACACAGTTTGACATCTTCTGTCACATCCACACCCCAACGATACCTACAGTCCCACAGTTGCGTACTACACGTCAGCCCATTGCATTTAGCAGGAGTGGTCTACCTATAGGATCTTTGCAGCTTACAGCCCAGTGGTACGAATAGTGATTTCTCTCACTTCAGGTAGCCCCGGCATTCCCTCTCTCTCTATCCCTCCACCACCCAAGTCGCACCAGCTTCTCGTTTTCACCCAACAAACGGCTTACAATGGCCTGTTTCCTTTATCATCGTTACTTTTTTGCATATCTTTCATTCATTGTTCTTTATCTCTCCACATCACCGTCTATATCTCTCGTTTCCCTTATCCCTAACTAGTCTGAAGAAGGGTCTTGATCTGAAAGGTCACCCATTCCTTCTCTCCGGAGATGCTGCCTGTCCCGCTCAGTTACTCCGCCTGCTTGAGTCTATCTTTGGTTTAAACCAGCATCTGCAGTTCCTTCCTACACATCCCATATACCTATCAGCCTCTGAATGAAAAGGTTGCCCCTCGAGTTCCAATTAAATCTTGCCCTTCTCACCTTAAGCCGATGCCCTCTAGTTCTTGATTCCCCTACCCTGGATAAAAGTCTCTGTGCTTTCACTTTATCTAAAAATAAATAATAAACAGTAACAAAATATATTAATAGTCAGTAATAACCTGCTGAGTTGCTATTAAATCTTTCCCGCTCACCTCAAACCCATGTCCTCTGGTTCTCAATTCTACTCTGGGTAAAAGAGCCAAAAGTTTATTCATCCTATCTAACCCTCTTTCTCCTCCCCCTTCCCAGCTCTCCCACAGCCCACTGTCTCCGCCTCTTCCTTTCTTCTTCCCGCCCCCCCCACCCCCACATCAGTCTGAAGAAAGGTCTCGACCCGAAACGTCGCCTATATCCTTCGCTCCATAGACGCTGCCTCACACGCTGAGTTTCTCCAACATTTTTGTCTACCTTCGATTTTCCAGCATCTGCAGTTCCTTCTTAAACAACTATCTATTCCTCTCATCATCATGTACACATCTATAAGATCACCCTTCATCCTCCTGCTTTGCAACTCGAAGCCTGCTCTACCTCTCTCTGTAGTGTCATAGAGTGATACAGCGTGGAAACAGGCCCTTCGGCCCAACGCCCACACCGGCCAACAATGTCCCAGCTACACTAGTCCCACTTGCCTGCGCTTGGTCCATATCCCTCCAAACTTGTCCTATCCATGTACTTGTCTAACTGTTTCTTAAACGTTGGGGTTAGTCCCTGCCTCAACTACCTCCTCTGGCAACTCGTTCCATACACCCACCACCCTTTGTGTGAAAAAGTTACCCCTCAGATTCAATAGACAATAGGTGCAGGAGTAGGCCATTCGGCCCCTCGAGTCAGCACCGCCATTCAATATGATCATGGTTGATCATCCAAAATCAGTACCCCGTTCTGGCTTTTTCCCCATATCCCTTGATTCCCTTAGCCCTAAGAGCTAAGAAGAATCTCGACCCGAAACGTCGCCAATTCCTTCTCTCCATAGATGCTGCCTCACCCTCCGAGTTACTCCAGCATTTTGTGTCTACCAGCTAAATTTAACTCTCTCTTGAAAACATCCAGTGACTTGGCCTCCACTGCCTTCTGTGGCAGAGAATTCCACAGATTCACAACTATCTGGGTGAAAACTTTTTTTTTACACAAAGTGTGAAGATGGATGTGGAGAACGTGCTGCCGGATCAGGTAGTTGAGGCAGGTGCTATCGCAATGTTTAAGAAACATTTAGACAGGTACATGGATAGAATATGCTTAGAAGGATGTGGGCCAAATGCAGGCAGGTGGGACTAGTGTAGACGGGACGTGTTGGTCGGTGTGGGAAAGTTGAGCCGAAGGGCCTGTTTCAACACTGATTGTATGTGTGCAAGAAAGAATTTCACTGTACCTCGGTACAATAGACAATAGGTGCAGGAGTAGGCCATTCAGCCCTTCGAGCCTGCACCACCATTCAATGTGATCATGGCTGATCATCCCCAATCAGTACCCCGTTCCTGACCTCTCCCCATATCCCCTGACTCCACTATCTTTAAGAGCCCTATCTAACTCTCTCTTGAAAGCATCCAGAAGAACCTGCCTCCACCGCCCTCTGAGGCAGAGAATTCCACAGACTCACAACTCTGTGTGAAAAAGTTTTTTCCTCGTCTCCGTTCTAAATGGCTTACCCCCTTATTCTTAACCTGTGGCCCCTGGTTCTGGACTCCCCCAACATCGGGAACATGTTTCCTGCCTCTAGCGTGTC
Source organism: Malacoraja senta (assembly GCA_038087875.1). Taxonomy (NCBI): domain Eukaryota; kingdom Metazoa; phylum Chordata; class Chondrichthyes; order Rajiformes; family Rajidae; genus Malacoraja; species Malacoraja senta. The sequence continues at coordinate 98,338 of JAXLNO010000715.1, forward strand.
CAAGCCCTTGATAATCTTATCTGTTTCAATAAGATCCCCTCTCATCCGTCTAAATTCCAGAGTATACAAGCCCAGCCGCTCCATTCCAGCAACATATGACAGTCTCGCCATCCCGGGAATTAACCTCGTGAACCTACACTGCCCTCCCTCAATAGCAAGAATGTCCTTCCTCGAATTTGGAGACCAAAACTGCACACAATACTCCAGGTGTGGTCTCACTAGGGCCCTGTACAACTGCAAAAAAGTATTATTGTAGGTACTGTTAAGGGCCTGTCCCACTTAGGCGACTCTTTACGCGACTGTCAGGGACTACTTTTAATGGAATTTACCTACGACACCTGGCGACAACCTACGACAGCAAAAATTGTCGCCAAAAAATGTTCAACATGTTGAAAATTTTGCGGCAGTCGCCTGTAGTCGCCCAAAAAATCACCTAAGTGGACGAGCCCATTACGTTCTCTCAACACAGGCCTCCTAAAGTCACGGAACCCTTTTGCCACGCAAGCCCAAGAGCTGCTCTGCACAACACCGGCTGATGCTTCTAAGGCCGCCTGGGTCAAGACGAGATGGAAAGACCAGTGGAAGTCAGCGGAACCATCTAGGCTACACCATTACATTAATGACCCCATGGACGTCCCTGCCAGGACCTGCCCCGAAAGCAGTGGACAACCCTCAACCGCCTGAGGACAGGCATTGGACGCTATGGAGTAGCGATGAAGAGGTGGGGCCTCGTGGACAGCGAGTGCCTCCTGCGAGTGTGGGGACCCAACACAGACAGTGGAGCACATAGTCACCAGTTGCCCCAAACACTGGCCACCGAATGGTGAACGAGGTCTGATTGACCTGGACGATGACACGTTGGCCTGGCTCGCCTCAACGGAGCTGCAGGTCTAAAAGACATACGACAGAAGAAGAAGAACACAGGACTTTCTGCTCCAAATGAGTATTTCCAGCATCCTCTTTTGCAGTCGAAAGGGAGAAACTCAACAGATGTGCGCCCTCAGTAACACACTGGGGCGGTTCTTTGTCAAGTCTTTCAAGTCCTTAGGCTGGGACAGAACCCACAACACAATCACAGAGTAGATGTAGCCCTGTCCATCACATAGACCAGACTCCCACCACTGGCTCCATCTACACTTCACGCCAACATCATCAACGACTTAGGTAGACAAAAATGCTGGAGAAACTCAGCGGGTGAGGCAGCATCTATGGAGAGAAGGAATAGGCGACGTTTCGAGTCGAGACACGAAACGTCGCTATTCCTTCTCTCCATAGATGCTGCCTCACCCGCTGAGTTTCTCCAGCATTTTTTGTCTACCTTCGATTGTTCCAGCATCTGTAGTTCTTTCTTAAACAAATAAGCAAAGACTTATTTCCCAAAGTCCCACCCCAGTCATTCCCTTTGCTTCTCCCCGCTCCCGTCCGGCAGAAGGCACAGAAGCTTGAAAGCGCGCACCGCCACACTCAGGAACAGCTTCTTCCCCTCTGTTATCAGGCTTGTGAACGGCCCTTCCATAAGCTAGGGCACTGTCCGATTCACCTCTACCCCATTGCGGACATTGGACTTTGTCTCTGGAACTGATGCGCTACAATGCTGAGAACTATATTCTGCACTCTATCTTCCATGGATTGTCACCTTGTCGTGGTGGAGAAGCTTGTGTGGACCTGAGATCCTGAGAGCGATGCCGTCTGGAGCTATGCTCCTGGGAGGGCCACCCATGGCGGTAGGTCGAGGGGGAGGTCTCTAACAAAGAGCAATCCAACCAAGACCTCAACGGTGGAACAGGCGGAGAACAATGGCTGACCTTAGTGGAGCGTCACAACGGCTAGGAAGGAGGATGAAGGCTGCAGCAGAAAAGGGTCTCCGGTCGTCTTGGACTCCATGCCACTGGATCTGACCCAGATCTGTCAAGGACCGCGGGGTGGCAGTCTGTGCACCAGTCTCCCCACGTTAAACAAAGTCACGCACAGGCGTTCTCCAGGCGAAACATCTTACAATATACTTGGGGCCACCCTTGAAGAATCCAAACAACCAAGTATCTTGGCATCAAATTGCAGAATAATCTGCGTTGGAATGGTCAGAACTCATCATGCAACGGTGAAAGCAACA
>JAXLNO010000716.1:0-24543 GCA_038087875.1 Malacoraja senta
CCCCTCTCCAACCCCCTCTCCACCTCCCCATCACCTCTCCCCCTCCTCTTCTCTCCCCCATCTCCCCCTCCACCTCTCCCCTCTCCTCTTCTCTCCACCCTCCAACTCTCCCCCTCCTTTTCTCCCCCTCCAAGTCTCCCCCTCACCTCTCCTCTCACCCCCTCACTCACCCCCTCCTCTCTCTCTCCCCTACCTCCCCCTCTCCCATCTACTCGCTCTCTCCCCTCTAATCTCTGTCTCTCCTCTAATCTCTTTCTCCCCATCCGTCCCGCCCTTCCACCCCCATACCTTTCTCCCACTCCCCCTTCTCTCTCCCACTCCCCTTCTCTCTCTCCCCTTCTCTCTGTCCCCCTCCTCTCGCTCCATCCTCTCTCTCTCCCTCCTCTCTCTCCCCCTCTTCTCTCTCCCCCTCCACTCCTTCTCCTCTCTCCCCCTCCAATTTATCTCCACCACCCCCTCCCCCCTCCCCTCTCCCCCCACCTCTACCACCCTCTCTCCTACCTCCTCTCTCCCTCCCCCTCCCCCATTACATTCGCATATCCACTCCATTTCGTCATTTTTCTGTACACATTTTAAACAAAATCCCTCCCTCCCCCCCACTCACTCATTTTGTCGCCTCCTGCTGGCCACCTTCTCATCGCGTGCCGCGCGACCATAACGGCTGCTGCCGCCCGGCTCTCCTCCACTCTCCCCCCCCCCCCCGGCACGGCTCTGTCACGCTGGCGGAAGGCACAGATCGGCTGGCCCCCCTCTGCTTTTTGCCGTCCTCGCTGCCGGCCCGCACGCCTGCACTGTCCGAAAATCCCGCGCGTCAACGGCCTGTCGGCCCACAGGCGCATTGAGGGTGTACCCAGCGTGTTGACGTCTGTACACACAAGTGGACTCTATTTACTAATTAGGTGACTTCTGAAGGCAATTGGTTGCGCTGGATTTTAGTTAGGGGTATCAGAGTAAAGGGGCTGAATACTTTTGCACGCGACACTTTTCAGTTTTTTATTTGTAAAAAAATTTGAAAACCATGTATCATTTTCCTTCCACTTCACAATTATGCACCACTTTGTGTTGGTCTATCACATAAAATCCCAATAAAATACATTTATGTTTGTGGTTGTAACGTGACAAAATGTGGAAAAGTTCAAGGGGTATGAAAACTTTTGCAAGCCACTGTAACCCCGCACCAAATCCACTGGAGAAAATAGTAGCCCGGCCAAATGGGCATTGAAGTCCTGGATGTGGGGCACGGGGTATCGGTCTGTGGTGGTAGCGGCATTCAGCTGCTGATAATCCCCGCAAGGTCGCCAGTCCCTGCTTGCCTTAGGGACCATGTGGAGTGGGGACGCTCATGTGCGGTACTCCTGCCTGGCCAGACGTAGCTTATCCGGCGGCAGTCGGCGTGCTCATGCATGGAGAGGTGGGCCAGTAGTTGGTATGAAATGAACCACGCTGTGCTTGGGGGTCGACGACCGGAACTGTGGGGTCAGGATATCCGGGAACGCAGCCAAGACCCGAGCAAAGCAGGAATCCACGGACGACAGGGGGCGTGCAACCGGCTCATCCAAACGCAGCGTGATTGGCTCAATCGTGGCAGCGGGGACCAAGCGCTGATGCCTGACGTCCACCAGGAGGTAGTGAGCCCGGAGGAAGTCGGCACCGAGCAACGCTGGGAGACATCAGCGATGGTAAACTTCCACGAGAAATGACAGGAGCCGAAAACGATCGGGACCGTGCGAACCCCATACGTACGGATGGGGCTGACATTCGCCACGGTGAGGACGGGCCTCCGCTTACCAGAACGAATGTCCGCCAGCAAAGGGGGCAGGACGCTCAGCTCTGCTCCAGTATCCATGAGGAAGTGACTCCCGGAGCGCCGATCCCAGGCGAAGAGGCGGTGAATCTGGCCGGCTGCAGCAGGAACTATTGGCAGCCGGCCCCGGCATTTCCCGGGAACGTGCATGGCTGACGGCATTGTCGTGCTGCAGCACCCCAGCGCTGGTGGTAATAGCACCAGCGCCTCCTGCTGGTGGCGCTTGGAGCCTGCTGGTGCTGGACTGCAGGTGTGGTACCCGCCACAGCCGCGGGGGGGGGGGGGGGGGGGGCGATCGCACAGGCCTCCGGGACGCAGCTGTCACTCCTTCCACAGCTCCCCCGCCCAACCGGACGAAATCGGGTGCTGCCGGAGTGACGGCCAGCGCGCTGACGTCATCAGGGCGCACCATCCACAGCGCGTCGGCATGCCTACCGAGGGCCCTGATGTCTGCGAAGGAGGCGTCGGTAAGCTGCAGGCGGATGTAGGCCAGCAGCAGATGCAGGTAAGTGTATTCGAACATTAGGCACGGCGTGTGCCCATCCAGGAGCACGACCATCTCGTTGAGGAGGTTTGATGGCCGCCGGTCCATTCGGCTGTGCCCATAAACCTGGTGCAGGAGCTCCTAAAGGCCAAAGTATTTCTCCGTGGCCGGGGGTCTGCGAGGAACTGCGTGACCTCTCCAGCCGTGTCCTGGTCGAGGGCCTCCACCAGGTAGTAGTAGCAAATGTCATCCACTGTAATGCCCTGCAGCTGGAATTGGGCCTCCGCCTGCTGAAACCAGACATGAGGCCGGGCGGTCCAGAAGGTAGGTAATTTCACGGAGACCGCGTCGAGTGACAGGGCCCGGTCGGCCTGTGAGGCGGACGGACGGGCGGCTCTGTCTTTTGCCTCCATCATGACAACAATGGAGCGTCAGGGTCACCAATGTAGCGCGACAATAATCCCGAAATGAAGGCAAGGAGCCAGGTATTTCGGGAGGTATTTTATTCGCTGTCCTTCTCCTGACCAGACGAGTCTGCAAGAGAGAAATTGCACCGAAACCCCTGCCCTTTATCCCTGTAGCTAAGGCTGCCCCCGGACTCATCCATTCACATGCCGAGGGGTTCGATAGTGGAAATGGCCCGACCCTTGGGAGCCGCCACACTCTCACCTTAAACCTATGCCCTCTGGCTTTTTATTCCCCTACTCTGAGTAAAACACTTTGTGCATGTACCCTAACTATTCCCCTTATGATTTTATACATCTATGAGATCACCTTGTATCCGTCTATGCTCCAAGGAATATAGTCTTATGCTGTCCAACCTCTCACTATAGCTAAGGCCATCAAGTCCTGGCAACATCCTCGTAAATTTTCTCTGCACCCATTCCAGCTTAACAACATCTTTCCTACAGCAGGATGACCAAAACTTAAAACAATACTCCAAATATGGTCTCACCACCACAGCCTTGTACAGCTGTAACATAACATCCAAACTTCTATACTCAATACCCTGATTGATGAGGGCTAATGTCCCCAAAGTCTTCTTGTCCACCTTATCTACCTGTGACACCACTTTCGAGGCACAATGTATCTGTACTCTTGGACCCCTCTACTCTACAACACTTCCCAGAGCCCTGCCATTTACTATAAAGGTCCTGCTCTGGTTTGACTTTTCAACATGCAACATCTCACATTTATCTGCATTTAACTCCATTAACCATTCCTCTGCACACTTGCCCAACTGATCAAGATCCTGCTGTATCCTTTGATAACCATCTGCACTGACCTACTTTAAATAATCTGCAAATTTACTCATCATGCCTTGTACGTTCTCATTCAAATCATTGATATAAACCATAGTCAGCTGAGCCCAGCATTGATTCTGGAGGCATACCACTAGTCACATGTCTCCAGTCCAAAAAACAACTTGCCATCCTCACTCTGTTCCTTCCTTGAAGCAAATTTTCAATCCGATTGGCTAGCTCTCCTGGATCGCATACAATATAACCTTCCAGAGCAGCTTGCCATGCGGAACCATGTCAAACCACGAAATCCATATCTACAACGTCTACAGCTCTTCCCTCATCAACCTTTTTGGTTACATCTTCAAAAAACACATCAAATGCGCGAGACATGATCTCTGATGCAGCAGCAAACCTGGAGGATATGTTCATGGATTAATAATCTTGAAACCTGATCCAGTGACATTGACTCAAATCCCTCCCTGAGTGCTGGGGAATTTGAAATTATTCAATTAAAAAAATTGCAATGTACATCTAATGTGACTGACTACATGATGACTACCAAACAGTTTCAACAACCTATTTTGGGTGATTTGATAGGCAGGTAGCTGAATAAAGGCCAGAGATGAAAAGACAACTTGTCCCTGCTTTCCAAAATGCCTAACAAGTCAGTTATACCAAACTGTCATGACAAAATCATAATAAAAATGGATATGAATTAAGCCACCGAGCAACAACTTCAAAACTGGGCATCAATGGAAAAGTGTGGCACATTAACAGCTGCATGATTAAAGATAAATTCAGAATACATTTTCAAAAAGGAATTGAATATGACCTCAATTAGGAATAATTTGCAAGGATAAATGGAACAAACAGCATAGTGATATCAACTGGAGCAAAGGTTAAATTACTTTTTCCTTTCTTGTGTCATTAAGTAATAAATGATTAGGATGGTATATATATAAACAAAATAAATCTAAAACACTGTACACAAACTATGGATAATTCACCGTTAATTTATGATTTAATGGCACTTCCTATTACAGCCATACAAATTTTTGGCCGGTTCCATCATTTTACTTTATCATTTCAATTTTGCTCTTATGATGTTCCAAACAAAGAATATGTTCCAGATTTGTCAAAGATTTATTCACAGTGCAATAGTGACAGTGCTTCGAATTTATCTTTCATTCCAAACGTTTAATTTGATACTGCCTAAATTGTTTTCAAACTTAATAAGAGTGCCCATTAGTTTTGATAATAATTCATTTGCTGTTACCTTGCCCAGATGCGGAAATCCTTGCACTTGCTTTTGCTTTCTGAACAGCAGACCTCATCTTCTGTTGAACGTGAACATCCTTAGACATTGGCACTGGGGCAGACTTGCGGGGTGCTGGGGTCTGCAGTGAACTTCCTGTGCCAAATTCACCAGGACAACTCTGATAAGCTGAAAATAAAGCAAAAACATGTGTCAAGTTATTATTTTCCTAAATTATAAACATGTTACCCCAAGAAAGTGGAGGCTTCAATACTTTGCCATAACAATGCATTTTGGAATGGGAAATATTGAATAGATTTGATTAATACTCAACACCTGACTGCAATCATGGCTATGAGTTTCCAGTCATTTGCCACTTCCATCCTGCATCTACTCTATCCATCTCTCGGTCCTTTGTCTTATAAACTCAATGTCATTATCCTGAAACATTCCAACCAATAGTATATTCAGAAAGCAGGGTTTTCAATTCGTTAAGATGTAATGGAAGATAGACATAAAAAGTTGGAGTAACTCGGCAGGACAAGCAGCATCTCTGGAGAGAAGGAACAGGTGACGTTTCGGGTCGAGACTCTTCTTCAGACAATATGTAATGTACAACGATGGTGTTAACACGAGAGACATTGTTTGCTCCTTCCATTGCTTTATAGATATGGCAAGTTATAACCTCTATGTATGATTTTGAAAAAACCTTCAAGGAATAAACTTTATTGGAAAATTGGAAATGCGATTAGTAGATGTGGGACTATGATTCTGCAAACAAACAAAACTACTTCTTTCCCTGCATTACCATCTATTACTATTATCATTTGAAATAAAAATAAATGCTCATATAAACTGTGCATAGCTTTATCTTTTACAATTACAATTTACTATCAGTTTATAATAGAGTGTCTCCCTGAACAGTCATGTAGGCAATAAGACTAAAAACATTACGTGCAAATTTTACAAAAATGCTAATTTTTATTTTAGGAGCTACAATATTGTTGCAATGGGAACCACATTTTAACAGGAATATCATAAAACTAATAATAAACCTTAGGGCGGCACAGTGGTGCAGCGGTAGAGTTGCTGCCTTACAGCACCAGAGATCCAGGTTCAATTCTGACTACGGGTGCTGTCTGTACGGAGTTTTACATTCTCACTGTGACCGCGTGGGTTTTCTCCGGATGCTCCGATTTCCTCCCACTCTCAAAAGGCGTACAGGTTTGTAGATTAATTGGCTTATGTCAATTGTCGTAAATTGTCCCTAGTGTGTAGGATAGTGCTAGTGCGCGGGGTGATCGCTGTTTGGCGTGGACTCGGTGGACCTTGGGGCCTGTTTCCACGCTGTATCTCTAGGTCTAAAGTCTAATGAAGAAGACACAAAGGGAAAGGAAAAGGAGCAAAGGAAAAAAAGAGTGCAGAAAATAGTTCTCAGCATTATGGAGCAATTATTCCAGAGACAAAGTCCAATGTTGGCAATGAGGTAGAGGTGAATTGGACTCTACACTCGTTCATGCAAGGACCTGGAGCCTGGTCAATCATCAATTACAATTACAGATATGGGTGGAAAATGGCAGCCAAAGTTGAATCTGGGCAAGTGGAAAGAGTTGCACTTTGAAAGGTCAAATGCAAGGGGAAAGAAAGTATGCAATTAATGGCTGGACCCTTAATACCATTGATATACAGAAGGACCTTGGGATCAAAGTTCATAGCTCCCTGAAATGGTAAAGAAGATAAAATGCTTGGCTTCATCGGTCAGAACTTTGTGTACAAGAGTCAGGAAGTTACGTTGCAGCTTTATAAAACTTTGTTTAGACCGCATCCGGAGCACGTGTGTAATTGTAGACCACCCTTTCAGGAAGGATGTGGAGCTTTGGACAGGGTGCAGAAAAGATTTACAAGGATGCTGCCTGGGTTAGAGAGCATCAGGTATAAGGAGAAGTTGGACAATATAAATTGTTTTCTCTGGTGTGTCAGAAGGCGAGGAGAGACCTAATAGAAGGGATATAAAACTATGAGAGCCATGGATAAGGTAGACAGTCAGAATCTTTCTCATAGCATGGAAATGATAAATAACAGAGGACATAGCTTTAAGGTTTAAGGAGATGTGCAGGGCATTATTTTTACACAAAGTGGTAGATGTCTGGAACCTGCTGCCAGAGGTGATGGTAGTGGAAGCAAATACGATCATGGCATTTAAGCAGCTTTTAGATGGGCGCATTACCATGACGAATTTAGATATGGCTCGTGCAGGCAGAAGGGAATAATTTAATTTGTCATCATATTTGAAGCAGATGTCATGGGTCAAACGGCCTGTTGCAATGTTATAACATTCGATGTACGTACATAAATCAGGTGTTCGTAATCTAGGAAAGATCCGTATCGAAGACCGAGGGGGGATCTGATTGAAACTTACAAAATTGATAAAGCTCTTGACATGTTCGATGCAAAAAGGCAGTGAAGGGCCATGGGCACAAGGTGAGAATAACCAGTAGGCTATTTTGGACAAGGATGAAGAAAATGACTGGAGGAAGAATGCCACCCTCTAATTAGTCATTCTATATCTAGTCTGATGATCACCATGGCACCAAAACATTTGATTCCAAGAGTGAATTCATTTTTTTCTCAAAAATAGGATACAATCTTCTTCCCCTGATAGGGGTATGAAAAACAAGAGGACATAGCTTTGTGAGAGGATCTTTAAAAGAGATACGACGGGATTTTTTTTTTTGCACAGGATGATGCAAGGATCTGGACTCAGGCGACAAGTGGAGGCCCTGCAGTGGCCAGGTGCTCGACTGGATCGGGCACGGCTCCAAGAGACTGAGCGAGCGAACCAGACGTGGCCTATAGTGGCACAGAGCGGCGAAGCACTAGTGGAGGATGCCAAAGGCTTCACTTGGCCAGGTGGACCCTGCAATGCCACAAGGACAATGGGCCTTTATGGCTAGCTGCACTTTAAACATGGACTTTGAAAATGATGCCAAAACCTGACAACTCTTGTATATCGTCTCAGTAGACGATTTCCATACACTTTGTACTTAATCTACGACTGTGCTTATGTACAGTAATACTTTGCTGCACTGTATGCCAAAAAAAAATTCACTGCACCTCAGTACATGTGACATTAAAGAACCATTGATATGAGGTGCTGTTCCTCCAGTTTGCGTGTGGCCTCACTCTGGCAATGCAGGAGACCCAGGACAGAAAGGCCAGTGTGGGAATAGGAAGGGAAATTAAAATGGTTAGCAACTGGGAGATCCAGTTGGCCTTGGCTGACCGAGCACAAGTGTTCAACAAAATGATTGCAGAGTCTATGTTTGGTCTCGTTGATGTAAAGTAGGCCACCGAGAACACTGGATGCAGTAGATGAGGTTAGAGGAGGTGCACATGTACCCGTCTCACGTGGAAAGACTGCTGGGTTCACTAAAAGGATGGGAGTGAAGAGACATAGGGACAGGTGTTACATCTCCTGCGGTTGTGACCATAATATGGTTGAGTTCTTCATTAGGATGGAGAGTGACATAGTTAATTCAGAAACAAGGGTTCTGAACTTAAAGAAAGGTAACTTTGAGGGTATGAGACGTGAATTGACCAAGATAGACTGGCAATTGATTCTTAAAGGGTTGACGGTGGATATGCAATGGAAGGCATTTAAGGACTGCATGGATGAACTACAACAATTGTTCATCCCAGTTTGGCAAAAGAATAAATCAGGGAAGGTAGTGCATCCGTGGATAACAAGGGAAATCAGGGATAGTATTAAAACAAAAGATGAAGCATACAAATTAGCCAGAAAAAGCAGCCTACCAGAGGACTGGGAGAAATTCAGTCCGCCAGAGGAGGACAAAGGGCTTAATTAGGAAAGGGAAAATAGATTATGAAAGAAAACTGGCAGGGAACATAAAAACTGACTGCAAAAGATTTTATAGATAAGCAGGGCTCGAAATTAGCGGTTGCCCGGTGCCATTGACCACAGAAAGTGCCCCCGGGCAACCTAAACGGCGACTCATTTTGCCCGGCTTGGCACCCAAATACTGGTTTATACCGGTAGACGCAAAAAACTGGAGTAACTCCGCGGGTCAGGCAGCATCTCCAGCGATTAGGAACTGACGTTTCGGGTCGGCGGCTGTATTCCTCTAGTATCTTTGTTTGCGGGGCAAAGATACTAGGTGCGTGGTGACGAAGGGTCGGGGCGAATGACGAGCCCCGAACAGCGGCAACAGCGGCTGCGACAGCAGCTTCACTGCCTCCTCCTCCCGCACCCCGCCCGGCGGAAGGAGGCCTCCCTCTCCCCTGCCCCCCTCCTCCCGGCATCGGCGTGCGAGAGGGGTTGTTTTGAAAGCGCCTTTTGCGGATTTTCCATCAGCGGCTCCTATCGCCCTGATAACGGTCGCTGCTTGCTAACGGCGCTTTCAAACCAACCCCTCTCGCACGCCGAGGCCGGGAGGGAGAGGGAGGTCTCCTTCCGCCGTCTGAAGCAGCCGCACCAAAGATCCTACAGCTATAGGATCTTTGAGCCGCACCGCTCGGCCCCGCACCTTCCTGTCGGAGGCGGTGGCGAGGAGGCGGCGGCACTTTGGCGTTGGACAGGGACGGCCAAGGCAGCAGGGCAATGTTGTCCGAGGAGCGCTGACCTTCCTTCCTCCCCACCTCCTCTGCCCCTCCCCCCCCCTCTCTCTCTCTCTCTCTCTCTTGTACGCCCCCCTCCACCGCTCTTATCCTGGGACCCCTCTCCATCACGCACTGATCCCCATTCCCTCCTCTATTCAATCCGCACTGCCATCCCCTGTGCTCCCCTCCCCATCTAACCCCCCCCCCCAATCTAGTCATCACCCTACCCACCTCACATTGATTCTCCTGCCACCCCCCCATCCATCCTACACTGGTCCCCCAATTCATCCTGTACTGACCCCCTTTCCCATCCATCCTGCACTTCTCCCCCCATTCATACTGCACTGATCCTCCCATTCATCCCGTACTGACCCACCCCCCGTTTACCCTGCACCAATCCCCCCATCCATCCTGTAGTGCTCCCCATTCATCTTCTACCGATCCCCCATTCATCCTGTACTGATCCGCTCATTCATCCTGTGGTGATCTCCCATTCATCCTGCATAGACCCTCTGATACACACTGTCCTGACCCCCCCATTCATCCTGTACTGATCCCCCCCATTCATCCTGTGCTGACCCCCCCCCATCCATCCTGTACTGATCCCCCCATTCAAGAAGAATGGGGGGAACAGTCTGAAGAAGGGTCTCGACCCGAAACATTGCCTATTTCCTTAGCTCCATACTGTGGATGCTGCCTCACCCGCTGAATTTCTCCAGCATTTTTGTCTAGCCCCATTCATCCTGTACTGATCCCCCCCCCATCCATCCCATACTGATCCCCCCATTCAACACCACTGACATCCCCCGTGCTCTCCCCTCACAATTTTACATACTCTAACACGTACTAATTCACCTGCCTCAATCCATCCATTCCGCACTGATTGCCTTCTCAACCCCCCCGCCATCTATCCAGCCCGCACTGATTCACACACCCCCTGACCCTATTGTGCTTCATGGTCTTCAGAGCGAACATTGATTATGTTTAACGGAATGTAATCAAATGTGTTTTAATTCCCAATGTTATTATTTGTTTTGACACCTTTAAACATATTACCAAAAGAACATTTGCTGCAGTTATGTCATTTGGCCATTTCTTGTCAGTTAGTGTAATGTTTAACCTGTCAGATGGGTATAGTCGTTTTTTTTATTTTTTTATTTTTTATTTTTATTTTATTAGAAGTAAGTACAATTGTATACAATCATATTTTCATAATACCTTTTATGTACAGCTTCTTATTTAAAAAATTGTTTGGAATAAAGAAAAAGAAAAAAGTTAGATAATGAAAAATAGAAAAATGTGTGTGTGAAAAAGAAAAATAAAGAATGAAAAAAGAAAGTTGAGACATAGAAAATAGAAGAGAATAAAAGAAAAGAAGAGAAGAAAAGAAAATAGAAGATCATTTATAATCTTGACCGCAGTCACGGATTAGCTTTTACACCTGTTTTGCACCATACGTTTCCAAAAAGACAACAAGGGTATAGTCGGTTTTAACAGCTATTATCATAAAATGCCTTTAAAAATTTCCTTGCAACCTGTATATTTTGTTATGGATAAATTATGTGGGAAGCCAGAGTGTTTCTGTGCCAATAGCAATAACGACCTATGCTATGGCCATGTCATGGTAATTTTCGGTCCTTCACAGAAAACATGCTTGCTTCAATCTGTAGTGTGTATGGTTAAGCATATATGTTACCATGGTCCAGGATTTATTGATGCAGGTTGATCATATGCTGAATAATCCAACCACATTTTTGTTTGGAAGTGGAAAGAACTAATAGGAATTGCATTAATTGCAATGTGTAAAAAGAGTTGAGATATTGTATTATAATTTTGCTGCATGTCATTGTGGTATATATCATGTCTTGATTGGTGAATATGTTTAGTTTGTGAGTTATTTGAAGCAGAAATAATATGTGAATGTAGACAAAAGTGCTGGAGAAACTCAGCGGATGCGGCAGCATCTATGGAGCGAAGGAAATAGGCAACGTTTCGGGCCAAAACCCTTCTTCAGACTGATGGGTTTCGGCCTGAAACGTTGCCTATTTCCTTCGCTCCATAGATGCTGTTGCACCCGCTGAGTTTCTCCAGCACTTTTGTCTACCTTCGATTTTCCAGCATCTGCAGTTCCTTCTTGAACATAATATGTGAATGCTTCATTGAGCATAATTCCGACTGGTAACTACGCACTTCGTCCAAGCACATTATCGCACGCGTCATGCAAACCGTCTTCAATGACCACCTAAACTGTCATTTGGCAACCTAAAAAGCTGTCAATGTTGCCCGGCTGGCAACAGGAAAAAAAGTTAAGCGAGAGCCCTGATAAGTGAAGAGAAAAAGATTAGTTAAAACAAATGTAGGTCCCTTGCAGTCAGAAACAGGTGAATTGATCATAGGGAACAAGGACATGGCAGACCAATTGAATAACTACTTTGGTTCTGTCTTCACTAAGGAAGACATAAATAATCTGCTAGAAATAGCAGGGGACCGGGGATCAAATGAGGTGGAGGAACTGAGTGAAATCCAGGTTAGTCGGGAAGTGGTGTTAGGTAAATTGAATGGATTAAAGGCCGATAAATCCCCAGGGCCAGATAGGTTGCATCCCAGAGTACTTAAGGAAGTAGCCCCAGAAATAGTGGATGCATTAGTGATAATTTTTCAAAACTCTTTAGATTCTGGAGTAGTTCCTGAGGATTGGAAGGTAGCTAATGTAACCCCACTTTTTAAAAAGGGAGGGAGAGAAAGCAGGGAATTACAGACCAGTTAGTCTAACATCAGTAGTGGGGAAAATGCTAGAGTCAGTTATTAAAGATGGGATAGCAGCACATTTGGAAAGTGGTGAAATCATTGGACAAAGTCAGCCTGGATTTATGAAAGGTAAATCATGTCTGACGAATCTTATAGAATTTTTCGAGGATGTAACTGGTAGAGTGGATAAGGGAGAACCAGTGGATGTGTTATATCTGGACTTACAGAAGGCTTTCGACAAGGTCCCACATAAGAGATTAGTATGCAAACTTAAAGCACACGGTATTGGGGGTTCAGTATTGCAACGTGACGTGTGGAGTACCGCAAGGTTCGATCTTAGGGCCCTCTTTATTCAACATCTACATGCTCCCACTAGGGCAAATCATGCGATATAATAATATTGACCACCACTGCTATGCCGATGACACTCAAATCTATGTAGCGCTATCACCAAATGATTATCGCCCCATAGATCTGTTGTGCCAGTGCATTGAGCAAGTCAAAGACTGGATGTGCCAAAATTTTCTCCAACTAAATAAGGACAAAACGGAGATAATTGTTTTTGGTGCTAAAAAAGAAAGGCTTAAAGTAACCCAACACCTTCACTCTCTGTCCCTGAAAACTTCAAACAAAGCCAGAAATCTTGGGGTCATTATGGATTCAGATTTAAATTTCGACAGTCACATCAAATCAGTAACAAAATCGGCCTACTATCACCTCAAAAACATAGCAAGATTAAGAGGACTCATGTCAGCTCAAGATTTAGAAAAACTTGTACATGCCTTTATTAATAGTAGGCTAGATTATTGCAACGGTCTCCTTGCAGGTCTTCCAAAAAAAACTGTCAGGCAGCTACAGCTTGTTCAGAACGCTGTTGCTAGAGTTCTAACAAAGACCAAAAAATTTGAGCATATTACACCAATTCTTAAATCCTTACATTGGCTCCCTGTATGTCAGAGAATTGATTTTAAAATCCTGCTGCTCACCTATAAATCACTACATGGTTTAGGGCCAAAGTATATCACTGACATGCTTCCACTATATAAGCCTTCTAGACCGCTAAGATCTTCTGAAACCAATCTGCTAGTGATTCCCAGAGTAAATACAAAACATGGGAAAGCAGGATTTAGTTACTATGCAACAAATAGCTGGAATAAACTTCCTGAAGATTTAAGACTTGCCTCAACTTTGACCACTTTTAAAACAAGACTGAAAACTTTTATGTTTACTTTAGCTTTCAGCTAAATCTTAACTACATTGCACTTTTAACTTTTGCACTTTTTATAATGCATTTTTAATTTTGTTTTTCTTTTCTTTTAGTTCTTCTATTTTATTTCATTTTATTATTTCATTTATTGTATGACATGTTTTTATGTGAAGCACTTTGAGTCTGCCTCGTGTATGAAATGTGCTATATAAATAAAGTTGCCTTGCCTTGCCTTGCCTTGCCTATTGATATGAATAGAGAACTGGCTGGCAGACAGGAAGCAAAGAGTAGGAGTAAACGGGTCCTTTTCAGAATGGCAGGCAGTGACTAGTGGGGTACCGCAAGGCTCAGTGCTGGGACCCCAGCTATTTACAATATATATTAATGATTTGGACGAGGGAATTGAATGCAACATCTCCAAGTTTGCGGATGACACAAAGCTGGGGGGCAGTGTTAGCTGTGAGGAGGATGCTAGGAGGCTGCAAGGTGACTTGGATAGGTTGGGTGGGTGGGCAAATGCATGGCAGATGCAGTATAATGTGCATAAATGTGAGGTTATCCACTATGGTGGCAAGAACAGGAAAGTAGACTATTATCGGAATGGTGGCTGATTAGGAAAAGGGGAGATGCAACGAGACCTGGGAGTCATGGTACACCAGTCATTGAAAGTAGGCATGCAGGTGCAGCAGGCAGTGAAGAAAGCGAATGGTATGTTAGCATTCGTAGCAAAAGGATTTGAGTATAGGAGCAGGGAGGTTCTACTGCAGTTGTACAGGGCCTTGGTGAGACCACACCTGGAGTATTGTATACAGTTTTGGTTTTTAATCTGAGGAAAGACATTCTTGCCATAGAGGGAGTACAGAGAAGGTTCACCAGACTGATTCCTGGGATGGCAGGACTTTCATATGATGACTGGATAGACTTGGCTTGTACTCGCTAGAATTTAGAAGATTGAGGGGGGGTGGTCTTATAGAAACGTACAAAATTCTTAAGGGGTTGGACAGGCTAGGTGCAGGAAGATTGTTCCCGATGTTGGGGAAGTCCAGAACAAGAGGTCACAGTTTAAGGAAAAGGGGGAAGTCTTTTAGGACCGAGATGAGAAAAACATTTTTCACACAGAGAGTGGTGAATCTGTGGAATTCTCTGCCACAGAAGGTAGTTGAGGCCAGTTCATTGGCTATATTTAAGAGGGAGTTAGATGTGGCTCTTGTGGCTAAAGGGATCAGGGGGTATGGAGAGAAAGCAGATACAGGATACTGAGTTGGATGATCAGCCATGATCATATTGAATGGCGGTGCAGGCTCGAAGGGCCGAATGGCCTACACCTGCACCTATTTTCTATGTTTCTATGGTTGTAGGGGAAAATACCAGAGGAAGAGGTTTGGGTGGGAAGGGATGAGTGAACCAAGGAGTTGCAGAGGGAGCGGTCTCTGCAGAAGGTGGAAAGGGGTGGGAATCGGAAGGTGTGACTAGTGGGATCACATTGGAGGTGATGGAAATATCGGAGAATGATGTGTTGGATGCAGAGACTGGTGGGGTGAAAGGTGAGGACCAGGGAAACTCTATCCTTGTTCCACATGGGGCAAGCACTATGTGTCTTTTTTTGTAAATCACCATCTGCAGTTCCTTCTCAGTGTGGGCCAATTGGCCTGTTTCCATGATGTATCTGTGAACTATTGCGGACACGGTTCTGGCCTGGAAACTCATCTTTTGGAAGAAACTAAAAATAATTACAATTTTCATTCCCAAATTATTATTATTACAAAATCACAATTTTAACTATGGCTTTACAACAATAAGCAACATTCATTCTTTTCAGAATACTCCTACTAATGACACTGTAACAAGCATTCAGCTAAATTTCAAAGACACTGCAACTGACTATTTTTCAACTATATTGTGTTAGATAATGAGGCTTTTTCTCCATGAAACAGAATTGTTTGCTCTTCTCACCTTGTGTTGCTGTAGAGATGTCAGATGGCACATTCCTTAGTGAAACATGTTTGATGTTGTTGCCAGGCAATTGCTGGAGTCCTTGATTCAGTGTCCGTGCTGTGGTACATGTTGCTGAACTTTGCAACAATGTATCAGAATGTGCTGGCAACACATCACCTGGGTGAATGCGATTTGTCGTGAATGCAGAAGTGAACATTTGTGACTGAAGGAAAGACAAAAATTAGAACCAATAAGAGCCACTGTGCAACAAGACCTTCCAGATTCTACCACTCACATCATGTGGGGCAATTTGTTTACCACCCACATCCCAATGACATGATGGATTGTAGGTTAATTGGACTCTGTAAATTTCCCCTAGTGTGTAGGAACTGGATACAAAATGTGAGATGACATAGAAATAGTGTGAATGGGTGATCGATGGTCAGTGTGTTCAGTGAGCCAAAGGGCCTGTTTCCATGCTGTATTTCTAAATTAAACTAAAAACTAAGTCTTCGGGATGTAGGAGGAAACCAGAACTCGGAGGAAAACTATTGGTCATAAGAACAGTTAAATTCAACTAACATACAGCATTGAATCTAGGTCGCTGGCACCGTGAGGCAATGCCTCTCCCAGCTGCACCACTGGAAATCAAAGCTTTGCATTGAAGTTCAAGATCAGCTTTGCTGGTATGGAAGTACAGACATCAGTCATTTACTTGAGTTACTCAACTTTTGTATCTTTTGTATTCTTTGCAGCTTGTTTTGTAACTTGTGTAAATCATTGTAACTGGTGACCTTGGTAACTTTGTAACATACCATAGCTGGATGAGTAAAAGATAAGGTGGCGAGATGTGAGAAGACATGTGATTCAGAGCAAGAATGGACTAAGACAAGAGATAAGGGTGGCAAGATATGAGAAGACATGTGATCTGAAACAAGGATGGACTAAGAGATGGAAAATAACTGGCAGGAGAGGAAATCTGGCTGCAAGTGATTGGTTATTGCTCAGGGAATGTCTGCAAGTGATTGGGTATGGAAATGTACCTGGGATGGAAACATGACATAAAAAGAAGCGACTCATTGTATGAGGTGGGCAGTCAAGCAATTAACATTTTGATTGTCCCAGCCTTGATTTGCAAATAAAGGTTTGAACTTCTCGAAGAATTCTCCACGTCGCCTGACTTAATCTCGAGAATGGGTAACCACGACAAAATTGGCATAGTCGACAGGATCGGAAAGAGGCCCGTTCGGTAAAGGACGACCAGCCGAGGGCACTTCCCAGACCCTCAGGGGCTCCCCAGGACAACAGGACAAGGGTGGTCACCCGTAAAAAGGTAGGCGGTTTTCTGTTTTATTTGGACTAACAACCTGTTGGAAACGGGAAGCCACTGGGGACACAGAAGCGTCTAGGGTCTCTCCGATCCAAAGAATCTGTCACTAAATTACTCTAAGAGGAGACCTGGAGGATTACCTGGAGGATTACTCGAGAAGTGGGGTAAGTGGAAAATAATTGATCTGAGAAAGTAGATTCTGTATGATGTGAATAATACCTCGTGGATACCGCCCTAAGAGAGTAGGATGAGGCATCCTGCGGATACTGCCCTAGGTAAATAGGAGGCTGTACAGGCAGGATAGGGCATCCTGTGGATACTGCCCTAGGTAAATAGGGGTCTGTATGGACAGAACAGATAAGTCAGGGAAAGTAGGGACTAATAAGATAACATAAAATTGCAAATTGTTAAGGTACAAAGTGGGATTGTGGAAAATAATAAAAGTAGCGTATAAGATAGTGTAGTGACTACAGAAACGGGACGGAATAAGGATAAGGACTACAACTGGACTCATTGATAAAGTGCAGTGAACAAGATAATACAATGAGTAAGGTAACTGCAGTAGAACTACTAAGTAAAAAGTTCCCCGTATCCAAAGATGACATTATAAAGACTTCTGAAAAATGGTGAAAAAGGACGGAAAAACTTGGCAAAGTGGCCTAAGGAAGGCACTTTCGATATAAATATGTGTAACGAGATGGAAGTGTTAATTAACTATAGGTCCAAAGATAAGTCGGAAACGCGAAAAAATAGAGAGAAAAGGAGTTAGACTACTTAAGTTGTTTAGAGCGGAAGGAGAGAGGTTGAGGAAAGTATACCAGGTGACAGATATGACAAAGGAAGAGGGTGAGAGACCCAGAAAAGCAACATGAGGGTCAGAAACACCAAGGAAAAAAGTCGACCTTATATCCAAGCTTAAGAGACCCTGGGCATCCCCCTCCCTATCCAGGCCCGGATGGTACGAAGCAGTGCCCCTTGGTAAAGGGAATAGTGGACATAGAGGGAGAGGTTGCAACTTGGAACAATGAGAAGGATATAAGAGAATATAGTCAGAGAAGGGGACAAAGAGAAAGGGAAAGGATGAAGCAAGAAGAAAGGGAACTAGAAGTGGACATCAGGAGATTGCAGGACCTAAGGACCCAGAGGAACCTTGAGGAAGGATATACAGAATAAAGAGGGAGCGAGAGAAGCAGTGGCCGGGAGTGGGTAGTAATTGACCAATGGCCACCGAAAAGAGGGCAAGGCCTTGAGGAGGAACCAGAATCGAGAAGCGATAGGGGAGACACGAGGGAAATAAGGGGCAAGGATGGAATGGAAGAATTTAGGAGAAAGTTGGAGGAATCGCAAAGGAAGGCTAGAACATCTGGGAAGCAAGGAATAGAGTTGAAAATGAGAAAGAAGGAAATCCAAGAAGGATTGGAATGGGAAGGCCTACAGGTAGAACCACGACCGGAGGTAGAAGAAGTAAAATAATGCCGTTGCTTTAAAAAAAAATGGTACAGGCACTGTATATCCCTTGGGGGACCCAGGACCTAGAAGGGCTAAAAAACACCTTGCCCAATATCCATGACGGGGCAGGAAAATGGATTAGGGCCTTTGAGGAAGAGACCGCGGGACGGTTGTTGGCTTGGGAGATTTGAAGGCACTGCTGGTGAAAGTGATAGTAACCACTAAACTGGCAGAACTCCTGGAGATGGCTGGTATAAAAAATGTGGCGAATAACCCAATGATCGATGGCCAGCCATTTGACCCAGTCAGGCAGAGGGTACGGCAGACCCTCAGACACTGTTACCCGCTTAATATGGGCCCCAAGACATTAAGGGGAGACCCATTGGGGGACGCAGAGAATCCAACAGCTTATCCAGAGAACCAGCTGAAAAAGTGGAGACTCAAAACTGAACAAGAAATAGAAGACAACCACTCTGTTCTGGACCGCTGTTGTGGATGCCATGCCTCCTCAAGTCAAGTCCAGACTGGAGGAGGTGGTGGGATTGTCATCTATATCCCACCCCCAGTTCAGGTATCATCTGGTCAACACGGTCGAAAAATATCGCAGAGATAGAAAAAGACTAGCAGATCAGCAGGAAGAGGTGCAGAGGAAGTTGATGCAAATGCAACTTGAAGAGCTCAAAAAGAAAGAGCGTGAAAAAGGAAGGAAAATGTTGTCAGTAACAACAGACCTGGTTGGGACGACTGAAATAAGTGACACCGACATACAGCGAGTCCTATGGCCGAGCCAGACAGGGGCCGGAAAATCCCATGCCGATAATAAATGTCTTTGGGAGAGCGTTTCCTCAAATGCCCTATCAGGAACAAAATAATTCGGGATATAAGCCCAGACAGTGGTATCTACAGTGGGATCTACAGTGCCCTCCATAATGTTTGGGACAAAGACCCATCATTTATTTATTTGCCTCTGTACTCCACAATTTGAGAATTGTAATAGAAAAAATCACATGTTGTTAATTAGATTTTATTAGAGTATTTTTTATCCATTTTGGTTTCACCATGTAGAAATTACAGCTGTTTTTATACATAGTTCCCCCCATTTCAGGGCACCGTAATGTTTGGGACACATGGCTTCACAGGCGTTTGTAATTGCTCAGGTGGCTATTGTGTGTAACATAGTAATATATACAAAATGCATTACAGTAAACCATCCAGACTATTGCAACTCCAAACCAAAGATCTCTACCACCAAGCCCAAAACAAAAGGCGCATTGGATTACCATCCACTGCAGGTTCCCCTCTGAGTCATACATTGTCCTGAATTGAAAATACTAGTCTGACCCACTGGGTTACTCCAGCACATTGTGTTTTGCTCATCCGTTCATGTTATTAGAACCAAATCTTGAAATTTCCTGCCCAACAGCACTGCAAGAGTACCTTCACCAAAATTATTTCAAGACAGCAGCTCACCACCACCTTCTCAAGAGCAATTAGGGATAGGCAATAAATGAAGTCTTTGCCAGCAATGCCCAGATCATAAAATACGATGAATAAAAATACCTGGAACTCTAGCTGACGTTCTTGAATTTTTTCCAAATGGCTCAGTCGTTGATTCAAGAGCATGCTTAACTGTGCCTCCAGTTCTCTGACTCTCTCTTTGTGATTCTTGGACTTTGGATCCTGAGTCGACACTTTTCCTTGCTGTTCTGCGATGTGCTTTACTTGTTGATCCATTTCCTGAAGTTTAGTTACCAACTCAGTCACAGTAGCAATCTTAGCCCCAAGGTCATACTGAGCCTACATAAAATAAATTTCAGTTAATTAGAAAAATAACAAATATCTGAAAAACTTAAATTTGATTGCACAAATCAAACATACAGTTATATCCAATTCTCAAATGAAGAACTCATTACATCCATCAAATAATTTGCATGGCATTTGGTCATTTTTGAGGTGAATTCAAGTTAAATCCTATTTTTCTGATGTGGGCATCGTGGTGAAGGTCTGCATTTTTCTCATATCACTAACGCAATCCTGGTGATCCTAAATCATGAAATGTCTAATATAACATGAAAGCAAACCTGGAATTATTTACCCTATTGTAATCTGAGGCAAGAAGAATGGCAGATTGTCTACTTTAGCAAGGCTGAAGTCTGTGTCAGCACTGTGCAGTAAAAGACCAAATATTACAGCTTCATATCATGCTGAGAAATCACCAAATGTAAAGAAGCCTCTGAACAGAGACTTGGGCTCTGAGAAATACAACAGATGTGTGACAGCAAGGAGAAGGAGGAGAAAATGGAGGAGGACTGGCCAAATTTTGTGCCTTCCACCACAGTGATGAATGCTGTGGTGGATGTTTGTGTTAAATTTGTTGTGCGTTTTTGTGTGTTCTCTTTCATTGTACCGCTGCTGGCAAATTCATTTCACTTGCACTTTATGTGCAAGTGACGAATAAAACTGATTGTATTGATTGTATTGCATTGTCAATAAGTCTAGCCATCTGGGGTGTTTGCATATTCACAGAACTAGCCTTCACAATACCTTCCTAAAATAGAGGCACCTTGTGGATGAATTGTATCCCAAAGTCCTTCTAGAAATATTGACAGGCAGCAGTTTGCTTATACATGACATGAGCATGACTTGTGTCCGACTGCTTTCAACATTAGAGCGAAAGTGCTGAGGAGTTTCAAAACTTATTTCTTCACTTGAAAATGTGTTCTTATTATACAATTTTAACAGTGAAATTAAGGTGACATAAGTATCATAAAGGAAAGGGAAATGTTTATGCAGGTCAGCGAAGGAAGATGAATGCAAAAGCAATGTTACATCAAATGGAATCTATTCATCTCTATAATTAATTATAGAGAGGGGTGTGTGTGTGTGTGTGCACATCTTCTCTAAAAAACGACGCGCTAATGGTAAAACTTTTACATATTCTGGGTTTATCCCGTGGACTCCGAAATTGTCTTATCTGAAAAATTCATGCATTATTTCTCAAGTTATTAATCAAAATGTTCAGAAATCTAAAGAAACTTTGAAAAAAAAACGGCTCGCTTTGGCTGATGACGTCACAATGGCTCTGCGTGCTGCCGTCTTGGGTCTGCGTGCTGCGAGTGACAACCCCCCCACCCCTCCCTCCTCCTCCCGTTATTCAAAAGTCGGGCCGCCGAATGAAGACCAAAGATCATAGCTGAAGACAGCGGTTGCCCAACCCGTGGTCCTTTGGTCGACGCTCACTCGCGCCTCAGCTCGGGTCCGGTCCTTGGCTTGGCTCGGGTCCAGTCCTTGGCTCGGCTTGCCTCGGGCCTTCCCCCCCCCTCTCTCTCCCCCCCTCCCCCTTCCCCCGCTCCCTCCCCCTCTCTCTCCCCACCCTCTCTTCCCCCCTCTCTGTCTCTGCCCCCTCTCTCTCTCTGCCCTCTCTCTACCCCCTCCCTCTCTAGACGAGGCTGCGAGTTGGGGGCTATGCGTGAGTGGATAGGGCGGGGATGGGGTAAAAACCCTCCCCCCTCTCTCCACCCTCCCACCTCTACTCCCCCCTTTCCCTCCCCCCCTCCTCCCCTCCTCTTCCCCCCTCCCCCCCCTCTCTCTCCCGTGTCCTCTCTTCCTCCCCCCTCCACCTTTCCTCCGACTCCCCCCCCACCTCTCCACCCTACCTCTACCCCCCCTCCCTCCCCTCTCAATCTCCCCCCACCTCACCCCCTCCCCCCCTTCCCCATCTCCTCCCCTCTCTGCCTGTCCCTCTCTCTCTGTCTGCCCTCTCTCTCTACCCCCTCCCTCTCTAGACGCGGCTGCGAGTTGGGGGCTATGCGTGAGTGGATAGGGCGGGGATGGGGTGAAATTCCTCTCTCCCCCTCTCTCCCCCCCACTCTCCACGCCCTAACCCCCTCCTTTCTCTCCTCTCCCCCTCCCCCGTCTCCACCCCCTCTCTCTGCCTCTGCCTCTCTCTGTCTCTGCCCCCTCTCTCTACTCCCTCTCCCTCTCTAGACGCGCCTGTGAGTTCGGAGCTATGCGTGAGTGGATAGGGCGGGGATGAGGTAAAAGGAGCGAATGAATAATATTAATAATATCAAGGGGGGTGGTTAGTGTGTGTGGGACGTGGTTAGTGTGTGAGTGTGTGTGTGTGTGTGTGTGTGTGTGTGTGTGTGTGTGTGTGTGTGGGGGGGGGGGGTTGGTTAGTGTGTGTGTGGGGTTGGTTAGCATGTGTGTGACACCGCCCCCCCCCCAAACCGCGAGTTGAGGGGACGGGACCCAACGGGTCCCACTTGGTCTAGTAACCATTAAAAGTCTGATCTTGTATTTATTTGTGTGTGTATTTGTTTGTTTGCGTATAATCACAACTTCTCGAAAAAACGACGCGCTAACGGTAAAATGTTTACATATTCTGGTAGAGATTTATCCCGTGGACTACAAAATCGCCTCATCTGAAAAATTCATGCATTATTTCTCGAGTTATTAATGAAAATGTATAAAAATCTGAAAAAACGTTGGAAAAAAAAGCTGGCTTTCGCTGATGACGTGACAATGGATCTGCGTGCTGTCGTCCTGTGTCTGCGCGCTGCCGTCTTGGGTCTGCGCGCCGTAAATGACGTCCCCTCCCACCTCTTCCTCTTCCCCCCCGTTATTCAAAATACGCACCCCCCCATCTCTCTCTCCTCCCCCCCCATTATTCAAAAGACGCTCGGGGGTCGCTTTCTCTCGGGGATGATTTTCTCTCGGCGCTTTCTATCGGCTCCTCGGTCGGGTCCTCTCTCTCCCCCCCCCCCCCCCGGCCTCTCTTCCCCTGGCCTCTCTTCTCCCCGGCCAATATCCCCCCCCCGTCTATCTTCTGCCACCATCCCCGCCTCTCTTCCAACACCCCCCTCCTCCTCGGCCTCTCTTCCACCCCCCCTCCCCCTCTCTCCCCCCCCAGCCTCACTCCTCCCCCCCTCCTCCGATTCGCCCCGCTCCCCCACCCTCCCCCCCTCCTCTCTCTTTCTCTCCCCTGCCTCTCTCCCCCTCCCCCACCCCCGCTCCCCCCCCTCTTTGAACCTCTGTCTCTGCCCATCTGTCTCTGCCCCTCTCTGTCTCTGCCCTTCTCCGTCTCTGCCCCTCTCTGTCTCTGCCTCCCCCTCCCTCTCTAGACACACCTGCGAGTTGGGGGCTATGCGTGAGCGGATATGGCGGGGATGGGGTAAAAGGAGCAAATGAATAATATTAATATAATATCAAGGGATGTGGTTAATGTGTGTGTGTGGTGGGGGTTATTATTGTGTGTGTGTGTGAGAGTGGAGGGTGGTTAGTGTGTGTGACGCCACAGCTGCCTCCCCCCCCCGGCAACCGCGTGTTGAGGGGACGGGACCCAACGGGTCCCACTTGGTCTAGTTAAACCATAAAAATGGGGCCCTCGAGCATCAGAATTACTGCATTCAAGACAGTATTGGTCTACTGTCTATTGACAGGAGCTTTAGTCAGGACAGGGTTACAACAGAGATACTGTGTTCCAAAGGATAAACTGGTAATTCGTCAGTTGAGATGCTGACAGGTGGACAACTGATATACAAACTGCTCTTCGTAAAATAAACTGGTCAATTAGCTGAAGTCATGTTCATTGGTACAGTGACCCGGGAAGGGTGTCAGTATATCCAGTAAAATTCTGATAATCTGGCACCATTGGGATTTTAGTAAACAAAACACCCTTGCCATGCATATGGTCCCCTAGAGTGAAATCTCTTCCTTGTCCTTCAAAGTCTCGCAGTAGAAGGGCCCAAAACTGTGGTATTATTAGCCTACAATAATGTTGAGGGCAAGAGAGACGTGAATCCCACACAACTAAAACATGGTAGGCTGGTTTTGATGGGATCAAGGGAGAGTTAGCAATTGTACACAAGATTGGCTTAGTGGAAGAAGTCAGAAGTGTGAATTATATCTGTATGGAATCAGTTCATCTTCAAACCATCAGCTCATAAAAATGAATTATTGACAGCTGGGGTGGAATTTATCAAATATGTTCAGGAAAGTTTCCTCAGGCAAGATGTAGGGCCCTAAAAAAAAGAGTTGGCAAAGCTTCATCTAGTTCTAGGAAATTGGGAAGGGCCAGTGAGTGAAGTGTCTGTGGGTGAGCATTTTAGGACCAGC
Organism: Malacoraja senta; assembly: GCA_038087875.1. Classification (NCBI taxonomy): domain Eukaryota; kingdom Metazoa; phylum Chordata; class Chondrichthyes; order Rajiformes; family Rajidae; genus Malacoraja; species Malacoraja senta. The sequence goes on from JAXLNO010000716.1 coordinate 24,191, forward strand.
GATCATTATTCCATTAGCTTTAAAATAGTTATGAATAAAGACAGGGTGAGCCCACAAGTTAAAATTCTTAATTGGGTCATGGACAAACTTAATGGTATTTGACAGGAACTTGGTGAAGTTGATTGGTATAGGTTGTTTGTGGGCAAAAGAACATCCGGAAATTTTAAAGATGAGATCTCAAGGGCATGCATGTTCCAGTTAGAGTGAAGGGCAAGGCAGGTGGGAGAGCTTAGATGATGAAAGAAATTGTGGCTCTAGTTAGGAATAATAAGAAGCACCAGGACAGGTAAAGGCAGCTGGGATCATGTGTATCCCTGGAAGAGTTTTGGGAACTGAGGAGCATACTTAAGAAC
>JAXLNO010000717.1:0-59051 GCA_038087875.1 Malacoraja senta
GATCATGGCTGATCGTCCCCTATCAATAACCCGTGCCTGCCTTCTGCCCATATCCCTTGACTCCACTAGCCCCTAGAGCTCTATTTAACTCTCTCTTAGATCCATCCAGTGACTTGGCCTCCACTGCCCTCTGTGGCAGGGAAATCCATAAATTCACAACTCTCTGGGTGAAAACGTTTTTTCTCACCTCAGTCTTAAATGACCTCCCCTTTATTCTAAGACTGTGGCCCCTGGTTCTGGACTCGCCAACATTGAGAACATTTTTCCTGCATCTAGCTTGTCCAGTCCTTTTATAATTTTATATGTTTCTATAAGATTCCCCCTCATCCTTCTAAACTCCAGTGAATACAAGCCTAGTCTTTTCAATCTTTCCGCATATGACAGTCCCGCCATCCCAGGGATCAATCTCGTGAACCTACGCTGCACTGCCTCAATCACAAGGATGTCCTTCCTCAAATTATGAGACCAAAACTGTACACAATACTCCAGATGTGGTCTCACCAGAGCCCTATACAACTGCAGAAGAACCTCTTTACTCCTATACTGAAATGCTCTTGTTATGAAGGCCAACATTCCATTAGCTTTCTTCACTGCCTGATGTACCTGTCAGCCAACTTTCAGTGACCGGTGTACAAGGACGCCCAGGTCTCGCTGCACCTCCCCCTTACCTAACCGAACCCCATTGAGATAATAATCTGCCCCCTTGTTTTTGCCGCCAAAGTGGATAACCTCACATTTACCTATATTATACTACATCTGCCACTCATCTGCCCACTCACTCAACCTGTCCAGGTCACCCTGCAACCTCCTAACATCCTCTTCACAGTTCACACTGCCACCCAGCTTTGTGGTCATCCGCAAACTTGCTAGTGTTGCTCCTAATTCCCTCTTCCAAATCATTAATATATATGGTAAACTGTTGCGGCCCCAACAGCGAGCCTTGCGGCACTCCACTCGCCACTGCCTGCCATTCTGAAAAGGAGCCGTTCACTCCTACTCTTTGCTGCCACCCAATTTTCTATCCATGTCAACACCTTACCCCCAATACCATGTGCTCTAATTTTAGTCACCAGTCTCCCGTGCGGGACCTTATCAAAGGCTGTCTGAAAGTCTAGATACACTACATCTACTGGCACCCCTTCATCCATTTTACTTGTCACATCCTCAAAAAATTCCAGTCCGTTCAGGTCAGACTAAAAGATAGAGAAAGCCAGAAAAAAACAGGGCAGGCAGCAGATGACCTCAGGAAGGGTGGAGTCCATAATGGCCCATTGTTGGCTGGAGAAGATGTACTATCGACAGGGATACAAGGAAGCGAACAATGGAACTAGTAGATAATGGAATAAACCAGATGGAATAATTGAGACAGGTACTATAATCACATTTAAAAGACATATGGACAGTTACATAGATAGGAAAGGTTTAGATGGATATGGCCAAATCGGGCAAATAGTACTTGCTTAGATGGGGCACCTTGGTTGGCATAGCCGGGTTGGGCCGAAGGGTGTGTTTCCATGCTGTGATTACCAATCAGTGTATTGGTTATCAGTCCGAGTAGATCGAAGGGATTAGAAAAGTATGGGAACACTCAAATAAAAACATACCAGGTAAATAAACCGAGCAGGTAAATCATTTGGATTATTTACTTCCCAAGATGATTAAATACTTTGGGTTCCTCTTAACAACCTGATCTGGAGCATCTTTGAACCTGAAGAAGGGTTAAGACCCAAAACATCATCTATTCCCTTTCTCCAGAGATGCTGCCTGACCCGCTGAGTTACTCCAACACTTTGTGTCTATCTTTAATATTATGGGACAGGGACATTTCATTCTTTCTTTGCTCTCTCTGGGTAAATGGATCTTCGTGTTTGTGTTTACTTTTTTTAATGTTCTTGGTACTGGTTCGTACTGGCGGTGATGGAAGGCTGTGGCTGGCTCCCTCCAGGAAGGACCACGTGTGGGGAACTGGGTGCGGTGAACAAGCCTCTCCGGTCACCAGCTGCTGTCCTGTGAAGGATCCCACGCTAACCCGAGTGCCGATTGACAGGCTGTTGATAAACTCGTGTGTAGCCACTGCGAGAGCCGCCTATTGTGGACGGGCAGCTGAGACCCTGGCTGCTCCTGCTTGCTTTCTCCCACATACATAATTCAGCAGCTCGTCAACAGACCGAGCCCTTTCATAGCCTAATTCTGCATTCAAATAATCCATCACTTCATGGAGTTTGCGGGCGGGGGCGGTGAAGATCAACTTTAGCTCGAATTATTTTTTTTAAAAAGCACAATAATGACAATAAACCCCCTCCTTACTCACACATACACTTGCGCACACTCACACACGCACTCACACATACATACACACACGCTCACACATACACGCAGACACACACTCACACATACATACACACACTCTCACCCATACACACATAGATAAATGTGCACACATACACACACACTCACACACACACTCACACTCACACATACACTTGCACACAGACACACACACTCACATAAATACACACACATAAGCACATACTCACACATTTGCACACACATACACACTCATTCACACACACACGCACATACACATACACATACACACGCAGGCACAAACACACGCAGTCAGCCAAGGAACAAAACGTTTCTCTGAACATTTGATTTACAAATATCAGCACTGCTTGGTTTGCCAGGACCCAAGGCTGAATGTTTCCTTCCACACACACTAACTCTTTGTTTAATTTAAGCAGCGTAGGGCATTGGGCAGCATCCACCTCCTTTCCCTTATACTCCCCATTTCAACAGGGTTCGGGGAACCAGGCACCTCTCCATACTTAAAGGATTTTTACATTTAAAAAAGAAAGCATGTCTGAGTGTTCGAGCCTAGAAGAAACACGCATTGGGGAAATATTAATGACTAAGGAAAGAAGTAAAATACTGTATGTCTCCCTGCTGTAACATTACCAGACAGACCCTTTCCATTTGCTCTCCTGATTAATTTGATGGCAAGACTCAATGAAAAGTCCAGAGAATTGGAAATGAGCTGAGGAATTCGAAACTATTCTGTACGAGGTTTCACAAAGTACTTGCTTCAGAGTTTTAATAAAGTGCAGAGAGTTCTAGTAAATTACTGTTTTATGGCTTGAATGCACTGCTAACTTTTTAGCCCATCTCACCATGAAATTGGTTTAATGAACCAGAAAGCTATATGAAGTATGAAAATCGGCGATTCATATTGTGTCAAAACGTCCGTGGCTCACAGTTCCCTACACACTGTCAAAGTGGCTCATGAAAGATTTTTTTAACCTCTATAGTATAATTAATATTATTTACTTACTTCCCATTACACGCCAAATCATCAACCCTGCGATTAAACTCGTCACAGAAGTTCGAAACAAAAGCGTTGAAATAAAAGAGAAATCAAATCCCTAAATATAATTTGAATTTAATGAGGGAGCTGCAAATGTTTGCAATCTGCTATTGAAGATCTAATAAGAATGGTCGATGTAGCTGAAACTGTTTATCAACCACGAACAAAATTCACTGCGAACTATCAGCCTGCTAGTAAAACTCATTAAACATATTAGCAGGTAGTTTGCAGGATCTAATGCCACTGTCAGTGTTTATTATAGAACTATTCTGAATGTTTTAAGGATATTATGGAGACTAGCAGCAGCAAGACTGAAGTGAAATATGAGTCCTAGATTGTGTTATGCTTTTGTAAGACACATTCCTCTCTCTCTCTCTCCTTGAGATCACGGATGTCTTGGCTCTGCCCCAGTTCAGTGGGTGCCGAGGTGATTAACGATGCCAGTGTGGGAACTGCAGATTTGTGGACAGGTGAAAGGGAAAGGTTTTGATGGGATGAGTGGGTTGGGCTGTCCCAGCTGTTTTCATACGGTGTCAGTAGGTCTTGATGGCTGAAAATAATCAGCGCTACCTCATCGCCCCCCCCCTCCCCTCATGTGTTTCTCCTCCGACGCTCTGTCCCTGCAGATTTTCCAGAACCTTTACACGCTCTCCCCGTGACAGCGTGGGTTTCCTCCGGCTGCTCCGCTTTCCTCCCACACGCCAAAGACGTGCGGTTTGTAGGTTAGTCGGCACACTGTAAATTGTCCCTAGTGTGTAGGGAGTGGATGAGAAAGTGGTATAACATAGAACTATGAGGAAACATTGGAAAGAGTGGGCTTGTATTCACTGGAATTTAGAAGGATGAGAGGGCATCTTATAGAAACGTATACAATTATAAAAGGACTGGACAAGCTAGATGCAGGAAAAATGTTCCCAATGATGGGGGAGTCCAGAACTAGGAGCCACAGTTGAAGAATAAAGGGGAGGCCAATTAAAACGGAGATGAGAAAAAAACATTTTCACCCAGAGAGTTGTGAATTTGTGGAATTTTCTGCCACAGAAGGCAGTAGAGGCCAATTCACTGGATGAATATAAAAGAGAGTTAGATAGAGCTCGAGGGGCTGGTGGAATCAAGGGATATGGGGAGAAGGCAGGCACGGGTTACTGATTGTGGATGATCAGCCATGTTCACAATGAATGGCGGTGCAGGCTCGAAGGGCCAAATGGCCTCCCCCTGCACCTATTTTCTATGTTTCTATGTAACTCGTGTGAACGAGTGGTCGCTGGTCGGCATGGGCTTGGTGGGCTGAGGGGCCTGCGTCCACGCTGTATCTCTAAACTAAACCAAGCTAAACTAAACAAAATTGAGAAGCTGTGATTTCAGTCATCAGTCCAGAGCTTAAAGCTTTTCCTTTGATGGGCTTCAATGCCGGAACATTATATTGCAGGAGGGTTTATAAACAGACAATGTCCTGGTTCCTCACCTCCTCCACTTACTAAGGAAAGTATTCTGTTCTAGTATTCTCGCCACCATCATTCCATTAATGGATTACTCCCAAGTTAAATAACTGGTGGTACATCATTAATATAATACACAATGCTGGAGTAACTCAGTGGGTCAGGCAGCATCTCTGGAGAAAATGGATATTGTGATGTTTCGGGTAATAAATGGACACAGGCGAGGGTTTTTTTTTTGACAGGCAGATGGTTTAGATTTTAGACTTTAGAATTTAGAGATACAGTGCAGAATCAGGCCTTTCGACCACCGAATCCGCACCAGCGATCACCTCATACCAACACTATCCTACACACTAGGGACAATTTACAATTTTTTTTACTGAAGCCAATGCACCTACAAACCTGTAAATCTTTGGCATGTGGGAGGAAACCAGAGCACCCAGAAAAACCTCATGTGGTCACAGGGAGAACGTACAAACTCTGTACAGACAGCACTCGAGATCAGCATCAAACCTGGGTCTCTGGTGTTGTAAGGCAGCAAATCCACCACTGCGTCACTGTGCCACCCAAAGGTTGGACAAAGGCCAGATATAAAAGACAAATGTGAGCCCAAAAGGATCAGAAATTGCAAATTCTTCAGCAGAAGGATAGAAAAGTTGCTGCTTGACCCGTTGAGTTACTCCAGAATTTAGTGTCTTTCTTTAGAAAGGTGATGTTCGGGTTGGGACGCTGTATCATGATGGTTTGTGTATGATCTCATTTGATGAGAATTTCATTTGATCTCATTGTATGAGAACATTTCTACATGGTGATAGAATAGGGTGTCACTAGAATGAGAGAATTGGCTATGAATGTATTGAATGGTAGAGCAACCACGAAAGACCTCTCCTGTTCCTCTTTGTACATGTCTCTATGTTTCTGAAACTAAATACTGTGAGCATCCTCCAGCCCCACCACTCTACAAGGGGATTGTGTTACTTACAGACTGCTTGTCACAAATATTACAGGTATGGGTCCACCACTGATTTTCCAGCACCTTTGGTTTGAGAGACTTTTTCAAGGTGGCACGGTGGCACAGCGGTAGAGTTGCTGCCCTACAATGCCAGAGACCCGAGTTCGATCCTGACTACGGGCGCTATCTGTAAGCAGATTGTACTTTCTCTCCGTGACCTGCGTGGGTTTTGTCAGGGAACTCCAGTTTCCTCCCACACTCCAAAGACATACAGGTTTGTAGTTTAATTGGCTTGGTAAATTTGTAAATTGTCCCTAGTGTGTGTAGGATAGTGTTAGTGTGCAGGGATTGCTTGTCGGCGGGGACTTGGTGGGCCAAAGGGCCTATTTCCACGCTGTATTTCTAAACTAAACTAAACTTTCTGGATTGTCCATTTTACCGGACCAACAGAAGACACGGTCTCCGAGAGGAGTCCAAGGATACCGTAATGATCGGCCTAGGCCGTCGGTAGGCCGAAACAATGGCCCGCAAAGTCGGCCTCGGAAGTTGGCTATGGGAACGGATCTGGTGGCTCTGGCCACTGGGGACAAATTTGCCCCGCTGATCGGTCGTGGAAGTCCCGATGAGGTCAACATCGGTCGCCACACCCGGCCTAGGCGCCACTCTTTCGGGGGGACTTCCAGGGGGGATTTCAAGTGTGCTCTCATAATGCTAGAAAATCGGTGGTGGACCTGTATTAGTGCAAGTACATGCTCAATTTTCTGGGGAGGAGCAGAAAGGTGGTCACAGGGGAATGAAAATTCAACAGGAATTCCCTCTCCAGCAAGCATGGACGAGTTGGGCCTGTTTCCATGCTGTATGACTCTGTAATTCTGTAGCTGATGTTACAAATGGAGCTGTGAAGCCAGTTTATGTTCTTGAGAAAAGCAAAGTCTTCGAGTCATTCAGCATGGAAACAGGGCCCGCAGCCCAACTTCCCCACACCGACCAACATGCTCCATTTACACTAGTCCCACCTGCATGTGTTTGGCCCATATCCTTCCAGACATGTCCTATCCATGTACCTGTCTAAATGGATCTCAATTCCCCTACTCTCGGCAAAGGGCTGTGTGCGTTTACCCGATCTATTCCCCTCATCATTTTGTAAATTAGCAGCATCTCTGGAGAACATGGATAGGTGACTTTTCGGCTCAGACTGAACAGCTAGAAGGGATGTTGGGGCAGGACAAAGCCTGCCAAAGGTGGATACAGGCATGGGTGGGGGAGGGGAGGGGGGAGCATTCATTGGAAGAGTGGTAGACAAAGACCAGAGACAAAAAGGTGTGAGATAAGGAGAGAAGAGGGTTGAAACATGAAGCCAGAGCAAGAGGTATAGGGGAAAGGGGAAAAAGGGGTGTGGGTGGAATTAATCATCAGTTTGAACCGCAAGCATTTTTGGTTTTGACCCGAAATGTCACCCATCCTTTTCCTCCAGAGATGCTGCCTGACCCACTGTGTTGCTCCAGCACTTTGTGTCTATGTTCAGTATAAACCAGCATCTGCAGTTCCTTCCGACACAAAGTGCTTTTGGAATTCTGTAGCAGAAAATGCACTTTTGCACCTTCAGCGGTATCTGGGAAATCATTTTAATGTAAAAATTATACTATTATAATGACATAAAAAAAGAATGAAAAATCAGTTTCATATTTATATTCATTACATCATTGTACCTTTTTGGAAATAAAACACAACTCCTGATCCCATTCAGAGAGCATTGTGTTTGACATATAATTGCGAGCACAGTGGAGATAATTTGAGGGGTTGCAAAAGGCATGGGTTGCAGAGTGCATTTTAAGACACAAAGGCACTGGAGATATGACATATTCAAAGTTCAGAACCTGCTGACAACCCTGGCCCCTGCCCTTCACAGTTGTCGACGCCGTTGTAAATGCCATGGCAATTGTGGCAACATGTGTTAAGACATTGAATTCAGCGGTCAAATTTCAAATGAACTCATCCATAAAAAGAAAGCATATTTCAATTGTGGTATATTCTGACTGACAGTGATATTGTTGTAGATTGCATCTGATGTGCTCATGTAATGCTTACTACAACCATATATATTTTTCTTTGCAAGAAGGAATACCGGTTGAAAGCAAGGAAAAAGGTTTCAATCTGCAGAAACAAAGAACTATCGCCGAATCAGAGGCTTTCACGAGATGATGGCACCCATTCTAGCCCAGTCACTTTGGCCTTCAAGCGACATGCAGCATGTTGACACATGGTCCAGATGCCACAAACGTCTCTTAAAAGACATGTGGGGGGAGGGGGTGGTGTAGGGGGGGTGGTGTGGCGTTGGGGGGGGGGGGTTGGGGGAAGGGGGAGGGGTAATGTGGGGTGTGGGTGTGTGGGGGAGAGGGGGGAAGAGGGGAAACTGTTTCCCAGTCACTACCTGGTCGAAGATGCGTCTTTTCTCCGAGCCGCATCTTTGCCCCCCTCGCGGCCTACCATCTGGGTTGGCGCGGCCTTTTCTGCCGAGACCGGCAAGAGCTTCAGCGGTGGTGCAGCACTGGATTCCATTGCGGAGCGGGCGATGCCTTACCGAGGATCGCCTTGTGGTGCTACGGAGTGTAGGGCCTGCTGATTAACATTGTGGAGTTGTGGTTGCGGAGCTTCCAGCCGCGGGTGGCGCTGACCTCTTGCCGGGGGTCACCAGCATTGAATCTCCGCCCAGCTCGGCCTGTGGACTTCAGGAGCTGCAGTCTCCGGTAGGAAGTGGCCGATTCGGAAACTCCAAGCCGTTGAGAGTGTTCTCCGTTCCGACACAAGAGTTCCGATCATCCCGGCGAGAGGGCCTGAAACATCAGGCCATCCGCAGCGACGACTGCAGAGGGCCCAAAAGCCTCGACGACGGGTGAACAAAGAAGAAGAGGACTGAACTTTATTGCCTTCCCTCACAGTGGGAAATGTTGATTCTACTGTGTGGGGATGTTCATGTTAAATTCTATCGTGTATTATGTTCTTTTTATTCGTATGGCTGTATGGTAATTGAAATCTCACTGCACTAATTGGTGCATGTGATAATAAATGTCTCTTGAACTCTTGTCCACAGCGTCAATGTTTTTGGACGAGGACACATCCCTGTTGATATGCACCCAAGATATAAGAGCAGAGAAATCTTATATGGGGTGGCTCTGTGGTGCAGCGGTAGAGTTGTTGCCTTACAGCCCCAGAGACGTGGGTTCGAAACCAACTATGGGTGCGCTCTGTATGGAATTTCTATGTTCTCCCTGTGACTGTGTGGGGTTTCTCTGGGTGCTCTGGTTTCCTCGCACACTCCAAAGACATGCGCGTTTGTCAGTTAATTGGCTTCTGTAAATTGTAAATTAAACCCAGTGTGTAGTTATCACAAAATATTTGATCTGAAGAATCCACATTGAGGGTTGCGCAGGAATCTGTGACAGCAGACAATTTTAAGTTTCACACTCAGAATGCCAATGCTAATTTTCAGTTTTTTAGTTGAAACAGGCCCTTTGTCCAACGAGTGCGCGCTGACCAGCGATCCCCGCACACTTACGCTAGCCTACACACACTAGGGCCAATTTACAATTTTACCAAAGCCAATTAGCACCTCTGTGCCACCCCTAATGTTAATTGTTAGAGGGTTGGGAGCTACAGAGAGGGGTTGGAGAAACTTGGTTTGTTTTCTCTGCAGCTTTTAAGGCTGAAGGTCAACCTGATAGAAGTGTATAAAATTATAAAAAGCATATGTATGGTAGACGGTCAGAACCTATTTTCCAGGTTGGAAATGTCAAGGACTAAGAGAGCATTGCTTTAAGGAGACAGGGACTAAGTTTAAAGTGCGGGACAAGTTTTTTTACAGAGTGTGATGGGTGCATGGAACGCGCTGTCCGGAGCGGTGGTGGAGACAGATACGATAGTGGGGTTCTAAGAAATTCTTATATAGGCACCTTATATAGACAGGTAGACAAAAATGCTGGAGAAACTCAGCGGGTGAGGCAGCATCTATGGAGCGAAGGAAACAAAATGCGCTTCGCTCCATAGATGCTGCCTCACCCGCTGAGTTTCTCCAGCGTTTTTGTCTACCTTTGATTTTCCAGCATCTGCAGTTCTTTCTTAAACACCTTATATCGACATCCAGGGGATGGAGGGATATGGATCACATGCAGGCAGAGGAGATACATTTAGCTTTGCACTATATTCAGCATGGACATTGTGGGCTGGAAGGCATGTTCCTGTGCTGTACTCTTCTCTGTTCTAAATTCTAACTTTGCCACATCTCAAATGCAGCAGCGCAGACCACTTGAAGCTGTACCGTTCAGTTTGAAGTGGAGTTGTTGTGAAGGAATGCAGGATAAATGCTGCAAAATTAAGCTGTTGAAAGATGAACAAGCCATATTGTTTTAGTGTTGGTGAGGCGCAGGCTCAGAAACATATCATCTGGCAGTGTAACAACCTAAGGTGAAGAAAGACACAAGCACACATGAAAGAGACTAATCCTTCTACAAGTTATGTAAGCACCAGCTACAAACCAGCCTGAAAATTAAACTCAATACAAATAAATACAACTTAATCTTCTGGATTAGTCTACATGAGGACCTTGTCAAATGCCTTACTAATGTCCATGCAGTCAACATCCACTGCACTACTCTCATTATTAGTTTATTGAATTATTGAATTTTTGTTTGTTATATATTGTCTATGTGTATTGTGCTTACACCTGCTATGCTGATGAAAGAGAGAATTTCATTGTTGCATTGTCGGTATACATGACAATTAAACACTCTTGACTCTTAAATCTTGACTTGACTCCATCACCTTTGAAACCCCCTCAAAAAATCCAATGCAGTTTGTAAGTTGTGACCTGTCCCGTACAAAGGCATGATGACTGTTCCTCCATTAACCCATTCTCTTACAAATGTGAGTAAATCCTACACCGAGGAATCAGCTGATAGCTTGCCTACCGCTGACATGAAGCTCACCAGCCAATGATTCCCTTGATTACCACTATTTCCATTCTTAAACAAAGGAATAATAATGGCCACTCTCCAGTCCTACAAGACCTTGTGTGTGGCTACAGCAGATGCAAGGATCATCGCCAAAGCTCCTACAATCTCCTCTCTTACCTCTTTCAATAACCTGTGATAGATGCCATCAGGTAGACACAAAGGGCTGGAGTAACTCAGTGGGTCAGGCAGCATATCTGGAGAAAAACCTTTCTTCAGCCTGCACCCTCTGACCTCAAGCATAAATTCCCTCCTTCATCCTTGAGTGATCTTCTCCTCTCCCTATATACGCTCTTGTTTTTAATGTCAAAAGTGGGTGGCTCTCAGGGCTTGGTATTGGTTTATTATTGTCACATGTTCTGAGAAAAAACTGTGCTTTGCATGATAGGCAAATCATATCATACTTGAGTACATCAGTAGTGCAAAAGAATAAATCAACAAAACGCATAATAGAGAGTTACAGAGAAAGTGCATATATGTGCAAAGGTACAGTAAGGTAGATTAGAGTTGGTAGATTAGAATGAGTAAAGTGGATTAGAGTGAGTAAAGTAGATTAGAAATGCAGTAATTGATTCCTGGCATATGAAACAACATATGTTTGATAATTGTGGGGAAGAATGCGGTTCCTGAATCTGGTGGTACGTGTTTTCAAACTTTTGTATCTTCTGGCTGATGGGGAGGGGAGGGGAGAAGAGGGAATGGCTGGGGTGTGAGTGGTTGTTGATTTTGTTGGCTGCTTTTCCTGAGGCAGTGTGACGTGTAGTTGGAGGCGATGGGGGTGTGGAGCATCTGGTCTGTGCGTGGACTGGTCTACATCCACAACTCTCTGCTATTTCTGGTAGTCTTGGACAGCCCCTGCTGTCCTCATCTCCCAGTGGAGTGGAGGAGACAGGAATGAGCCATAGATTGATACAGCTCGAGAGGTATTCAGCAAGGAATTGGCTATTCAATGCAACTTATCCAAGTTGGCAGTCTGGGTGAGTCCCATTCCCATGACTTTGGCCCATACCCCTCTGAACCTTTCCTAAACATTTGTTTGTCCAAAATTCTTAATTGTATCCACTCCACAGCTTCCTCTGGTGGCTCATTCCAGATATGGATTACCCTCCAAGTGAAAAGGTTGTCCCTGAGATCCCACTTAAATCTCTCCGCTCTCACTTTAATCCAATGCCCTCTAGCTTTAGAAGCTTCTACCCTGGGTAGAAGATGGTGAACATTCACTTTATTCTTGCCCCCTTATGACCTTGTACGCATCAATAAGGTCACCCCCTTTGCCTCCTATGCTCCAAAGAGAAAGGTTCCAGCCCATCCATCCTCTCTCTATAACTCAAGCCTGCAAGCACAGGTACCATCCTGGTGAATCTGTTCTGCACCCTTTCCAATTCAAAGACATCCTTCTCATAGCTGGGTGACCAGATCTGCACACAGTACTCCAAGTGCGGCTGTGGGGAACTTTGAATGGAAAGACTATTTTCATAAGGAGCCTGAGAGCTATAATTCCCCATTGTACACAGATAACCTTCACCCCATTACATTCCTTATCACTTACCTAGTAGACCAATAATCAGCTGGCAGAATACTGATGATGCTTGAATACTGTTCACATCCCACTGTGCAGATCTATCGGCACTGATTATAGCAAGACAAGTGAAAATATTCCTGCATCAGTTACTTTAATAACTCGCTTCCAGCATCTGTCCTTCCTAATGAGTAGCATCTTGCCGAAAGTTTAGAGTGTTAGAGTTTAGAGATACATCTTAGAGATACAGGTTAGTCAGCCCAGCGAGTCCACGCCGACTATTGATCATCCGTACACTAGTTCTATGCTATCCCATTTTCACATCCTGCATACTAGGGGTAATTTTCAGAAGCCACTTAACCTACAAACCTGCTCGTCTTCGGAATGCGGAGGATAAGGGAGCTCCCGGAGAAAACCCACGCGGTCACAGGGAGAATGTGCAAACTCCACACAGACAGCACCGGTAATCAGAGTTGAGCCTGGCACTGTATTTCTGGCATTGTGAGGCAGCAGCTCTACCACTGCCCCACTGTGCTATCCATAAAAGAGAGCACTTCATTGCATGTGTTTGACCCATATCCCTTTGAACCGTTCCTATCCATGTGCCTGTCCAAGGGCCTTTCAATTATGTAACTGTAGCTGTCTCAGCTACCTCCTCTAGAGAGACACAAAGTGCTGGAGCAACTCAGCGGGTAAGGCAGCATCCCTGGAGAACATTAATGTAGGAGACATTTCGGGTTGGGCCGCTTCTTCAGACATTGCAGGGGTGGGGGAAAGAAAACTAGAAGGGGGCCTGTTTCCCCCCACCCCTGCAATCAATCTGAAGAATGGTCTCGACCAGAAATGTCACTTGTCCATGTTCTCCAGGGATGCTGCCTGACCGGCTGAGTTACTCCAGCACTTTGTGGGAATTGTGGGAATAACGTAAAGTAAGAAATGCTGCTGTTGGGGTAGAGGCTTAGAGACACTGCCTAGGCAAGGCCACCAGCATAATCAAGGATGAGTCTGGACAGCGGTCACTCCCTCTTCTCCCCTCAGGCAAGAGGTACAGATGTTTCAAAGGGCATCGCTCCAGCATCAGGCACAGTTTCTTACCAGCTGTTATCAGGCAACTGAACCATCATATCGACAACTAGAGAGTGGTCCTGAGCTACCATCTACCTCACTGGATCCTCGGACTATATTTAATCGGACTTTACTGGACTTTACCTTGCACTAAACGTTATTCCCTTTATCCTGTATCTGTACACTGTGGACGGTTTGATTGTAATCGTGCATAGTCTTTCCACTGACAAGTTTGGACACAACAAAAAAGCTTTTCACTGTACCTCGGTACACGTGACAATAAACTAAAGTAAATTAAACTAAAATAAAACTAAACTAAACTAAAATAAAGTAAAGCAAAGTAACCTAAACGAAACTGCGTCTAGATGTGTGAGCTCAGGTATTCTGTGTACACGCTGCATGGGATGAAGGAAGGATGGAGGGATGGGAGTGGGCATCGATTCACTTCTCCACTTGAACACATTGGGCTCAACTCCTGCCCGAACAGGGCAGCCAGCGGTTGAGAAGAAATAACAGCAGCTTGTGCGCTATCTTGTTCACGCAGCATTGTTGTAAGTAGGAGCAGCAGACCCCCGTCTGAGTGCTGCGATGTCTGTGAATTTCACTGTTAAAGTGATAAGGCAACTTTCCCTCGCAAGTATCATATCCTTGGGAAATGACGAGAGAGTTGTTGTGACGCACTCACCTGGAGGTGAGCGCTGAGCCGTAATTACACACTGCAGAGTGCAGCTTTTGTCCTAGATGCTGGGTGACTTGGGAAATGCGGCCTGTTAAATTTGTCACAGCTTATTTAATTACTCAAATGAAGCAGTAAAGAACCTGCAGCCAGAAGCCCCCGGGGTGTGGGGATGGGTGGGGAGGGGGGGGGGGGGCGGGGGGAGGAGAGAGGAGAGAGCAGAGATGTTAAAGGCTGCTAAAACCATTTCCTGAGTGCTGCAGGCTGCAACAAATTGTTCCCCGGGGAAGAGGGGAGAATCGGTTATGAATCTTTTGTCTTGCGTTGGGAGATTACAGGCGGCTCAATGCTAAACCTACAGTGATTCACAATTGCTCAACAAGCTTCACTCGAGGCTACATTCACCTGATTATTGCTCGATGATTCCACTTACTGACAGGTTTATTGACAACAATTTCAACTGGCTCTACGAAACCTGTGGCCCTAGGCTCTGGAGGAGGCTGGGATCGAACGTGGAGCAGCGCAGCACAACAGGCCTTTCAATCCGAACATGATGCCAAACTAAACTCACCCTATCTTACTGCAGGTGACACATACCTCTCCGTTCCCTGCATATTCATATGCCTACCAGAGTTAGTGTAGAACAGAGAACGTAATACAGTACAGAACAAACTTACTAATCAGCTCACCTACATTAGCGTTGAACATTCATATAGTTCTATTCCCTGTAGAACACCATTGACTTCCAATCAGAATAACACCACTACCCTGTGTCTATTATGGCCAAGTATTTTAAATCAATGAACCAAGTCACCTTGGCTGCTATCTTAAGGATGTAGGAGCAACCAGGACGTGAGCATCGCCAGAAGCCCAACATTCACTAACCCCTCCCTCACCTGCCCTCGAGAAGAAGGGGCAGACTACCTCCGAAAAACAGCCAACATAACCAAAGATTTGTCCCACCCTGGTCATTCCTTCTTCTCCCTGCTCCCATCAGGCTGAAGGTCCAGAAGCTTGAAAGCTCTGACACCAGACACAAGAACGGCTTCTTCCCGTCTGTTGTCATGCTTCCGAATGGTCCTTCCATAAGCTAGGGCACTGTCTGATTCACCTTTACCCCACTGCAGCCAGTGGTCTTTGTCTCTGGAACTGATGCTGAGAACGGTATTCTGCATGCTCTAACTTCTCGTTTGCTCTACCGATTGTACTTGAGTTTGACTTGTATTGTATTTTGGTAAGGTATTATCTGATCAAGAAACAAAGAACTGCAGATGCTGGTTTATACCAAAGAAAGACACAAAGTGCTGGAGTAACTCAGCAGGTCAGGCAGCATCTCTGGGGAAAAAGCATGGGTGACATTTCAGATCTGGACCCTTCTTCAGACTGAATTCTTATGAAGATCCGTAGAAGGGTCCTGACCCTTTTTCTCCAGTGATGCTGCTTGGCCCGCTGAGTTACTCCAGCACGTTGTGTCTATCTCTGATATTATCTGATCTGATTGGATAGCATGCAAAGCAAAGCTTTTCACCGTACCCCTCAGTACTTGTGACAATATCAACCTAAATCTCCTTAAATGCTGCCAGGGCGTGTGTTGATGCTGTTCTCCTCACTGCTGTTACAGAGGGAGATCCTGGACTTTGATCCAACTTGCCAATCAGTTTAGGTTTATTACTGTCACGTGTTCCTAGTAGCAATGTTACAAAATTTTGAGATTTTAAAAATCAAGTCTGCAATTTATCCCATCAGATAAAGCATAAAAAGAAGTTTAATTTGACACCTAATTCACTTTCATATCTTCAGTATTAAAAAAGTTATGGCCATTTTCATACTCGGAAATTATCCTTCTTGTTCCCTATTGCTTTTCCATTGACTTAACACAAAAGCTGTGATCGAGGACAGTCAAAAGCTCATAACTTTCTTAAAAATTAAGAGAACTGAAAGAAATTTTCAGTTATTATAGATTGAAGCATTCTGAAACAAATATGAAACAATCTTACTTGGATGACCTGAAATTAAAGCATATAATTAGTTAGTTACCCAATTACCGTTGCTGGCAAATTAATTTCACTTGCACTTTATGTGCAATGTGACGAATAAAACCGAATAAAAAATAAAATAAAATTCTAGCTAATTACATAATTCAATTACTAGATCTATCCATTTCTTAAGAAAAGATCAACATTTTTAAATAGCCTAAGTGTCCAAATAACGTACACACAAGAATTCACTATATAACATGATTTTTAAATCTCATTGTCATGGATTTATAGGCCAAATGGAAGGAATTTAGTGTTTAATTCCAGCAAATTAATGGCCATTTAAATCATCTTGCTAGTGGGTTTTTCTGGAACGCGATCGTTTGGAACGTTGCGGTTGCGGTGAATTTAAACCCCATATCGGCAGGGAAAATACTGCCGGTTCGTATGGGAAAAAAATCAACGTTTCGCAACGTAAAATGTGAATTAAAGGCATCTTAAGGAGCACTTTTATACATAAAATAAATGGCTTTCCTTTACCTGTCCCATGCGTGAAATCCGACCCTGTTGTCGACGTTGACGGCTTTAGAAATTGATTTTTAAATTACTCAAATTCACAAAACGGCCGTCGGAACAATTCTTCAGCAAAAGCTTGCACTCCGAGAAAATATAATCCAGGACAGGTAGGTGAAAACGGCATTTTAACCCCACCCCCCCTCAAAGGCGCCAAAATCGCGCACACGGCCAGTGACAGAACTGCAGCGCCGCTGAAGGTAAGTATTGTAATATACCTATTCCTAGGTACAGTGAAAAGCTTTGTTTTACCTGCCCTGGTCACCTCCTCTTCTCCCATCTCCCATCATTGAAGAGGTACAGAAGTTTGAAAACACACACCTCTAGATTTAATTTCCCCCCCAGTTATTATCAGACAACTGAACTGTCCTCTCATCAGCTAGAGTGCGGTCTTGACCTCTAAACTAAATCCTCATTTGGAGACATTTGAACTATCTTTAATTGGATTTTATTGGACTTCAAATGTTATATCTTTGTCTTAAATGTTGTGGCCTTTATCCTTTATCTGTACACTGTGGATGGCTTGTTTTTTTTTCATCTGTAGTCTTTTGTTTGACTCGATAGCACACAACCAAAACTTTTTACTGTACCTCTGTCCATGTGACAATAATAAACTAAACCCGCAGCAGGGTGGTGCAGCGGTAGAGTTGCTGCTTTCCGGCGCCGGAGACCCAGGTTCGAACCGACTTCAGGTGCTTGTCTGTACGGAGTTTATACGTTCTCCCATGACCTGCGCGGGTTTTCTCCAGGATCTCCAGTTTCCTCCCACATCCAAAGACGTCCAAGTTTGTAGGTTAATTGGCTTGGTTAAATTGTAAATTGTCCCTAGTGTGTGTAGGATAGTGTGTGTACAGGGATCAGTGGTCGGTGTGGACTCCGTGGGCTGCTTCCGCATTGTATTGTAGCGGCACCTAGTGGTGGCTTGATGCAATGCAAACCCTCGCTATTGGCTGGTGCCGTCACGTGATCGCGGGTGTTTTTTCGCGGGCTTTTGGTTCCTCAGTTGATCGAGCTCCACCGGTGTAACAGGAGCTTCAATATATTTGGCTGACCCAGCACGTGGTTTTGGTATACTTTTCGTTTACAAATAAAGATTTATTTTACTCAACCTGCTCGTCTCGCCAAAGTGGTGACCACGCCGGTCTGATCATGATTTTGTATCATGACAATGAATGCCGCCGCAAACCACGACGCCCAGCCCGCCCAGCAAAACGCCATGGGCCTGAAACTGACCGTTTTCTGGGCAGTGCAGCCTCAAGTGTGGTTCGCCCACATTAAGGCCCAATTTGAACTCCACAATATCGTCACGGACGCCGCTCGCTACTTTTACGTGGTTGGGGTGTTCAGTCAGGAGACTGCCACCCGATTGCTGCCTTACCTGCAGAATCCGCCCACGTTCGGTAAATACGACGGCCTTAAGGCTCTGCTGATCCACACCTTCGGGCTCAGTCGCCACGATCGCGCTGCCCGCTCCATATGGACGGCCTCGGCGATCATAAGCCGTCTGCGCTGATGAGTGAGATGCTCGCCCTGATGGACGGCCACCAGCCCTGCCTGTTTTTCGAACAGGCTTTCCTGGAGCAGATGCCCGACGACATCCGCTTGCTCCTCGCTGGTTCGGATTTCACCGAGCCCCTGCAGCTCGCTGAATGGGCCGACGAGCTGTGGCTCGCCAAGCAGCAGGACGGTGGATCCATCAACCGGGTGTCCGCACCCTCGCACCAGCAGCCTCGTTTCCCAGCCGTTACTGACCGCCGATTTCCTGCGGACCTTTTCGTTAATGGTGGACCTATGGGGACCGGCGCCTCGTTCCTCTGGAGTCCCCTAGGCCCGTGGACCCTTCCAGCCTGCAGCTGGGTGCGGTGGCTGATGGGGACTGCCCGTATACCCTAGTCGCCGAATTCCCGGAGCTTCTGACCCCCCGTTTTTGCGCAGCTGTTCTTAAGCACGGGGTGATACATCACATCCCTACCGCCGGTCCCCACTGCATGCAAGGGCGCGCAGGCTCCCGCCCGACAAGCTGCGGATCGCAAAGGAGTTCTGCCAGATGGAGGACATGGGGATTGTGCGGCGCTCCGACAGCCCGTGGGCATCCCCGTCACACATGGTCCCCAAATTATCTGGGGGGTCGAGACCGTGTGGGGATTATCGATGCCTGAACGCTGTCACGACCGCGGACCGCTACCCGGTCCCGCATATTCTGGACTTTACGGCCCACCTGGAGGGTGCTACCTTCTTTTCTAAGGTGGACCTGGTGCGCGGCTACCACCAGATTCGCGTCCATCCCGATGATGTGCCCAAGACCGCCATCATCACACCATTCGGCCTTTTTGAATGGCTGCAGATGCCGTTTGGTTTAAAGAACGCCGCGCAGGCTTTCCAGCGGCTCATGGATATGATGGGTCGGGGGTTGGACTTCATCTTCGTATACCTGGACGATATTCTGGTCGGCAGCCACTACCACGAGGAACACCGCGTGCACCCACGGGTGTTGTTCCAGCGGCTTCAGGGCCACGGGCTTGTAATCAACCCAGCCAAGTGTCAGTTTGGCCTTCGCTCCTTTTCCTTCCTGGGGCACCACGTCACCTCGCAGGGCGTGGCCCCACTGCCCGCTAAGGTGGAGGCCATTCGGCAGTTCCCTCAGCCGCTCACCTTCAAGGGGCTGCAGGAGATTGTTGGCATGGTAAATTTTTATCATTACTTCGTGCTGGCGACGGCCCGGATCATGCGGCTTTTGTTTCAGTGCCTCGCCAGTGAGCCAGGGGTCCATGTGTGGGATGATGAGACCGCGGCTGCTTTCGACGGTGCGAAGGAGGTGTTGGCCAAGGCCACCATGCTGGTGCACCCGCGTGCTGCTGCCCCAACTGTCCTCACTGTGGACACCTCTGATAAGGCTGTCGGAGGGGTTCTGGAGCAGTTCATCGCCGGCCACTGGCAGCCGCTTGCATTCTTCAGCCGTCACCTGCGACCTCCAGAGCGGAGCTACAGCACTTTCGACCGGGAGCTACTGGCCCTTTATTTGGCTGCCCGCCATTTCCATTATTTCCTCGAGGGCAGGCCCTTCACGGCCTTCACGGAGCACAAGCCCCTGACTGACGTTCGCCTTTACCAAGGTGTCCGACTCCTGGTCAGCTCGACAACAACGGCACCTGGCTTTTGTTTCGGAGTTCACCACCGACGTTCAGCACGTGGCAGGCAAGGTGAACCTGGTCGCGGATGCTTTGTCTTGTCTTGCAGTCCCGGCTGTGGCATCTGTGGACCACAGCGTGGATTATTCAGGGCTGGCCGCCACACAACTCGAGGGTGGCAAAATGGACGTTTACCGGACGGCTGCCTCAGGGTTGACGTTGGCTGATGTCCCGTTCGGTCCGGCAGGTGTGTCGGTCCTCTGAGACATGTCCACCGGGAGACCACACCCTATTGTCCCCGTGGGTTGGTGGCGACGTGTTTTCGAAGCTGTCCATGGTCTGGCCCATCCTTCCATCCAGGCAACTTCTGCGTTGGTGGCGGACAAGTTTGTCTGGCTGGGCCTCCATAAACAGGTTGCAGCCTGGGCCAGAGCCTGCATTCCCTGCCAGATGTCGAAAATCCAGCGGCATGTGGGGGCGCCGCTGCAGGATTTTATGGTTCCCCCTGCCGCTTCCAGCATATTCACGTCGATTTGGTGGGTCCGCTGCCGCCGTCTCGCGGTGCCACCCACCTGCTGACTGTCGTGGATCGCTTCATGAGGTGGCCAGAGGCAATTCCATTCGCCAACACCTCCACCGCGTCTTTTGCTCAGGCTCTCGCAACTCACTGGATTGCTTGTTTTTGGTGTGCCCGCGGACATCTCCACTGACCGTGGGGCTCAGTTTACTTCGGCTTTGTGGTCGGATTTGGCACAGCTGTATGGGGGGCAGTTGCATCACATCATCGCCTATCACCCTCAGGCCAATGGGTTGGTGGAGCGCATCCATCGGCATTAGAAGTCGGCGCTGAAGGAATGGTTCACGGGCCTGGACTGGGTCGATCAGTTGCCTTGGGTGTAGCTGGGTATTCACACAGCCCCGAAGGCGGATTTAGACATGTCATCCGCTGAGCTCGTGCACGGCTCCCTGCTGCAGGTTCCCGGGATTTCCTTCTTCTGTGTCGGCGAACCTCCGAGAGAAAGTGGGCGGTTTGGCTCCCATCCGGACCTCTCGGCATGGGACGGCTCCGGTATATGTGCCACCGGAGCTTAAGAACTGCTTATTTGTGTTTCTCCGCAGGCACTCGCACCGGACTCCGCTGCAGCGGACTTATTAAAGTCCTTTCCAGGAGTTGCGCCTCGGTGTCGCGACTTTTCTCTTGGATGTCGGGGGTCGGGAGAAGATCGTTTCGATCGCTCGACTCAAGCCCACCCACGTGGATATCGAGTGGTGGCTCAATCCCGGCGTAGAGGTCATCCGCTGGTCGTCCCAGTTCCACCTGTTGTGCCTGTTTTCCCTGCGTGTGTAACATTTGCTCTGTTCCGCCTGTACCGCCGGTTGTGCCCCTCGTTTCCACTCGGTCCGGTCGCCTCATTTGGCCTCCCGCTCGGTTCCTTACCTCGGGTTCTGGGGGGGGGGGGGGGGCCTGCCACGGCACCTAGTGGTGGCTTGAGGCAATACGAACCCTCGATATTGGCTGGTGCCGTCACGTGATCGCGGGTGTGTTTTCGCGGGCTTTTGGTTCCTCAGTTGATCGAGTTCCACCGGTATAACAGGAGCGTCAATATATTTGGCTGACCCAGCACGTGGTTGTGGTATACCTCTTTTGTTTGTCGTTTACAAATAAAGATTTATTTTACTCAACCTGCTCGTCTCGCCAAAGTATTTCTAAACTAAACTATCCAGTCAAATCAGATAATACTATCCATATAACTGAGCGGTATAGTGACACAGAGGTACCGATGAGTTGCTGCCTTACAGCGCCAGAGCTCTGGGTTCGATCCTGACTACAGGTGCTTGTCTGTGCTGTGCGGAGTTTGTTCGTTCTCCTTGTGACCACGTGGGTTTTCTCTGGCTGCTCCGGTTTCCTCCAACACTCCAAAGACATGCAGGTTTGTAGGTTAATTTGCTCCTGTAAATTGAAAATTGCCCCGAGTGTATCAGATAGTGCTAGTGTACGGGGTGATCGCTGGTCGGCGCAGACTCGGTGGACCGAAGGGCCTGTTTCCACACTATAACTCATAAATTTAGTTACAATCACAGACAATAGCATAGAGAAGCAAGTAACAGCAAAGGCATAAGTTTAAACAAAAGAGGTTGGTTAAAGCCTTTACTGTGGGATGAAGCAAACAGCCTGTTCCCCAAGTTTCTTTGCAGAAAACATTACAGGCGACAGTTATTCCTAAACCGAAAGGCATCTTGCAATCACGGATTTAGCCATTTAAAGTCTGCCTTACTTGATTTTTTTTGTGTGTAGATTTTAACTTTGAAATCTGCTCATGGTCAGATTGAGTGTGGAAGAGGATGGAAAGTGAAGGCATTTACGTGTGAAGATGCACCTCCCGCAGCTCTCACTTTTTATCTTGCAAATGCGGTGATGCTGACATTGAAAGACGCGGCTGGGCCCCCTATTCACGGTGATTAGCAGTGATTTCATCAGCGCACGCCATCTCTGGGTCAATGGAATCTGCGATTGCACGTTTGAATTATTCAGCGCTCGCCGCCGCTACTGCTGAAGGCAGTCCTTTCTTAGTTGAGGAAATTGTTTTGCTTGAAACTCCGTAAGAATCGGCAGATGCACACTTTTAAACAAACTGCACTAAACATCCATTTGCCGGCTTCCCGACTCTTTCGGATCAGCCCATGTCCTATGCGGAGGGCGGCGCAACGGGTAGCACCGCTGCCTCACAGCGCAAGAGACCCGGGTTCGATACCGACCTCGGGTGCTGTCACAGAGTTTGTACGTTCTCCCTGTGACTGAGGGTATCCTCTGGGTGCTGCAGTTTCCTCCCACATCCCAAAGATGTGCGGGTTTGTAGGTTATTTAGCTTCTGTAAATTGCCCCTAGTGTGTCGGGAGTGGATGAGAAAATGGGATAACATAGAACTGGTGTAAATTGATGGTCCACGTGGACTCGGTGGGCCGAAGGGCCTGTTTCCACGCTCTATCTCTGGGCAAAACTAAACTCAGGACCTTCAGAAGGAAGAGAAATAGAGCATAGAACAGGATAGGGGAGTGTAAAACCAGAGGACAGACATTTCAGGTGAGGGGAAAGATTTGAGGGAGACCTGAGGGGCAGCTTTTTCCACACAGAAGGTGGTGTATTCATGTGGAGCTGCAAGAGGGAGTGGTATGAGAGGTATAACCATGATATTTAGCTTTACTTTAGACTTTAGAGATACAGCATAGAAACAGGCCGTTAAGCCCACTGAGTCCACGCTGACGAGCAATCACCCCGTGCACTAGAACTATCCTACACACTTGGAACAATTTTTAATTTTACCGAAGTCAATTAACCTACAAACCTGTACATCTTTGGAGTGTGGGAGAAACCAGAGCACCCGGAGAAAACCCACGTGATCACAGGGGGAATGTACAAACACTTTACAGACAACACCCATAGTTAGGATCTATCCTAGGTCTCTGGCACTGTAAGGCAGCAGCTCCACCGCTGCGCCACTGTGCTGCCTGAAACATTTGCTTAAGTGCATGGTTAGGAAAGGTGTGGAGGGATATTAGCCGGGCGCAGTCAAGTGGGACGAGCCAGATGGTCGGCATGGACATGTTGAGCCGAAGGACCTGTTTCCATGCTGTATGGCTCTATAAATTTAGAGTACGGAACAGGCCCTTCAGCCCACATTGACTGCATAATATAATGCCAAGAGTAGCTCAGCAAACGGTAAGAATTTATTGGAGAATATGGATGGGTGATGTTTCATGTAGGGACCCTTCTTCACACTGGGAACTATCTGCCCATCTGGGAACAGACTGGGAGCGAGTCTGAGAAGGGTCCTGACCTGAAGCGTCGCCTATCCATGTTCTCCAGAGGTTAAACCATC
Source organism: Malacoraja senta (assembly GCA_038087875.1). Taxonomy (NCBI): domain Eukaryota; kingdom Metazoa; phylum Chordata; class Chondrichthyes; order Rajiformes; family Rajidae; genus Malacoraja; species Malacoraja senta. The sequence goes on from JAXLNO010000717.1 coordinate 23,577, forward strand.
ATCTGCAGTTCCTTGTCTCCACAGTAAGATTTTATGAATGTACATAACTACACTACTAGGGTAGATCGTTGTAGGCGAAGGGCAAATCAGACTCTTCGATGGACTGTCATGTGTTAAGGTTCAGCGCCCGCATTTGAACGAGCGTTGCCTACTTACAATCACATTCCCACAAGATAGGCACATCACAGGAGACTGACTAAGCCTTCTAAGCGTGAAACCATTTGAAGACGGTTACTATACCAACAAGCGTAAAGTGATTAAAAAAAATAATGGTGCTTTCTGTGTGAACTTAATGATCTCACTTAGTTGCCATCCGATAATCGTTAATCTGTAGGGAAACAATAGGGTGAGCTTTCACACCGATAGCCGATCAGCATCGATGCAGCAACCCTGTATTCAGCTGGAGTTCATGCACTGCACATAATTACCTACTGTTTCTAGAGCGAGAGAGAGCGGGCGAGTTAAACCAGCCTTACTTGTTTCAACAACAAAAAATGTGAAGGGAAGAAAGAAATAAAGGTTTGGTCACCTGTGCAAATACAACTCTGAGATTTCTTTTGGGGAAATATAACATAAAGGCCGACCACAGGTTACCGTGCGAGCCTTTCAAAAGGCTCTGCCTCAGCAAGGTGCGGTGAGGCTTCTGGCAGCTGAGCAAACGGTGAAGTAGCGTTGTGGCCACGACCGACAAGCCGAGCTCCTTCCCACAAGCACGAACAGCTTGCTCTGTCCCAGCCCGCCCCTGGTTCATGTGCAGTGCAAGGGCCCCGTGAGGCAGGTGTTTGTCAAAAATCCTCAACAGGGTAGAAAGTAAAAGGGCATTGGTGGCGCAGTGATGGTAGGGTTGCTGCTTCACAGAGCCATTGGCCCGGATTCAACCCTGATTACGGGTGCTGTCTGTGTGTAGTTTCTATGTTTCTCCACGTGAACACGTGGGTTTTCCACGCTTCGGTAAACATTGTAAATTGTCCCTAGTGTGTTGGATAGTGCTAGTGTACGAGGGGATCGCTGGTCGGTGCGGACTCGATGGGCCGAAGGGCCTGTTTCCGTGCTGTATCTCTAAAATTAAAAACTCATGGATGCACCAATCAATGGTTCAATGGTTCTTTATTGTCACATATGCATTGCATAGTGAAATTCTTGCACCCGTCACCATTTACAATGTCCGGTCCAGGCTCCAGATCCAGGTAGACCCCAGGCTGCTGCAGGATCACTGACCGGCTCGGCCCGGGAACCGACGGCCCTCTCCTTGCCCGACCACCTCAGTGTCCTGCGATCAACCTTCCAGGCACGGGAAGCAATACCCTAGTGGTCCCTCTCCGACCGGCACACTCCTCGCATCTGTCGTCCCTCCTCCTCGGCTCTCCGGACTTCGGGGCCGAACTCGGCGGCTCCCGAGCTCCCCCCTGCAGGCTGCGGCCCGCCGGGTCCTTCTTCGCGGTGACCGGGAACTGCAGATGCTGGAATCTTGCGTACAACACAAAGTTGCGGAGTAACTCGAAGTTTGAAAAAGGGTTTCAACCTGAAATGTCACGTATCCATGTTCTTCCGAGATGCTACCTGACCCGCTGAGTTACTCCAGCACTTTGTGTTCTATGTCAGAATGCACACAATAATGCAGTTTGTAACAGACACTCAGGGATTTGCAGATGTTGGAATCTTGAGCAAAACAGAAAGTGCTGGAGGAACTCAACGGGACAAATAGCATCGGTGGAGGGAATGGACAGATGAAGTATTGGGTTGTGATGCTTTATCACACTATAGTAGTAGGAAAATGCTGAAAAAGAGGCAAGATAATGTCCAAAGATGCATTCAACCTCAAGGACACCTGACGCTGCATCAAAATGATCAATGGGAGTCATGATTTGGATAGAAGCTTCCACTGATCTGAAAAGAGTTAGGGAGAGAATCATAGAGCTATACTGCACAGAAACAGGCCCTTCAGCCCAACTCGTCCATGCCGACCAAGTTGCCAAACCAACTTACCCCACTAGCCTATATTTGGCCCATCTCTCCATCTAAACTGTTCCTATCCATGTAGTTGTCCAATTGTCCTTTAAATGGTGTCATTTTACCCGATCTACTGCTTCCTTTTGCAGCTCGCTCAAAGTTGACCCTCATGTCCTTATTAAATCTTTCCCCTCACACCTTAAGCCTAAACTCTTTAGTTCTTGACATCCCAATCCCGGGAAAACTATGGTGCCTATTCTCATTGTACTCATTGCCCCACTGATGAAGGCACGCATCCCAAACGACTTCTTTCACTGTCCTGTTTACCTGTGTTGCTAATTTCATGGAACTATATACCTGTACCATAGGTCTCTGTTTGACAACACCCTCCAGCACCCTGCCATTTAGTTAAGTCCTGCCTTGGTTTACTTTACCAAAGTGCAGTATTTTGCACTTGTCTGGGTTAACTAGACTCTCACTAGATTGGGTCCATCCCTGGAACTAGTCCAAGGATTCATCGCTGGACTCCCTCAATGCCAGGTATATTCTGTTTTATGTAAGTAGACAAAGCTGCACACAATACTCCAGGTGCAGTCTCACCAAAGCTCGATATAATTGCAGTGAGGTATCTTTACTCCTTTAATCCTCTCAAATCCTGTAAAGGACAACATGCTATTTACTTTCCTAACCATTTTTTGCAGCTCTATGCTGCTTTTTAATGACGTGTGCACTGGGACACCAGGGTCCATCTGCACATTAACTTAAAAAGACACAAGGTGCTGGAGTAACTCAGAGTGTCAAGGCAGCATCTCTGAACTCAAACTTGACTAGTCTGTAGGAGTGTGTTTGTTGTTTGGTCAATTGGTTGCTGTAAATTTACTGTAGAATTGCTGTAAATTGCCTCTCATCCTAGTGGGCCATGGGAGATTCTGGTGGGGCGACTACTGGGCGAATAGTAGGAAATAAGTGGGGAGAATTGGATTGATGGAATTGTTCTCCAAGAGCCAGCATGGACTCGATGGGCTGAAATACTTCCTTCTACATCCTAAGGATAGGGGAAAGTAGGGTCAGGCATGACAATGTCGCAGAGGATGCAACATGGAACTCAGTGCTTTGGCCCACCATGACTACACCTCGCCCGATCGCACAATAATCCTGCTTCATTCTTCCCACACTCAGATCATTCCTCCCCCTGCTCCCAAAATTCCACCACCCACCCATACCCTCGTGGCACTTTGTACCGGCCAGTAAACATACCAACTCTCACCTCATTTGGGATGTGGGAGGAAACCCATGGGATTACAGGGAAAATGTACAAGCAGACAGCATTTGATTGAACCTGGGTTACTGGTGTTGAGAAGGGGCATTGCGTGCGGTTCTGGTCGTCCCATTACTGGAAGGATGCGGAGGATTTGGAAAGGGTTGACTGGAGTTTTATCAGAATGATGCCTGGATTAGAGGATATTAGCTGTAGGGACAGTTTGCACAGAACTAGATTATTTTTTTGGGAATGCCAGAGGTTGAGGGGTGACATGATAGAAATTATAGAAAATTATATACTTTGTCACAGATGGCTGTGGAGGCCAAGTCATTGTATATTTACAAAGCAGAGATTGACTAGGTTCTTGACTAGGGCATCAAAGGTTATGGATAAAAGGCAGAAGAATGGGATTGGGAGGGAAAATTAGATCAGCCATGATCAAATGGCAGAGTAGACTCGATGGGTCATATGGCCTAATTCTGCTCCTATGTCCTTGGGTCATATGGGTCTTATGAGCGGATAGGCAGGGTAGACAATCAAATCGTTTTCCCCAGAATGGAAAAATCAAATACTAGAGGGCACAGCTTTAAGGTGAGGGGGCAAGTTCAAAGGAGATGTGCAGTGGAGGTTTTTGACTTAGTGAGTGCCTGGAACGTGTTATCAGGGGTGGTGGTAGAGGTAGATACGATAGTGAAGTTTAAGAGGCTTTTGGACAGACGCATGGATATGCGGGAACTGGAGGGAGATGAATTAGCTGCAGGCAGATAAGAGTTGGTCTTGTCATCATGTGGGCCGAAGGACCTGTTCCTGTGCTATATTCATGTTTTTCCATGTTCTACATTCTTCTTCATGTCCTTCCATGTTCTACATGAGTCACCACCCTGCTGCAACTAGATATTAAAAATAACTTCCCCATGTAAAGCGGAATCAAATACTGGATCTCTCTAAATATCTAAATACTACAGAGGGCTTGGCCACTTGCAAGCTCAAAGCTGAGCAGAATATGAAAAGTCCGAAGAAGGGTCTCGACCCGAAAAGTCACCTATTCCTTTTCTCTAGAGATGCTGACCCTCTGAGTTATTCCAGCATTTTGTGTCTATCTTTGCTGAGATTAATAGATTATCGTTAACCAAGGGCTTTAAAGGTTATGGAACCAAGCTGGGTAGATTAAGTTAAACATTGGCTATGATTTAATTGAACAGAAGATTTGGCTCAAGAGGCTGAACAGTCTCCTGTTCCTCTCCAAAAAATACCCTGGCCTGGGTTGCTTGGATATTTCTACAGCTTTAAATAGCTGGAAACAATGGCGTGCACTGACTCTTAAGCAGAAAAGGCAGGTGTAGGTGTACAGAACACGACCACAAAGCCAGAGGAATCTGCTGGTTACGTCGCCAGCACCTGCCCTTCCCTCCCACTGCAGGTGACCATTCCTTCCTCCACTCAGCTGGACATAATGTGTATCGGCCTTCCTACCCCAGCTGCTTGTCAAAAAAAGCTGCAATTCTTTTCTGCAAAACAAGGATTACAGCTTTCAGACGCGACTCAAATATTTGGACCAAACATTGGTTTATTTCAAAGCGGTGTTTTGTCAGACATCACAACAAGTGGCCATGATTAATTGTCAAAATGTTTATGAATTTATGAATAAGTTTATTGGCCAAGTATGTACACAGACAAGGAATTTGCCTTGCTGCTCCATTCGCAAGAAACAACACCACATACAGTAAACAATTAAGAATAAAACATAAAACATTAAAACATTAAGAATAAAACACTATGGTTTAAACATGTGAATGAAATAAAATACTAGAGCAAAAGGAGGCTTTTGGTTATAGATTAGAGCTACTGCTCGTGGAAAAAAAGTTGTTTTTATGTCTGGCTGTGGAAGCTCGATAGTCCAGAGACGCCTTCCAGAGGGAAGTGCTTCAAAGAGTTTGTGGCCAGGGTGAGAGGGGTCAGAGATGATCTTACCCACTCGATTACTGGCCCTTGCAGTGTACAGTTCATCAATGGGAGGAAGGTTACAACCAACAACCTTCTCAGCCTCTGGATGTCGTGCTTGGTGGCTGAGCCAAACCAGACCATGATGGAGAATGTGAGGACAGACTCTACGATGGCAGTATAGAATTGGACCATCATTGCCTGTGGCAGATTGTGCTTCTTCAGCTGCCGCAGGAAGTACATCCTTTGTTGGGCCATTTTGACTGTGGTGTCGATGGTGGCCTCCCATTTAAAGTCCTTGGAGATGATGGTTCCAAGGAACTTAAAAAACTCCACAGATGTGACTGTGGTGTTGTTGATGGTGAGTGGGGGGAGGGGAGGGGAGGCTCTCCTAAAGTCTACTATCAATTCCACTGTCTTAAGAGTATTGAGCTCCAAGTTGTTACGAAGGCATCAGCACGCCAGCTGTGTCACTTCCTGTCTGTAGGCAGATTCCTCCCCATCCTTGATCAGTCCAATCAGGGTTGTATCATCCGCAAACTTGAGAAGCTTGACAGAGGAGTCTGTGGATGTGCAGTCGGTGTAGAGAAAGTAAAGGAGAGGGGAGAGTACGCAGCCTTGCGGTGCACCTACAGTGGCTTGCAAAAGTATTCATACCCCTTGAACCTTTTCACATTTTGTCACGTTACAACCACAAACGTAAATGTATTTTATTGGGATTTTATGTGATAGACCAACACAAAGTGGCGCATAATTGTGAAGTGGAAGGAAAATGATACATGGTTTTCAAATTTTTTTACAAATAAAAAACTGAAAAGTGTCGTGTGCAAAAGTATTCAGCCCCCTTTACTCTGATACCCCTAAATAAAATCCAGTGCAACCAATTGCCTTCAGAAGTCACCTAATTAGTAAATAGAGTCTACTTGTGTGTAATCTATTCTCAGTATAAATACAGCTGTTCTGTGAAGGCCTCAGAGGTTTGTTAGAGAACATTAGTGAACAAACAGCATCATGAAGCCCAAGGAACACACCAGACAGGTCAGGGATAAAGTTGTGGAGAAGCTTAAAGCAGGGTTAGGTTATAAACAAATATCCCAAGCTTTGAACATCTCACGGAGCACTGTTCAATCCATCATCCGTAAATGGAAAGAGTATGGCACAACTGCAAACCTACCAAGACATGGCCGTCCACCTAAACTGACAGGCCAGGCAAGGAGAGCATTGTTCAGAGAAGCAGCCAACAGGCCCATGGTAACTCTGGAGGAGCTGCAGAGATCCACTGCTCAGGTGGGAGAATCTGTCCACAGGACAACTATTAGTCGTGCACTCCACAAATCGGGCCTTTATGGAAGAGTGGCAAGAAGAAAGCCATTGTTGAAAAAAAGCCATAAGAAGTCCCGTTTGCAGTTTGCCACAAGCCATGTGGGGGACACAGCAAACATGTGGAGGAAGGTGCTCTGGTCAGATGAGACCAAAATAGAAGTTTTTGGCCTAAATGCAAAACGCTATGTTGGCGGAAACCTAACACTGCACATCATCCTGAACACACCATCCCCATTGTGAAACATGGTGGTGGCAGCATCATGCTGTGGGGATGCTTTTCTTCAGCAGGGACAGGGAAGCTGGTCAGAGTTGATGGGAAGATGGATGGAGCCAAATACAGGACAATCTTGGAAGAAAACCTGTTAGAGTCTGCAAAAGACTTGAGACTGGGGCGGAGGTTCACCTTCCAGCAGGACAACGACCCTAAACATACAGCCAGAGCTACAATGGAATGATTTAGATCAAAGCATATTCATGTGTTAGAATGGCCCAGTCAAAGTCCAGACCTAAATCCAATTGAGAATCTCTGGCATGACTTGAAAATTGCTGTTCACAGACGCTCTCCATCCAATCTGACTGAGCTTGAGCTATTTTGCAAAGAAGAATGGGCAAAAATTTCAGTCTCAAGATGTGCAAAGCTGGTAGAGACATACCCCAAAAGACTTGCCGCTGTAATTGCAGCGAAAGGTGGTTCTACAAAGTATTGACTCAGGGGGGCTGAATAATTTTGCAAGCGACACTTTTCAGTTTTTTATTTGTAAAAAAATTTGAAAACCATGTATCATTTTCCTTCCACTTCACAATTATGCACCACTTTGTGTTGGTCTGTCACATAAAATCCCAATAAAATACATTTACATTTGTGGTTGTAACGTGGCAAAATGTGGAAAAGTTCAAGGGGTATAAAAACTTTTGCAAGCCACTGTATGCTGAGGGTCTGCGGTCTGAAATGAGCTTTCCCAGCATTAACGTTAGTTTTGATGGCCCTAATTTCTCAGCCATTTCCTGTGTAATTACTTTGGTCGCAGTCTGTAAGAGATGTAAATTAACTTCCTAACTCAAAGGTTCCTGACCCGAAATGTTGTCTGTCCATTCGCTCCACAGATGCTGCCTGACCCGCTGAGTTCCTCCAGCACATGAGTTTTGCTCAGTACTATAGGGTTAAATTATCAGAAATCATTTGCTCAGTCTCAGCAAAGTTATTCATCTTTACTTCAAATGGATAGGTGGGTTTGCACAATTGCCAAGCCAGTCATTTCATAAGCTTCCTCAGGATTTGAGCATCTGCAGTTCCTTGAGTCTCCCACATTGTGTATACATGGGCGGTCACGGTGGCGCAGCGGTAGAGTTGCTGCCTTCCCGCGAATGCAGCGCCGGAGACCCGAGTTTGATCCTGACTACGGCTGCTGTCTGTACGGAGTTTGTACGTTCTCCCCGTGATCTGCGTGGGTTTTCTCCGAGATCTTCGGTTTCCTCTCACACTCCAAAGATGTACAGGTTTGTAGGTTAATTGGCTTGGTAAATGTAAAAATTGTCCCTAGTGGGTGTAAGATAGTGTTAATGTACTGGGATCGCTGGTTTGCGCGGACCCGGTGGGCCGAAGGTCCTGTTTCTGCGCTGTATCTCTAAACTAAACTAAATTACATTGGGTATGCAGCAACAAATGTCACTGTGCCTAGTCACATGTGACAATGAAGTATTCAATTCCATTAACTTCTGCTGCTCTTTTCCATTTTACAAGTCTGCAGTGCTTTTACTGCTTGTTTTTGTTTCTCACTGACTCACTGATTGTCTATTTTCCCTTTGACGATCAACACTTTGGCTCCCCTTTGCTGCATTGCTGGGTCAGCTGCAGGGAGTGTGGCTAACTCAGTGAAACAACTTGGTCAGAACGGATGAGTTGGGCTGATATAACTCTATGACTCTAATTCAGAACATTCCCTATCCGCAGGCTTCATGCTTTAGAGGCTTTTCTTTTGATCTGGTACAAATTTTAATAATAATAAACCTAATCATAAACCAATTCTTCAAGAAAGACACGAGTCATGTGTTTTATTGTCATATGCTCTGAAAGGGAACAATGAAATCCTTGCTTGCAGCAGCATAACAGGTATAGTACTCTGTAAAACCCATTGTAAACAACAAAAATAATGCCCTCAAGTCTATATAGTTCAGAGCTTATTTTTGGAGGTTGTATAATATAATATATATATAATAATAATATTTGTATTTATATAGCACTTTTCAATCAAATCACTTGAAACCAAAGTGCTTTACAGAGAATTATCCATATCCATATGTTGATATCAACATATCAACATTCACACGCAGGCAAAGGTGGGTGAAGTGTCTTGCCCAAGGACACAACGACAGTATGCACTCCAAGCGGGATTTGAACCGGCTACCTTCCGGTTGCCAGCCGAACACTTAGCCCATTGCGCCATCTGTCGTGTAGTGTTTGATAGCCTGAAGCTGTAGGGAAGAAGCTGCTCTTGAACATGGGTGCTATCGTTTTCAGGCTCCTGTACCTTCTTCCAATGGCAGCAGTAAAATGAGTGTGTGGCCAGGGTGGCGTGGATCTCTGATGTTGCTGGCTGCCTTTTTGAGGCAGCGACTCCTGTAAATCCCTTCAATGGTGGGATGGTCAGTACCCGTGATGGACTGGGCAGTGTTCACCACTTTTTGTAATATTCTTTGTTTGTGGGCGTTCGAGTTGCCGAAACAGGCCTCGATGGAACCGGTCAACATGCTCTCTACTATCCACTTGTAGAAGTTCAAGAGAGTATTCTATGACATACCGAATCTCATCAACCTTCTAAGAAAGTAGAAGCATTGAAGGGCTTTCTTATTGATTGCATCATGTGCTGGGTTCTGGACAGATGTTTAGAGATGTGAAGGCCCAGGAACTTTAAGGTTTTGACTTCTCAATTCCAGAGACCAATGTCCGTAATGAGGTAGAGGTGAATCAGACAGTACCCCAGCTTATGGAAAGATGGTTCAGAAGCCTGATAACAGCGGAGAAGATGCTGTTCCAGAGTCGGGTGGTGCACACTTAGAAGCTTCTCACGAAGGCAGCAGGGAGAAGAAAAGGTTAGGTTTAGAGAGATATGGACCAAATGCAGGCATGTGCGACGAGTATAGAAGGGACATGTTGATTGGTGTGAGAAAGTTGGGCTGAAGGGCCTGTTTCCACGCTGTATGACTCTCTCTATAAGAAATTACTAGTGTGGGAAATGTTAGTGGATTCTCTGAAACAGCACGGAGTCTAGATGGAGTCAATGGAGTGAAGCATGTGGTAAGACTCTTGATACATTTTAGGTCTGAGGAGAGTCTCGTAATTGAGAGTTGGTGCCGACAGTGAGGGATGTTCTGTCAGTAGTTGTTACGGGAGGCTGCATGAGCTGGATAATTGCGTGCTTTGGTTTGGTATTGTGAGCTGCTTGATGCCATCACTCACCTGGTATGTGCAGTCCTGCCACATGCTAACTGGGTATTAGCAAAGTATCTCATCAACAACGGAACTGCCTGCAAGCTATGTCACCAAGTCGCCAAGGGGCCTGTCCCACTTACGCAACTTTTTTGGCGACTTGCCGGCACCCGTCATAGGTCATTGCAGGTCACCAAAGATTTTCAACATGTTGAAAATCCAGCGGCGACCTGAACAAAGTACGACTCTTTGGGCGACTACTCACGATCGTACAGGCTTCACCCCGCTACATGTCGCCAGGGTGTCGCCTGTATGGTCGTGAGTCGTCTCCTCAGTCGCCCAAAGAGTTGTAGTGTTTTTCTGGTCACCGCTGAATTTTCAACATGTTGAAAATTTTCGGCGACTTGCAACAACCTATGACGGGTGCCGGCAAGTCACCGAAAAAGTCGCATAAGTGTGACAGGCCCATAACACATTGGTAGGACTCAGTATAGTTGCAGAGCAGAAGGTACCAAGTAGTCTGAGTTTGCCAGGTAAAGGCTCTGTCTCACGGTGTTGCGGTCATTGGCGGTGAAGCGCGGCGTCGCCGGTAGAGGGGACCGCACGACAACGGCAAGAGCGCCGAGCCTATGCCACGGGAGCGCCGCACGGGTGCTGCGCAGGGGCCGAGTGATTTAAGTACGGATGGTCCCACGAGCTTGCGGTAAGTAAAAAAAAGGGGTGGGCCGACTGCGATGACGTCATTTCGGATCTGCGGGGCTGTGGCGGCGGCCGTGCTGATCGCGGCGCTGTGGCGGCGGCAGTGCCGCACACGTGCCTCACCGGCGGAGGCTGTGGCGGCGGTCGTGCCTCACTGGCGGAGGCTGTGGCGGTGCAAGTTCGACGCATGGCGCTCGTTCCACACTGGCGGCGGCTGTGGCGGCGGCCATGCCGCACTCGTGCCTCACTGGCGGAGGCTGTGGCGGTGCAAGTTCGACTCACGACGCTCGTGCCACACTGGCGGCGGCTGTGGCGGCGGCCGTGCCGCACTCGTGCCTCACTGGCGGAGGCTGTGCGGTAGGAAACGTTTTTTGAACAGTGTTGGTTTTATATTAGCACCGTGCGATGTTGGGAACAACGCCGCACGGCCCCGGAATTGTGCGTTTGACCGAGTGCGCGGTCTATGGCGGCCCAGGAGCGGTAGATTCTTCCTGTTTCGCCGCCAATGACCGCAGACTCATGAGACAGGCCTTTAAGGAGACAAATTCAACTCTCCCACCCACCCTTCCCGTTTCTCTTTTCCCTCTACACTGCCATTGGTATTGGTTCATTATTATCACGTGCACCGAGAGAAAGACCTTGATAATTGTAACTCCCACAACTTGTCAAACTGGGTTCTCAGGGTAAGGAACCGACCAAGCAAAGCGGTGTTGCCCTAGTTTCGTTTCTGAAGGTAAAACAGAAGTGGCCTGGAAGGTTGCCAATACACTTCCAGTTGGGCTAGAGAGCTGATGTGTCTCCTCCTTCCCTATTTACGAATGGTGGAACACTCAGCAACCTTTAGACAGAAGTGGCAGATCCACCCAGGGTAGCGCCCTGCCTCTGTAGTTTCAGGCAGAACCACCTGGTTGGGTGCGACCGAGACTGTAGACTTCCACCTGCTTTAGACTTTAGACTTTACAGATACAGCACGGAAACAGGCCCTCATCCCATCAAGTCCGCGTCGATCAGCGATCGCCCCATACACTCGCACTATCCTACACACTAGGGACAATTTACAATTTATAGAACCCATTAACCTACAAACCTGTTCATTTCTGTTGCGGCGGCACAGTGCTGCTGCCTCACAGCAGCAGGTTCGATCCTGACTGCGGGTGCTGTCTGTACAGTGTTTGTACGTTCTCCCTGTGACAGCGTGGGTTTTCTCTGGGTGCTCCGGTTTCCACCCACATCGCAAAGATGTGCACATTTGTAGGTTAGTTGGCTTCTGTAAATTGCCCCTAGTGTGTAGGATGCGAAAGTGGGATAACATAACACTGATGTACGGGTAAACGATGGTGGATGTGGACTCGGTGGGCTGAAGGGCCTATTTCCATGCTGCATCCCTAAACTCCAAACTTTTAATGCATCAAAACATCCTGAGATGGGGAATTGGTCTAATGTGTGTTCAGGAGTCATAGAAGTGTTTCTGAAATGAAAGCTGAATATTTGAGCAATGCTTGAATATCACAGGGCTCGAAGGATTCCAGGAATATTGTAAAGATGGCATATAGATCTAATTAAAAACAATTAAAAACAGGTTCAGGGAGTTAAAACTTTCTTGATTAAAACAAAATAACGTAGAGGGTGTGATCAGTGTTTGTTTTTAGAGAGGTAAATGGTGCTGATCTTTGAGTGAGTCAGTGTAGAGATTTGAATCAATATGATTGAAGGGATGGAAAAGGAAATTAATTTGAGGAGAAATACACAAAAGCAACAATTTCCATTTAGTTTAATTTAGCGCTACAGCATAAAAAAGGGCCCTTCGGCCCACTGAGTCCAGGCCGACCATCAATCACCCGTGCACTAGTTCTATCCTACACACTGGGGACAATTTACGGAAGCCAATTAAACTACAAATTGAAACATCTCTTGAATGTGGGCGGACACCGGAACAGCCGGAGAAAACCCACGCGGTCACAGGAAGAACGTACAAACTCCGTGCAGAAAGTACCCAAGGCCAAGATCATACATGGGTCTCTGGCGCCGTAAGGCAGCAATTCTACCGCTGGGCCACTGTTCCACCCTGTAGCACTTCACAAACAATGCGCCGCTTTAGAAGCTGGAGAAAAAAATGATGTACTAGAGAACTCAGCAGGTTAGACAGCATCTAATGTACACACTAAACTAAACTAAACTAAACTAAACCACACAAATGCAGAGAATGGAGGAATGTGGGTCATGTGCAGGTAGATAAGTGCTGGTCTTGGCATTTTGTTTGGCACAGACATTGTGGGCCGAAAGGCCTGTTTCTCTGCTGTTCTATGGTATTTGCACTGAATGGGTCCAAGGGTCCTCTCAGAGAGTTGGTAACTCATCCCAGAGGCTCAGGGTGAGAAAGGCAGATATTCAGCCCAGAAGGAGATAGTGAACCCAACGGGATTTTATGACACTCCAGACGCAAAGCTCTGTGGGGGCAGGAAACATTGAAGTAAAACTGAAAATAGCAGATATACTTGGCAGGTCAGGCTGGAAAACATGAGGAGAAGGGAACAATGTGAACTTGTCAGATTGATGCTACCTGACCTGTTGTGCATTCCAGCATGTTTTGATTATTCTGACAATTTGAAGGTCAGTATGACTGATACCAGCGTTCTAACCCAGATACAATAAATTCAGGCAACTTAAATTCCCCAAGTGCTGAGGTGGGATCTGTTCTCTTGGTTGCAGAGTCAGTGCCCACACCTGACGTATCTGTAGTTCCTACAAGCAAACCCATGCATGCAAACCTTGCACTATGCCAGGCCTGAGCAAAACACAAAGTGCTGGATGAACACAGTAGAAATGACAAGTGACCTTTTGGGCCGAGGCCCTTCTTCAGATGAACCAGCATGAATAAGATTCCTGATCCAAAACATCGTCTGTCTATTCCTTCCACAGATGCCGCCCGACCCACTGAGTTCCTCCAGCACTTTGTGTTTTACTCAAGATTTCAGCATTTGCAGTTTCTTGTGTCTCCATCCCTCTGGACTTATTTTCATTTATTTTCTGATTTCGTTTTGGCACTAATGTCTTGGGATTTTTTGCACAGACTTCTTTCTTTTAGAATTTTATGCGTAATTTAAGTGTAATTTGGTTTTTTTGCGTGTTTGTCTGGGTCTGTGTCTGTGATGCTGCTGCAAGTTAGATTTTCATCCTAGCTGTAACTCACCATCCCATGCATATGATGATAAAATTAACATGAACACCGTTTCCCGTCCATGAACGAGAAGTTTAGTTGACGTTAGTCACACTACACCGGCAGTCGAGAACAGGAACTCAGGCCCACAGAGGAACGCCCATCATAACTTGCAGAACTTATAGCAACACGCTAATACAATGGTGCAGTAGTGAAATAGACCATTCAGCCCATCATGACAGTACTTGAACTTTGAGTTGAAATTGCTCGTCGAGTTCCATACATCCCTCAGTGCACTGACTAAATGGCTTGGTGGGTTCATTGGCTGCTGTAAATTGCCTTAGTCTGTTCGCGAGGGGCAGAATCTGAGGGGACTTGATGGGAATGAACATAAGATCATAAGACATAGGAGCAGAATTTGATTCACCACCCTCTGGCAAAATAAATTCCTCCTCATCTCCATTATAAAGGTACATCCTTTTATTCTGAGGCTGTGCCCTCTGGTCCTAGACTCTCCTAATAGTGGAAACATCCTCTCTACATCCACTCCATCCAGGCCTTTCATTATTCAGTAGCTTTCAATGAGGTTCCCCCCTCATTCTTCTAAACTCCAGCAAGTACAGGCCCAGTGGTGTCAAACGCTCATCATATGTTAACCCTATCATCCATGGGATTGCTCTCGTAAACCTCGTCTGGGCCTTCGTGAGGGTGACTGTGAGGAAAACAAAGTGTAGGATTAGTGTAGATGGTTGGTTGATGGTCTGCAAGGACTTGGTGGGCTGTTCCCTTGCTGTATGAATCGATTTGACTTCATTTGGCGCCCATGTTCCACATTCCACCTGCTGCTAATGAGATGGGCGGAAGTGCGACACCGCCACAAAGTGTGATCCTGTTTAACTGTTGCTTCTGTTTAAACTGAGAAGCTGTAGCTTAGGTGATAATGAAATCCTAGCTGCAGACATTAATTACAGGGTATAGTCACATTAAGAGGTGGGGGAGTTTGTTCATGCTGATTTGTCACACACAGGTGATGTGGAGTTCAGTGATGCCATTGTGCTGCCCACATGGCTTCAGGTTACCTTTCCTGAGGTCAGCCACAGAGGATACAGAAGCTTGAAAGCGCCCATCACCAGACTCAGAAACTGCTTCTCCCCCTCTGCAATCAGGCTTCTGAACCATCCTTCTGTTCAGGGGCGGCACAGTGGCGCAGCGGTAGAGCTGCTGCTTCTCTCCTTCCCATCAGGCAAGTGGTACAGAAGTGTGAAAATGCATACCTCCAGATTTAGGGATAGTTTCTTCCCAGCTGTTACCAGGCGACTAAACCATCCAATCACCAACAAGAGAGCAGTCTTGACCTTCCAGCTCCCCCATTGGAGACCTTTGAAATATCTTTTACTGGACTTCACCCTGCACTAAATGTTATATAATTTATCCTGTTTCTGTATGCTGTGGACAGTTTTGTTTAGTTTAGTTTAGTTTAGTTTAGAGATACAGTGTGGAAACAGGCCCTTCAGTCCACTGGGTCCATGCCAACTATTGATCACCCGTGCACTAGTTCTTTCCTACACACTAAGGACAATTTACAGAAGCCAATTAACCTACAAACCTGCATGTCTTTGGAAGGTTGGGGGAAACTGGAGCACGCGGAGAAAACCTACGCGGTCACAGGGAGAATGTACAAACTCCAGACAGTACCCAAGGTTAGGATGGAACCCGGGTCTCTGGCGCTGTAAGGGACCTACCCTACCACTGCGCCACTGTGCCGCCCTATTGTAATCATGCAGCTTGATTGTAATCATGTTAAGTCAAGTCAAGTCAAGTCACTTTTATTTCTATAGCACATTTAAAAAACAACTCTCGTTGACCAAAGTGCTTTACATTGGTGGAGGTACTAACGTTATACAACAGTAGTTCATAGATTAAGTACATACATAAATACATACATATAGCCCTCCCTCAGAGGATGTCAAGAAAGGCTTGAGCGTAAAGATGAGTTTTAAGTCTTGACTTAAAAGAGTCGATGGAGGGGGCAGTTCTGATGGGAAGACGGATGTTGTTCCACAGTCTAGGAGCTGCAACCGCAAAGGCGCGGTCACCCCTGAGCTTATGCCTAGACCGCGGGATGTTCAGTAACCCCAAGTCGGCCGATCTGAGGGACCCGGAGGTGGTGTGGTGGGTAAGCAGACTTTTGATGTAGGTGGGGGCAAGCCCGTTAAGGGGTTTGTAAACATAAAGAAGGATCTTGAAATATATTCGGAACCGCACAGGGAGCCAGTGGAGAGAGGCCAGGATCGGGGTGATGTGGTCCCTTTTTCGGGTGCCCGTCAGGAGTCTCGCTGCAGAGTTTTGGACCAGTTGCAGGCGGGACAGGGAAGATTGGCTGATGCCAGTGTAAAGGGAGTTGCTGTAATCGAGGCGGGAGGAGATAAATGTGTGGATGATCTTTTCGAGGTCGTCAAACTGGAGGAATTGTTTTATTTTAGCTATCGTCCGAAGCTGGAAGAAGCTAGTTTTTACCACGGCATTGACTTGTTTGTCAAATTTCAATGCTGAGTCAAATATCACGCCAAGGTTTTTGACGTGAGGTTTGAGTAGTGGGGTAAGGCTTCCAAGGCTTCCTGCTATCGTTTTGATTGTCTAGTCTTTTCGCTGACTGGGTAACACGCAACAAAAAGCTTTCCACTGTACCTCGGTACACATGACAATAATAAACTAAACTAAGCTAAACTATTGGAATGGTGGGATTGTGAAGAGGCTGCATGTTCTATTTAGTGCTGGCTGACTGCTTCATACATAGAGTCACAGAGAGTGTGATCAAAGGATTATAACTTGTATTTGCATTCCAGATTTGGGAGAAAACGTAGTGGTGAGTTGTGCAAGAGTCAAGAGTTGAGAGTGTTTATTTATCATGAGCACCAGATATGAACCAGAACAATGAAATCCTTACTTGCTGCAGCTTTACGGGCATGCTGAATAAATAAAGCCCCTTTCCTCGTCTCCTTGTGTTCCACCGGGCATTGGATTAGTCGGAACCGGCATCGTGCTGACTCCAAAACGCACCAAAAGAAAATGGAAATTTTATTACCCTGATTTCCATATCAAAAGGGAGCACTCCCCAGGAATAGGGAAGTACTTTGGATACACAGTGGGTTGATGTCTTTCAGTGTGGGTCAGGTTGCATCGGAATGGCAAGGCACCAACTTTATTATTGAGTCCCTTTGGAAGACTTCATTCTCTCCTTCCATTGCCCATGTTGGGAGTCAAGGCCAACATTTTGAACATGAAAAGAGATGCTTCCACCTCAGTCACAAATAACGTTGCAACGTGTCTCTGATGTGTCACTCTGAGAGTTCAATACAATTAGTCACGCCCACTGCGTGTCACTGTGACAGTGCCGCATTGTCCCTGTTGATCTGTCTAAGAAGGGACCTGAACCGAAATATCGCCTATTCCTTTTCTCCAGAGATGTTGCCTGACCCAGTGAGTTACTCCAGCATTTTGTGTCTATCTTCGATGTAAATCAGCATCTGCAGTTCCTGCACATTTGATCCCCTTCAGGCCAGGTTTTGAACCAATGCCTCATCTGAAAGAAATATGTTCAATGGTTGAATGGTTCAATGGATCTTTATTGTCACAGTACTCTACTGGACTGTGCCTCTAAAATTATGGTGCATAGATATGGTAGACAGGCAGAACCTCTTCCACAGGCTGGAAACATCAGGCTGTGGAGGCATGGATTTAAGGTGAGAGGTTTTTACCGAGTAGTGGGTGTCCATAATTTTATATGCCTCCATGAGGTCTCCCGTCAACCTCCAATACTCCAGAGGAAAGAATCCACCTTCGGATTGCTACATAGAATCATGTAGGAGGATGTTGGACTGGGTGACAGCATTGACAATACTTTGCTTACCTTTCCAGTGAATTTGGAGGAATTTGCGTAGACAGAATTGATGACATCTCTCCAGTGCCTTGATGAGTCTGCTGCAGGCAGTCCATGCCCAAGATGGTAAGGAAGGTAGGGAACACTGGTGATGGTTTTTGTCATGCTTTTACATTTCAGAAGAAATGTATCATTGTCCGGAGAGCCCTTTGTAATGCATTGCCTGATATGTTAGTGAAGCCTGATATGATAGCAGCATTTATGAGGCTTTTGGATAGCCACGTGGATACGCAGGAAACAGAGGGATATGGATCACGTGGAGGCAGAGATTAGTTTAACTTGACATCTCATTTGGCACGGACTTTGTAGACTGAAGGGCTTGTTCCTGTGCTATACTGTTATATGTGGGAAGAATATACAGATGCTGGTTTAAACCGAAGATAGATAATCTGAAGAATTAACATTTGTAACAAAGACAGAGTCCCCCTTGTTCTCAGCTTCCACCCCATCAGCCGTTGCATACAGCACATAATCCTCCAACATTGTCGTCACCTCCAATGGGATCCCAATACTAACCACATCTTCCCATCTGCTTTCTGCTTTCCGCAGAGACCGATCCCTCTGCAAATCCCTGGTCAACTCGTCCCTTCCCACCCAAACCAACCCCATCCCAGGTACTTTCCCCTGCAACTGCAGGAGATGCATCATCTGTCCCTATACAAAAGAAAATGTTAATCGTTGGACTTCATTTATTAAAATATCGATGCAGTAGTTAGGGTTAAGTTATTACATTGACAGACTCAAGGAGAGGTTGGAATAAACTTGGATTGCTTTCTCGTGAACACCAGAGGCAGAGGGGAGTCAAAACAACACACCTTTGGGCCCAACGTCCCCATGCCGACCAAGATGTCCATCTCCATTAGTCCCATCTGTGTCTGTGTTTGGCCCACATCCCTCTAAACCTTTCTTATCCACGTGCCTGACCAAACAGAGAGACCTGATGCACATCAGGAGACCTGATAGAAGTATATTAAATTATGAAAGTATAAATAGAGTAGACAGTCAGAACCTTATTCCCCAAGGTGAAAAAATCAAGGACTAGAGGGTATAGCTTTAAGGTGAGAGCGGCAAATTTTAAGGGAGATGTGCAGGGAAGTATTTTACACCTAACTGGTGGGTGCCTAGAAACTGCTGCTGGATATAGATTATGTGTAGGTAGAGGAGATCAGTTTAACTTGCTATCATGTCCGGCACGGACATTGTGGGTTGAAGGGCCTGTTCCTGTGATGTACTGTTTTATGTTCTATGTTAACTTCCATGACTGCTAGAGTTGTGAATCATTGATCCAGAGGCTTATGTTGGAATCCTATCATGGCAGTTGGGGGGTGTTAACTAATTAAATACATCCAGAATTTGTAAAATCAGATAATAACTATGAAAGTATTGGAATGCTGTAAAAACCCATCTGAGTTGAGTTTAGTTTATTGTCACTTCTACTGAAGTACACAGAAAGCTTTTGTTGCGTGCTAACCAGTCAGCGGAAAGCCAATACATGATTATACATGAAATTGTCCCTCGTGTGTAGGATAGAAGGGCCTGTTTCCATGCTGTATCTCTAAAGTCTAAAGAACCTATGATCACATGATGTTCCGTCTGCCATCAACATTGGCTTCATCCATGCCTGTGCTTGTGTTATAGGGAGAGGTTGGATAGGGTGGTCCTATGGAGTGGAGGAGGCTGCGGGGAGACCTTATTGAGGCGTTAGCAATCATGAAGGACATGGATGAAGTGAACACTCACACTTTCCATCTCCTCTAAGGAACAAGTGGGATGGAATACTCTCCACCTCCCTTTATGTGTCCAACACCAGCAACTCTTGATAAGCTCAGGACAAAGAGGACTGCTGAATTGGTCCCACAACCATTCTCTGAGGAGCGGTCAATGTAGGCAATATGGCAGACAACTAGTGTTCAATAAAATGTGGGGAATGGATAAGGTGAACACACAGAGGGTAGGAGAATCAAGAATTAGAGGACATAGGTTTAAGTGAGTGGGGAAAGATTTAATAGGAACCTGAGTCACAGAGTCATAGAGTTATACAGCGTGGAAACAGGCACTTCGGTTTACGTTGCCCACACCGACCAACATGTCCCATCTACACTAGCCCCACCTGCCTGCGTTTGGCTCATATCCTCTAAACCTATCCTATCCATGAACCTGTCTAATTGTTTCTTAAACATTGCGGTAATGTTTTCATACAGAGGATGGTGGGTGTCCCGAGTAATGAGGAACGCAGTGAGTGGACTCAGTTCTGAGGGAGGACCAGCACAGAGCTCCAAGACCATCCATCATCACTACGGAAGTTGCAGAACCAGTTCTCTGACAACAAGACTGTTGATTTTATTCCAAAAACACTTTATATCTGTGAGCAAACACTGGGCTAACGCCCATCAAACTACTCTGACGGAGGATCGCACGGGAATGTTGCCGCACTGATCTTGACATCTCTCAATTCCACCCAGAGCCAAGGCCAATTATTTTTTTTTTAAACTTTAAAGAACATTCCATGGCAGGAAGCTCGACTACTTAGGAATTAGTGGAGGATCAAACTGTATCTGCCCTGGAGCCAATCAATTGGAAGATCCTCATTTTAAGAGGTACACACTACCAATGTTACAAAATTTTGAGATTTAAAAAATAAAGTCTGTAATTTATACCATCAGATAAATCATAAAATGACGTTCAATTTGACACCTAATTCACTTTCATATCTTCAGTATTAAAAAAGTTATGGCCATTTTCATACTAGGAAATTAGCATCTTGTTCCCTATTGCTTTTCCATTGACTTAACACAAAAGCTGTGATCGAGGACAGTCAAAAGCCCATAACTTCTTAAAAATTAAGAGAACTGAAAGAAATGTTCAGTTATTATAGATTGAAGCATTCTGAAACAAATATGAAACAATCTTACTTAGATGACATGAAATTAAAGCATATAATTAGTTAGTTACCTAATTGTAGCTAATTACAAAATTCAATTACTAGATCTAAACATCTATCAATTTCTTAAGAATAGATTAACATTTTTAAATAGCCTAAGTGTCCAAATAACATTCACACAAGAATTCACAATATAACATAATTTTTAAATCTCATTGTCATGGATTTACAGGCCAAATGGAAGAAATTTAATGTTTAATACCTGTAAATTAATGGGCATTTAAATCATCTTGCGAATGGGGTTTTCTGGAACGCGATCATTTGGAACGTTGATTTGCCGTGAATTTAAACCCGTATCGGCATGAAAAATTCTGCCGTTAGTTCGGGGAAAAGAATCACCGCTTCGCATTAAAAAATGTGAATTAAAGGCCTCTTAAGAAGCACTTTTATACACAAAAATAAACTGCTTTCGTTTACCTGTCCCGTGCGTGAAATCCGTCCCCGTTGTCGGCGTTGACGGCTTTCGAAGCTGATTTTAAAATGACTCCAGCGCTGAACTTGTCGATCGAATAAAAATAAAAAATACACAAAACGCCCGTCGGAACGATTTTTCAGCAAAAGCTGGCACTCCAACGAAATATAATACAGGACAAGGTAGGAGAAACCCGCGTTTTAACCCCGCCCCCCCCTCAAAGGCGCCAAAATCGCACACACGGCCAGTGGCAGAATTGCAGCGCCGCTGAAGGTAAGTATTGTAACATACCTATACAGACTTCATAGGTTGAGGCAGCATTTGGTTGTTCATCCCAAACTGGCATCCAGAAGGCAGAGGTGAACTGCCCTCTTGAACCACCACAGCCATGTGGTGTACTCACATCCACAATGGGTTCAGGTTGGGAGTTCCACAATGTTAACCGAATGACACATGGGGCAGTACAGCACTAGAGTTGCTGCCTTACAGTGCCAGATACCCTGATTCCATCCTGACCTTGGGTACTCTCTGTACAGAGTTTGTATGTTCTCCATGTGACCACTTGTGTTTTCTCCGGGTGCTCTGGTTTCATCCCACACTCCAAAGATGTATAAGTTTGTAGGTTGATTAGCTCCGGTAAAAATTGTAAATTGTCCTAGCGTGGAGTATAGTGCTAGTGTACAGGGTGACCGCTGGTCGGCGTGGACTTGGTGGGCTGAAGGGCCTGTTTCTGCACTGTATCTCTAAAGACTAAAGTCCAAAGACAGTGAAGGAACTGCAATATATTTCCAAGTCAGGACAGTGTGTGGTTTGGAAGACAACTTGCAGGTGGTGGTGTTTCCCATGCTTTTGCTGCCCTTGTTCTACCAGCTGGTTGAGGTGGTGGGGTGAGAAAGTGCCTTCTGAATCTTGGTGATTTGGTCAGTTCCCTGTAGGTCTCAACTCTATGAACTATGGAACATTCCCCCAGTGACTTAACTTCCACATCCCACCAGCATAGATAATTCCAGAGATGCACCACCCTCTGGGAGAATAAGTTTCTACACACTTTGTTTTTAAATGACTTTCCCCCCTGGATTATCAAAGAATCCCCCTTTGATAACAATTATTTTTGAAATATCCATAGAATCTCTCAACGTCCCTCCTTGGATGCACTTGTACAAACAAGGCTTGAGTCTGCATACTTCTTGTATGATGGGTTTTTCCAGATACCATCTCTGGAGTATCCAGGAAATGTTCGGTCGAAGCTCATGCCCAGGATAAATGCTGAGTTGAAGTTCTCCTGACTGTGCTGTCCAGATATCAGATATCACAGCTTCAAGATATGGGTTTGGCCATTGAGGACAGAAATGGGGACAAAGTTCTTCACTTAGAGTTTGGAGAATTTTTGAAATGCAGTGGTCAGAAGAACTATGTTTGTTGACTCAGTGTGTATATTCAAGAGATACGTAGATCGATGGATCTTGCGATGTTAAGAGAATTTGTTTATTGCAATTGGGCGGCACAGTAGCGCAGTGGTATAGTTGCTGCCTCACAGCGCCAGAGACCTGGGTTCGATCCTGACTACGGGTTTCCTCTGAGTGCTCCGGCTTCCTCCCACATTCCAAAGATGTGAAGGTTGATAGGATAATTGGCTTCTGTAAATTGTCCCTAGTGTGTAGGCTAGAACTAGTGTATGGATGATCACTGGCCAATGCGGACTCTGTGGGCCGAAGGTTCTGTACCCATGTTGTATCTCTAAATTAAATTAAACTAAACTCAACTAAACAGTAAAGTGGAAATAAAATAAAAGGTCAGCGATAATCTTAGAATCATAGAGTCATAGAGTGATACAGTGTGGAAACAGGTCCTTCGGCCCAAATTGCCCACACTGACCAACAATGTCCCAGCTACATTAGTCCCACTTGCCTGCGCTTGGTCCATATTCCTCCAAACCTGTCCTATCCATGTAGCTGTCTAACTGTTTCTTAAACGATGGGATAGTCCAAGCCTTAACTACCTCCTCTGGCAGCTTGTTCCACACACCCACCACCCTTTGTGTGAACAAGTTACCCCTTGGATTCCTATTAAATCTTTTCCCCTCACCTTGAATCTATGTCCTCTGGTCCTCGATTACCCTACTCTGGGCAAAAGACTCTGTGCATCTACCCAATCTATTCCTCTCATGATCTTGTACACCTCTATACGATCTCCCCTCATCCTCCTGCACTCTATGGAATAGAGACTCAGCTTACTCAACCTCCCCCTATAGTTCACACCCTCTAGTCCTCGCAACATCCTCGTAAATTTTTTCTGAACATTTTCAAGCTTGACAATATCTTTCCGATAACATGGTGCCCAGAACTGAACACAATATTCTAAATGCGGTCTCACCAACGTCTTATACAACTGCAACATGACCTCTCCATTTCTTGAGAGGAGGAGCCGCCATCTTGGAGGAACGGCTGCTAAACAGCAGCCGTCCGTCAAATTCACTTTTTCTTTAGTTTTAGCTTTTTTATTTCTTTGTTTGTTTGGGGAATTTTGACTTTTAATCTGGGGGGATAAGGGGGAAACTATTTCTGGGTCCCTACCTGGTCGGTGAGGCAGCTTTTTCTCCAGGCTGCCTCGTCGACCCGTCCTCGTGGCCTACCAGCGGGCATGGAGCACTGTTTCCTGACGGGGACCGCCCAGCACCTTCAGCTTCGGTCGGCGGCACAGCGCTGGAGCGCTATCGTGGAGCGGAGCGGGCGATGCCTTGCCTGGGTCGCCACGCTGGATCGACGCGCTGGAGCTCCGGTATGCGGTGACCGCCGACATCAACACCTCCGGGCTGCGGGACTGTGGAGCGACCAGCCGCGGGCGGCGGCGCCGACTTTTACATCGGGAGCCTCATGGCTCCAAATCGGCGCGGCCCTGTCGGCTTCAGGTGCCATCGACTCCGCTGGGAAACCAGCCGTTCCAGCCGCTGCGAGGACTCTCCCGACGGCCGGGAACATCGGGCCTCCGTAGAGGCAACTGTGGCGGCCTCGATGGGCCTGACTCTGGGGAGAACTGGGGTTGGGGACTGGACATTGTGCCTTCCCCCACAGTGGTGGTCATTGTGGGGGGATGATTTTTGTGTGCTGTGCCTGTTAGTCTGTGTGCAAGATGGCGGTCGGAGGGGAGAGTGGACGCTGGCGCGAATTGGCTGCCGCTGCTCTCTCCTCAAATTGTGTTTCTTATTTTCTTTTTGTGCTTTTGTACTTGAATTCTGTCCTTGATTTGTGTACTGTGGTGTTTTTATATTTAATTTATTCCGATTATGTGTTTTGTATTTTTGTGATTCTATGCCTTGTAAGGTGTCCTTGGGTTTTAGAAAGGTGCCAGTAAATAAAATGAATTATTATTATTATTATTATTATACTCAATACTCTAACTGATGAAGGCCAAAGTGTTAAATGCCATTTTGACCACCATTGTGACTCGACCTTCAAGGAACAATGCACCTATACTCCTAGATCATTCTGCTCTACAACACTACCCAGAGGCCTACCATTTACTGTGTAGGTCCTGCCCTTGTTCAATGGCCCAAAATGCAACAACTAACACTTTTCTGTATTAAATGCCATCAACCATTCCTCAGCCCACCTGGCCAATCGATCCAGATCCTGCTGCAATAGTTCACAACCATCTTCACTATCTGCAAAACCACAAACTTTTGTAACATCAGCAAACTTGCTAATCTTGCCCTGTACGTTCTCATCCAAATAATTGATGTAGATGACAAACAGTAACGGACCCAGCATCGAACCCTGAGGCACACCACTAGCCACAGGTGTCCAGTCTGAGAAGCAACCTTCCACCATCACCCTATGCTTCCTTCCATGGAGCCAATTTGCTATCCATTCAGTTATCTCTTCTTGGATCCCATGCGATCGAACCCTCCAGAGCAGCCTACTATACGGAACCTTGTCGAACGCCTTACACATGTCCATGTACACAACAACTACAGCTCTGACCTCATCAACCTTTTTGGTCACGTCTTCAAAAAAATCAATCAGATTTGTGAGACACGACCTCCCACATACAAAACCATGCTGACTATCCCTAATCAGCCCTTGCCCATCCAAATGCCTGTATATCCTATCCCTCAGAATACTCTCCAGTAACTTACCAAATACAGGTGTTAAGCTCACCAGCCTCTAGTTCCCAGCATTTTCCCTGTAGTTTTTCTTCCGGCACCTCTTCTGTATTTAAGGACGACGTAAATTTCGACCAATTTCCTCTCTAGTTTCCCGCAATGTCCTCGGATATATCAAATCAGGCCCTCAAACACGACACTACCTTCAGTACTTCTTCGACAGTAACCCTGACTACTCTCAAGACATTTCCAGTGACTGCTCCAATTTCCTCCATTCTACGTTTTTTTGCTCTGTAAATACAGAGGATAAATACTCATTTAGGACCTTGCCCATCTCTTATGGCTCCACACAGAGGTGACCGCTTTGATTCCTGAGAGGTCCCACTCTCTCTCTAGTTGTCCTTTTCCCCCTTATTATTAATAAAATCTTTTGGGATTGTCCTTTATGCTTCCCGCGAAAGCTATCTCCTTGCCCCTTTTTGCCGTTCGGATTTCCTTTTTAAGTTTACTCCTTAGTTCTCGAAATTCCTCCATGGATGCATATGATTCCAGCTGCCTATATCTGTCCCATGCATCCTTCTTGTTTTTGACTAATGTCACAATTTCCTTTGTCAGCCAAGCTTTCTTACGTTTGCCTGCTTTACCCTGCTCCCTAACGGGACGTACACATAGAAACATAAAAACATAGAAAATAGGTGCAGGAGGAGGCCATTCGGCCCTTCGAGCCAGCACCGCCATTCATTGTGATCATGGCTGATCGTCCCCAATAAATAACCCGTGCCTGCCTTCTCCCCATATCCCTTGATTCCACTAGCCCCTAGAGCTCTATCTAACTCTCTCTCAAATCCATCCAATGACTTGGCCTCCACTGCCCTCTGTGGCAGGGAATTTCACAAATTCACAACTCTCTGGGTGAAAATGTTTTTCTCACCTCAGTCTTAAATGGCCTCCCCTTTATTCTAAGACTGTGGCCCCTGGTTCTGGACTAGCCCAACATTGGGAACATTATTCCTGCATCTAGCTTGTCCAGTCCTTTTATAATTTTATAAGTTTCTATAAGATGCCCCCTCATCCTTCTACTCCAGTGAATACAAGCCTAGTCTTTTCAATCTTTCCTCATATGACAGTCCCGCCATCCCAGGGATCAATCTCGTGAACCTACGCTGCACTGCCTCAATCACAAGGATGTCCTTCCTCAAATTAGGAGATCAAAACTGTAAACAATACTCCAGATGTGGTCTCACCAGAGCCCTATACAACTGCAGAAGAACCTCTTTACTCCAATACTGAAATCCTCTTGTTACCTGCACGCCAACTTTCAGTGACTGGTGTACAAGGATGCCCAGGTCTCGCTGCACCTCCCCCTTACCTAACCTAACCTCATTGAGATAATAATCTGCCCCCTTGATTTTGCCGCCAAAGTGGATAACCTCACATCTATCTATATTATACTGCATCTGCCATGCATCTGCCTACTCACTCAACCTGTCCAGGTCACCCTGCAACCTCCTAACATCCTCTTCACTGTTCACACTGCCGCCCAGCTTTGTGTCATCCGCAAACTTGCTAGTGTTGCTCCTAATTCCCTCTTCCAAATCATTAATATATATGGTAAACAATTGCGGCCCCAACACTGAGCCTTGCGGCACTCCACTCGCCACTGCCTGCCATTCTGAAAAGGACCCGTTCACTCCTACTCTTTGCTTCCTGTCTGCCAACCAATTTTCTATCCATGTCAACACCCTACCCCCAATACCATGTGCTCTAATTTTAGTCACCAGTCTCCCGTGCGGGACCTTATCAAAGACTTTCTGAAAGTCAAGATACACTACATCCACTGGCACCCCTTCATCCATTTTACTTGTCACATCCTCAAAAAATTCCAGAAGATTAGTCAAGCATGATTTCGGTGGGGGCGACATGTTGGAGTAGTCGCACTTTTCCACGCTCCCGACCTTTTCACCTCCAACTTTTATTACAGCTCAGCCTAAGTTTTCTATCCACCTATAAACATTTAAACATCATTGACAGTACCTCTCTACGCTGTAAAGATGCCAAATAAAGGAAAGAAAGTGGAGCAAAAGACAGAAGACCCGACGACAGTATGGTCACGCTAGCAGCCATGTTAACAGAACATAAGGTATCGTTACTGGCAGAATTCAACGCAGCGTTCACCAAACTGGAAACGAAGCTGGACAATATCCAGACCACTATGTTAGACCACCAACACCGTCTTTCGTCATTAGAGTCTTTAGCCGATACCACCAGCCAAGACATACGAGCTATAACGACAATGCTAACTACGGTGACCGAAGTGAACGCCAAGCTAAAGTCTAAGCTTATCGGCTTGGAAGGCAGGAGTCGCCGAAATAACATAAGGATAGTCGGTCTTCCCGAGAATATCGAGGGCTCCCAAACAACAGCGTTTTTCTCTCAACTTCTGCTCGAGACTCTTGGCGAACACACACTGGAATCAGCCCCGGAGCTAGACCGAGCCCACCGTACGCTAACAGCCAAGCCATGCCCTGGTGAGAAACCCAGAGCAGTTGTGATCTGCTTCCATAGATACCAGACCCGTGAGTTGGTGGTGCGTGAGGCTCGGAGGCAGAGGGGTAAGCTGAAATACAAAGATACCCCGATCCACATTTTCGAAGACTACTGTCCCGAGATAGTTGAACAACGCTTCGCGTACCGAGACGTTATGAAGGAGCTGTACAACCTGGGTCTCAAACCCTCCCTTCATTATCCAGCCAAGCTGTTCATATATATGAGGCTGGTAAGAAATCACCATGATTCGTGAATATTTTATACCAACTTTCCTTATATTGTCTATTCTATGTGTAATTATACTTGAAAGGTCCTTCACCAGCATATGCTATAAAACTGGGCTTAAGGGACCCCACTTTGTGGTTTGTGATTTGGTCTCTGCCTTTCTGTTCTTAGCAGCTGGCCGCTAACGCTGTCAGCACTCGGCTAGTTTGCTTACACTAGTCTTCATAACGGACTGTCTGGGGCTGATAAGAGCTCATTACAGCCATGGCTGTGTTATACCAATCTTATCTTATACCTTTTTTGTTTAACAAAACTTAATTGATGCTCTTTTGCACTGTGCTTTAATCCAAGAGCCCAGTTTGTAATTTGCTAACTTTTCCAACGCTAACTCTCTCTTTATACTTTGTCGATTTTAAGACATACTATGTAACACCAAAGGAAGCTATTCTGGCTCCACTTATACGTTAGCCTGCTTATTTAGTATCACCATTTTGTTAATTTGCTTTGTCTTATTATGACTATCATCATTACTATTATTACTATTAGTGTTAGCAATGGTACTGGCAGTGCAACTACTATGGCTATTATTTTAACTTTGTATTTATCAATGTATGTTTTATCTTACTTTATTTCTACTTTCTATTTTTCAAATTATTATTACCATTGTCATTATTACTATTACTATACTTATTTTATTTTATGTTACCTTATTGACACTGAGTGATTCTGTCGCTTTGGGAGGTGGAGATATTGGGAGTTAAGATCGGATATCTCCATGCGGATGCGAGGACAACGCACCTTGTTGCAATGGGCACTCAAGGTTCAGTTGAGACATGGGGGATCTCAGGTCCGGAGCCCTCAGGTTTGAAAGATGGTTAAATGATATGTGTTCCACTTGTTTGTTGTGTGTGTATGTTTTTGTTGTTGTTGTTGTTGTTTTTTTTAATTATATTTTGTTTTATATATATATATATATATATATATATATATATATATATATGTGTATATATATATAATTTTTTTAAACTATTCCTTCCCGCCCCCCCCCCCCCCCCCCTCCACATCCCCACTCTCGGCAGCTGGCTTCGATGTGCTCTTCCGTCTCGTTTTGCAGTACTACAGCGCACTACCCATATAGCTAAGTATGGCTAAAACTTGTTAGTCTGTGTTCAAGATGGCGGTCGGAGGGGAGAGTGGACGCTGGCGCGGTTTCGTTGCCGCTGCTCTCTCCTCAAATTGTGCTTCTGATTTTCTTTTTTTGTCTTTTTGGAAGGAATTCTGTCCCTGATTTGTGTATTGGTCTTTATAACTTATTTTTAAAATTCTGATTATATGTTTCCTATAAATCTCTGTACGTAAATAAAATTCATTATTATTATTATTAACACAAACGATACTCTTAGATTTGTCTCGTGGAACGTGAGAGGGATGGGAAGTCCTACCAAACTGATAGGATCTTGGCCTATTTGCAACAGCTCAAAGGCGATATATTCTTTATCCAAGAGACCCATCTTCGCAACAGAGAGGTAACACGGCTTAAGAGAGGCTGGATTAGTCAATTATTTAACTCGAAATTCAATAATAGGGCTAGGGGCACTGCTATCCTGATTCGTAAGAACATTAAGTTCGAACCACAGAAAACTGTGGAAGACCCTGCTGGTCGCTTTGTCATGGTGTCGGGCAAACTGCAAGACACACCTGTCATACTGGCCAGCATTTATGGACCCAACTGGGATGACAGTTCATTTATAACCAAATTTTTTACATCTCTCCCAAATATTGAAAATCACCATGTCATTGTGGGTGGAGATTTTAATCTGGTCCAAGATCCTAAACTGGATAGATCTTCGAACAAAGCCTCTACTTTAACTAAATCCGGTAAGACTCTGCATGTTCTTGCCAAACAACTGGGGCTCACAGACCCATGGAGACTCACATTCCCCACGACTAAATTATTTTCATTTTTCTCCCACGTACATCGTACGTTTACCCGTATAGACTTCCTTTCTCTTAGATAACAGACTGCTTTCCAAAATCAAATCCAGTGAGTACCATAGCATCGTAATATCAGATCATGCTGCGACCTCCCTCGATCTTCATTTTCGTAAACGAACTAACCCCTTTAAGTGGAGGTTCAACTCCTCATTACTAGCAGAGGCTCACTACATGCAATTCTTGCACTCCCAAATCACCTTATATTTTGAGCTGAATGACTCGCCGGACATAGAAAGAGGTATACTCTGGGAAGCTTCAAAAGCCTATATTAGGGGCCAACTCATTTCCTTTGTCTCCAACCTGAAAAGAACCAAGACATTCCAAACGGCAGATCTGTTACAAAAAATAAAGGACATTGATGACAAATATGCATCTGACCCAAACCCTAATCTCTATAGAGAACGCCTTAGGCTACAGACAGACTTTGACCTCATATCCATTAATAAAGCCAAGCTACGACTGCTTAAATCTAGGCAACACTTTTTTGAATCTGGGGATAAAGCTGGAAAGCTTTTGGCCCATCAGGCCAGAACAGAGGCGACTTCACGGCTAATTCCAGCCATTAGATCCAGCTCAGGGGAGATTCATACTGATCCTCTCAGAATTAATGAAGCATTTGCTAAATTCTACACTGAACTATACACTTCCGACTGTCCCCCCACTGCAGGTGACATGTTCAGTAGTATGACGTTTCCCCAAATTGACGATGAAGCCATGAGAGACTTGGGTGGTCCTATAACTATAGCTGAGGTCCAAGCAGCCATCACATCGCTGCAAAGCGGAAAGTCACCTGGCCCTGACGGCTTCTCTGTAGAATATTACAAGCTTTCTCTGATCTTCTCGCACCAGTCCTGAGAGATATGTACAATGAGGCGTTCTTACATCGTCGCCTACCGCCCACCTTGTCGTGGGCTACTATCTCCCTAATTCTTAAAAAGGAGAAAGATCCCCTGCTTTGTAGTAGCTATAGACCAATCTCACTCCTGAATGTGGACCTCAAAATCCTTTCTAAAACCCCTGCGCTTCGTCTTCAACGAGTGATGCCCTTATTATCTCGTTAGATCAAACAGGGTTTATACCAGGGCCAACAGTCTTCCCACAATACTAGGCGTCTCCTTAACATCATCCACTCTTCGAGTAGTGAGACCCCGGAGATAGTGGTCTCCCTCGATGCCAAAAAAGCCTTCGACAGGGTCGAGTGGAGGTACCTATATGAGGCGATGGACAGGTTTGGCCTCGGTAACAGTTTTACTCTCTGGGTCAGCCTATTATATTCGTCCCCGGTGGCCTCAGTACAAACAAACGACATACTGTCGCCCCACTTCACACTTCAGAGAGGTACCAGACAGGGTTGCCCGTTATCTCCACTCCTGTTTGATGTCGCGATAGAACCCCTGGCGGTCTGGTTACGCGCAGAGAAGGGCTTTAAAGGTATTACACGGTTTGACACAACTCATAAAATCTCATTGTATGCGGATGACCTGCTCCTGTACATCTCGAACCCAGTCAGTTCTCTCCCTGTGATTATGAATAGTTTAGAACGGTTTGGTGCGTATTCTGGTTATAAACTCAACTACCAAAAGAGTGAGCTATTACCGATTAACTTACTGGCTAAGCAGCTCCCTCGCTCTTTAACCTCATTCAAATGGGCAGAGGATGGGTTCCGCTATCTCGGCGTTTTTATCACAATACCCTTATCTGATATGTTCCGCACAAACTTTTTGCCTCTGGTTGAGAAAACCGAAAGAGATTTTGACCGCTGGTCAGTTTTACCGCTATCCCTCGTGGGCCGGATAAATCTGGTTAAGATGGTTGTCCTACCAAAATTCCTGTATCTTTTCCAGCACGTCCCTATACTTATCACTAAATCTTTTTTTGATAAATTAGAAAGGACAATATCTAAATTTTTATGGGGTAGCAAACCGGCCAGAATTCGAAAGGCGATACTGCAGTCTGCTAAGAGTGATGGCGGTTTGGCCCTCCCTGACTTTAGGCAATACTATTCAGCAGCTAACTTGCAAAAACTCCTGTATTGGATGAATGATGATTGCGACCACCCACCGATCTGGGTATACATGGAAAAGGCGAGTTCACGTCTCCCGTTGCGGTCTGTCCTATGCTCCCAACTCCCCCTTTCTATAACATCTGTGGGTGCAGGCCCAATTGCGTCCCTTTCGCTCAAGATATGGAGTCAATTTAGGAAAAACCTCGGTTTACAAGGTCCTTCCATCTTGACCCCACTGCTTAAAAATCACATTTTTAAACCTTCATGTATAGACCACGCATTCAAAACCTGGCATAGCAACGGCATCAGTAGTATCAAAAACCTATACAAGGATGGCATCTTTTCGTCTTTCGCGGAGCTCTCGTCTAACTACAATCTCCCAAACTCCCACCTTTTTCGGTTTTTCCAGATTAGGGATTTTGTGAAGAAGACATTTCCCTATTTTCCAAATCGCCCTCCTGAAACCCTGACTGATATCATCTTAGCTTCAGACCCCAACCGGAATAAATGCATCTCTATTTTGTATAATTTGATAGGGTCGGTTTTATTGAAACCTCATACCTCATTAAACCTGTGTGGGAGGGAGACCTGAATATGAAACTAACAGACCAGCAATGGGACTCTGCCTTGGATTTGATCCATTCTTCCTCCATATGTGCTCGTCATGGCCTAATCCAATGCAAAGTCCTTTACAAAGTCCACTACACAAATGCAAGATTAGCTAGAATGTACCCAGCTGTTAATGACACCTGCAACAGATGTAACCAATCTCCTGCCAACCATAGCCATATGTTTTGGTCTTGCCATAAGCTAACAGCTTTTTGGAGGAGTGCTTTCGAATTAATAAGCAGAGCTTACGATCAGACTATTCCTCCAAACCCAATGTCAGCCATTTTCGGTACCCCTCCCAACACCAACCTCTCTGTTGCGGTGAAACGTGTCCTAGCTTTCACAACCTTGTTAGCCCGGAGACTGATCTTGCTTAACTGGAGGCTTACCTGTCCCCCGACACACGGCCGTTGGATTAAGGAGGTGCTTTACAATTTGAAACTCGAAAAACTTAGGTTCTCTCTCTCAAAGGCTCTACCAAGATATTCCTAGATACATGGAACCCTTTCTTTGAACTGGTTAACTCTCTTAACCTGTCCCCAGACTCGGAAGAGGACTGAGTGTTCTCCACCATTGTTTTGTTCTACAGCAGCTGCTTTCCCCCTTAATCCCCCCTCCCCATTATTATTTATTTAAATTTTTTTTTCTTCCTTTTTTAAAATTATTTTTCCTATTTTTTTTCTCTTTTTTAAAAAAAAACTTTTATATAGCACATTTTGTTTTGTTTATTTTACCATTTGTGTGTGGATGTGTACGTATGTGAGTGTTGTTTGTCCCCGTTTGGTTCCGACCTGACTTGGGTGGGTTGAAGGTGGGTAAGGGTAAGGGTTTTGAGGATCGCTTACATACTGTTGTACAATTATGCCTTGATTGTCACTGTCTGTTATTAAAGTATAATGCAAATTGCTGTGAAATTCAAATAAAAAGATTTAAATATAAGCATGATTTCCCTTTCATAAATCCATGGTGACTTGGACTAATCCTTTTACTGCTATCCAAATGCCCCATTATTACCTCTTTAATAATTGACTCCAGCATCTTTCCCACCACCGAAGTCAGGCTAACTGGTCTGTAATTCCCCGTTTTCTCTCTCGCTCCTTTCTTGAAAAGTGGGATAACATTAGCTATCCTCCAATCCACAGGAACTGATCCTGAATCTATTGAACATTGGAAATGATCACCAATGCATCCACTATTTCTAGAGCCACCTCCCTGAGGACCCTGGGATGCAGACCACCAGGCCCAGGGGATTTATCATCCTTCAGTCCCATTAGCCTACCCAATACTATTTCTCGCCTAATGAAAATTCCTTTCAGTTCCTCTACCCCCTTAGATCCTCTGTCCTCCAGTACTCTGGGAGATTGTTTGTGTCTTCCTTAGTGAAGACAGATCCCAAGTACCTGTTCAACTCTTCTGCCATTTCCTTGTTCCCCATAATAATTTCACCCGTGTCTGCCTTCAAGGGACCCACATTTGACTTTGCTACTCTTTTTCCCTTAATATATCTAAAGAAGCTTTTACTGTCCTTCTTTATATTCCTGGCCAGCTTCCCTTCGTACTTCATCTTTTCAGCCCGTATTGCCCGTTTTGTTTCCTTCTGTTGTCCTATGACATTTCTCAATCCTCTGGCTTCCGGCTACTCTTTGCTGTGTTATACATCTTTTCTTTTAGTTTTATTCTATCCCCAACTTCTGTTGTCAGCCACGGTTGTCTCCAACTCCCCTTAGAATCTTTCTTCCTTTTTGGAATGAAATGATCCTGCGTCTTCCGGATTATGCCCAGAAATTCCTGCCATTGCTGATCCACCATCATTCCTGCTAGGATCCCTTCCCAGTCTACCTTGGCCAGCTGCTCTCTCATGCCTTCATAGTCCCCTTTGTTCAACTGCATAACTGACACTTCCGATTTAACCTTCTCCTTCTCAAATTGCAGATTAAAACTAATCATGATCACTACCTCCAAGCGGTTCCTTACCTCGAGTTCTCTTATCATATCTGGTTCATTGGACAACACTAAATCCAGAATTGCCTTTTCTCTGGTCGGCTCCATTACAAGCGGCTCTAAGAATTCATCTCGGAGGCACTCTACAAACGCTCTTTCTTGGGGTCCTGAACCAACCTGATTTTCCCAGTCTACCTGCATATTGAAATCCCCCATCACCACAGTGGCATTACTTTTGTTACATGCTAGTTTTAACTCCTGCTGCAACTTACACCCTACATCCGGGCTACTATTTGGGGGTCTGTAGATAACACCAATTAGTTTCTTCCTGAGCTTTCTTCAGTATCCCACTTGGCCGATGTTCCTTTCCCTTCTCATAAACTGTTCCAGTCTACTTGAGCGAGACCTTCTCTCATACCCTCAAAATGGCCTTACCCCAGTTGAGCATTTTAACATATGGACCCTCTCCGTCCCTATCCATAACTATCTTAAACATAATCGAACTGTGGTCACTGGTCCCAAAAGGCTCCTCCACACACACTTCATTAACTTGCCCTTCCCAATTTCCCAATGCTAGATCCAGCATTGCCCTCTCACTTGTGTGGGCCTCCACATACTGCGAAAGGAAACTCTCCTGAACACTTTTGAGGAATTGCAACCCTTCACGCTATGATTTTCCCAGTCTATATTGGGAAAGTTAAAATTCCCTACTGCAACAACCTTATTTGACCTGCAGCTGTCTGCAATCTCCCGGCACATTTGTTCTTCTAATTCCCGTTCACTATTTGGGGGTCTGTAGTACACACCCAACAAGGTGATCATCCCTTTCTTGTTTCTCAACTCCACCCATATAGCCTCACTAGACGAACCGTCGATAATGTCACTTCTGAACATCCTCCTTAACCAACAATGCAACACCCCTTCCTCTTTTTCCATCACCCTTGTCTCTCCTGAAGCTCCTGTACCCCGGAACATTAAGCTGCCAGTCCTGCCCATCCCT
>JAXLNO010000718.1:0-123236 GCA_038087875.1 Malacoraja senta
TTCCCACGCTGGCTATCCCCATCCCTTGATATCAATTTTTCTGTCACTGTCAAATCTGCTTCCCAGATGAGGTCTTTCACTCTAGGACATCCAAAATGTTCTTTTTTCAGTAAACATGGTTTTCCTCCCAGCTGTTTTGGATGGAACCATCATACATGTCTGCTCTCCTGTAATTCAACTCTCGCTCCCCCGAGATAGAACAAGGAAAGAGTTCTCCTGGTCTGAACCTTTCACTTCACTAACCTCTGCATCCCCACCAACATCTGGCACCATTCATGTGATGCCGCCACCAGTCACATCTTCTTGCTCCCACCACTTTACAGTTTCTGCACACTCCTTAGCTTACTCATCCCTTCCCACCTAATAAACCCCCTCACCAGCCACTGTCCCTGCAATTGCCAGAGATGTGATGCCTGTCCTAACATTTCCTCACTAGCTTCAATCCAGTGACTCCAGCAGTCCTTCCAAGTGAGACAGAAGTTCACGTGCACCTCTTCAAACCTTGGTTACTACATTTGGTGCTCCGGATGCTACCTCCTTCAGATTGGCAAGATCAAGCATAGACTAGGTAACCGCTTTGCCAGACACTTGCGCTCTATCTGCCAAGGCCGCTAACCATTTAACTTCCCTTCCCAATCCTGTATCAACCTTTCTGCTCATGGGCTCCATTGCCACAGTGACACATAAACTGGAGGAACAGCATAGACACATGGAAAATAGGTGCAGGAGTATGCCAATCGACCCTTTGAGCCAGCCATTCACTATGATAATGGCTGATCATCCAAAATCAGTATCCCGATCCTGCTTTCTCCCCATAATCCCATGATTCCGTTAGCCCTAAGAGCTATAACTAACTCTCAATTGAAAACATCCAGTGAATTGGCCTCCACTGCCTTCCGTGGCAGAGAATTCCACAAATTCACAACTTTCTGGGTGAAAAGGTTTTCCTCATCTCAGTTCTAAATGGCCTACCCCTTATACTTAAATTGTGACCCCTGGTTCTGGACTCCCCCAACATTGGGAACATTTTCCTGCATCTAGCCTGTCCAATCGCTTAAGAATTGTATATGTTTCTATAAGATGCCCTCTCATCCTTCTACATTCCAGTGAATATAAGCCCAGTCGATCCATTCTTTCATCAATATTAGCCCAGTCGATCCATTTTTTCATCAGATGTCAGTCCCGCCATCCCGGGAAAAAACCTGGTGAACCTACGCTGCACTCCTTCAACAGCAAGAATGTCCTTCCTCATATTAGAAGACTAAAATTGCACACAATACTCCAGGTGCGGTCTCACCACGGCCCTGTCCAACTGCAGTAGGACCTCCTTGCTCCTAAACTTAAATCCTCTTGCAATGAAGGCCAACCTGCCATTAGCTTTCTTCACTGCATGCTGTACCTGCATACTTACTTTCAGTGACTGATGTACAAGCACACTCAGGTCTTGTTGCACCTCCCCTTTTCTTAAACTGACACCATTCAGATAATAATCTGCCTTCCTGTTCAATATAAGGCCAGTCGATCCATTCTTTCATCCACATAAGCCCAGTCGATCCATTCTTTCATTCATATGCACTCATAATCCGCTTGGCTAGCGTACAACCCAATTGTATAAACATTGAATTCAATTTCAAGTAATATCCCATCCTCCCTCTTTTCCATATACGCATCCCATTCGTTTTTGGCACATATTTCTCCCATCGCCTCCCATTCCCCTCCTTTGTATGCTCATCTCCCATCCTCGGTCCCCCCCAATATCTGTCTCACTGGATTTATACTTCACACCTCATCTCTCCTGATGTAACGCCCTCTTGTCTCCTATTCATCTTTAGTCTTTGTTATTCCACTCATCTGCCATTAAGCAGAGCCTTTCAAGTTGGGTTTTTGATGTGTGCCTGGTGCTGCAAGCCTCTATCTTGGTCCAGATAAGGCGGTTTAAGTGTTATGTGCATGGTAGTTTCTCTCAAATTTGCGAATACCTTTATGGTAGGGTACTGGTTCTTAGCATGAATACAACACGTTGGCAGCATTTGTGGAGCACTGTCCATTATTAACATTTCCTCTATTGATTTTTTGATATGCTCAGTAGTTAAACTAACAAATTGATCCATGTAAAATATAATTGAGACTATTCAAATGTACACTTCTTAAATTTGCTGAAAGACATTCAATAATTTAATGAGAGTTATTAGCAGTTTTTGATAATACATCACCACTTGTCATTACTTCATGGTTCAGGTCAAATTGCTGACCACACAAGAATGTAAGTCTTGTTTGGACTTTCAAGCACCGATTGCTCAATCTGGTCTGGTAATCTGTTCCAGAAATGTCTCCAGCAAACCTCTGCTGGATCGACAGGGCTGTTTTGGCACCAAAAAAACTGAAAGAATTTTTGGAATGCTTCTGACCAACAGTGCTGTTGCAAGGGTACTCAGTGAAAGGTTCGCATCTTGTGCCTCGTATATGTGCCTTTGCCTTCAAGATGACTTTGGCATGTGATGTGTCGTTCTTATTAGCCTTGTGTTCACCCATTCACAAGCACCACTAGTTTTCTAATCACCACCTGCCTGCCCCTCACCTGAATCTAACTATATCTTGGCAGGCTTTGCCCCACCCCCATTTTTTCCCCACAACTTTCTCGTCCACTAATCCAATCAGTCTGAAGAAAGATTCTGACCTGAAATGTCGTCTGTCCTCTCCCTCGATAGATACTGCCTGACCCGCTGAATTTCCCCAGAATTCGATATTTGGACCTTCACATTATAATGCAGCTTCGTTCTGGGAAAACATGCATAACTAGTAAAACCACCCACCATCTCTACAGCCCTCCCTTAAACACATGCACCAACAATTTTGTAACTATTTGCATGGAGGGCGGTGCATATGTGGAATGCCAGATAAAGTGGTAGAGCTTGATTCAGGTACATACATAGAAAGATTTCTGGAATATGTGCTGGCAGGTAGGATTAACTCGATTGGGTAACTTGGTGGGCATGGATAAGTTGAGCTGAAGGGCCAGTTTCAGTGCTGTGTAGCTCTATCACTCTAACTCTATTTAATATGGCGGTGGAACTGGAGCTCATGTTCCTATTATTCTCAATAGATAACTGAACTGCCTTAATTCAAATGATCGCAGTTGTGATTACATTTCTTCAGTTGTTTGATGGACATCTTTAAGTTTTCAATAAGGTATGACGCAAGAGAAGATTAAATAAAATTAGAGCGTGCTGGAGTAATATTCGATTAGACCAAAAGCAGGAAAAATCTATGCCATGTTAGGGAAGGCGCTGTGACCACTGGGACTCCAGGGAGGGGGGATTGATATTGAGATGCAGCCTTTTATGCTATTTACCAGCGATTGGCTAAAGTATATATTGGTTTATTATTGTCACGTGTACACAGATACGTAAAACGCTTTGCTGTGTGCTATCTAATCAAATCATACTAAAAGCTGAGTACAATCAAGCCACACAAAAGTATAACAGATAGTGAGTGCAGAACATAGTGTTATATCATTATAGCGTTACAAAAATGGAGAATAAAGACCAAGGTCTGCCATGAGGTAGGGTGGAAGATTGGGACTACTCCATAGTTTATGGGAGAACCATTCATTTGATAACAATGGAGAAGAAATTGTTCCTGAATCTGGTGCAATGTGCTGAAACTTGCAACTTTCGTATTCTGCTCGATAGGAGAGGGGAGAAGAAATTACCGGGATGAAAATGGTCCTTGATTTTGTTCGTTGCTTTCCCGAGGCAGCAAATACAATTTCTTGCAGTTTTGGGCAGAGTTTGATGATACAGTGCTAGCTGGCAGACTGGGCTTTGAGGAAGATGCAGAGAGGTTTCAGATTCATTGCAAGAAGATAATTGGTATGGAGAAATGTGAGTAAATATTGCAGGATAAATAAACTTTTTTTGTATCTTTTCGAATAGAGAGACGGTAAAGTGTTGGTCATAGTTGTACGGTGGAAAGCAGGAACCTGGCCCACCATATGCGCATACTTTGATTTATTTTAAGTACACCACTGTTCAGCAGAATGCCTTTCAAAAATTGATGGCATAAGAGGATCAAAACTCAAAGACTTGGTAATGCATTTAAGTTAACATAAGTAACCTGTCACTAAACCTTTTTCAACTTTATTTTGCAGGTGAATCAGGATTAGGGAAGTCAACGCTCATCAACTCTTTGTTTCTGACAGACCTGTATTCATCAGAGTATCCAGGTCCTTCACATAGGATTAAAAAAACAGTTATGGTATGTCCTCAATCCTCAATGTTGGCTTATTTTTACACTGTTTACTTTGATTTGAAGTACTTGCTATGAATTTATTTTACACTGATTATCATCAATGAATTTTTAAAGAAGCATTCGAAGCAATGGGGTACATATCCCTGGTTCGATCTATTGGCAAGTTCACTTTCTATAAAGATCAGTATGCCCACAATGGAAGAAGCAACCAAATATATTCAGAAGTTTAGTTTAGTTTGTTGTCACATTTACAGAGGTACAGGATAAAGCTTTTGTTGCGTGTTAGCCAGTCAGCGGAATTATAACATGGAACATACAACCATACTGCATAGGAATAGGCCCTTCTGTGCTGAACATGATGCCAAGACCAACTCTTATCTTATCTGCCCACTCACAATCAATTTCCCTCCCTCAATGTCCATGTGCCTGTCCAAAAGTCTCTTAAATGCCACTATTGTATCTACCTCTACCACCATCCCTGGCAGCACATTCCAAGCATTCTGTGTAAAAAATAAATGTTGCCCCGAACGTCTCCTCTATACTTTGCCCCTTTCACTTTAAAACTATATCTTCTAGTATTTGATATTTCCATCCTCGGGGAAAATGTTTTGACTGCCTACTTTATCTATGCCTCTCATAAATGTATATATCTATCAAATCTCTCCTCGACCTCCAGCTTTCAAGGGATACCAATCCAAGTCTGACTATAGTTAATACCCCCTAATCCAAGTTGCTAATTAATGTATTTCCTCTTCCCATTTCCCCACTGACATTTCTGTACTGGGCCTCCTCCATTGCTTGAATGAGGCCACATGCAAACTGAAGGAACAGCACCTCATATTCCACTTGGGTAGCTTCCAATGGTATAAACATTGAATTCTCCAATTTTGGGTAACTCCCCCCCCCCCCCCCCCCTTCTATTCTCTTCCCTTTGCCTCACCGGAACTCACATCTATTTCTCCCTCTCCCTCTCCCTCCCCTTGCACCTCCAGCTACACAATTCGCAACTCTTCAATCCTTCTGTCTCAGACCTGTTTTTTAATCTCTGGCTTTTATCCAACTATCTGCATATCAAACCCTAACCCCTCCCCCTCCCCCCCCTCCTCACTCAGGCTTTGTCCTACCCTTCCATCCAGCTTTCTCCTCACCCCTCCTCCACAATCAGTCTGAAGAAGGGTCTAAACCCAAAATATCACCTATCTATGTTCTCCAGAGATGTTGTCTTACCCGCTGAGTTACTCTAGCACATTGTCTTTTTTTGTAAACCAGCATCAGCAGTTTCTCGTGTTAAAGATAATTTTGGTAAATCACCTCTGCACCCTTTCCAAAACTTCCACAACCTTCTTGTAATGGGGCGATCAGAACTGCACTCAATACTCTAAATGCAGCCTAACCAAAGTCCTATGAAGCTGCATCATGACGTATTGATTCTTGTACTGAATGCCTTGTCCAATGAAGGCAAGCATACTTCAGGCCTTCTTGCCCATTATTTCTAGTTGTGTTGACACTTTCAGAATGCTGTGGACTTAATCTCCAAAATTCCTCTGTATTTCAATGTTGTTAAAGATCTTGCTATTAATTGTATATTTTCCCTGTATACTTTGATTGGTTTCCTCACAATCTACCATTCCAGCAAGCTTACTAATCAACCTATCTACGTTTATGTCCACATAATTTGTATCTATCACAACAACAGAGGTCCCAGCACAGATTGGAACTGTGGAACTCCACTGGTCACAGATCTCTAACCTGAATATTTTCCTTCCACCACTTCTATCATTGAGCTATTTCTGCATCCATACGACGAAGTCATTGTTAATCCCAAGCATCTTAATTTTCTAGATCAGCTACCAAGGGGGACTATAAATAAAGAAACTGGAAGGATGGAGGGGTAGGACAAAGAGTGGCTGGTAATGGGCGTACACGGGCGAAGAAGGGTTTTGATAGGCAGATGTTTGGACAAAGGCCAGAGATGAAAAAAACAGGCCTGAGGCAAGAGAGTTGCAAAGTGCGAAGCCAGAGGAAGAAATGTAGGTGGAGGGGGAAATGATGTGCAGGTCCAGATAGAGCACATGGGAGTTGGGTGAGAAATGGAACTCAGGGAGAAGGAGAGAAAGCAGGACTGGGGTACTGATTTTGGATGATCAGCCATGACGGTGATGGCGAATGGCCTGCTCCTGCACATATTTCTATGTTTCTATGAAAGGGAGGTATGGGGAGAAAGGGGAGGGAAGTGTTGTTGCAGGTTATTTATAATTGGAGAATTCAATGATCATACCATTGGGTTGTAAGCTACCCAAGCTGTTCCTTCAGTTTGCATGTGGCCTCGCTCTGGCAATGGAAGACGCCCAGGACAGAAAGCTCAAACTTATTGAGTTATGATCATTATCCCCAAAAGGCTGAGGGCTGATCTTATAGAGGCATAAAAATCATGCGAGGCATGGAGAGTGTAAACGCACAGTCTTTATCTCAGGGTTGGGGGATCAGGATCTTAAAAGGCTTGGGCTTTAAAGTGAGAGGGGATAGATTTCAATCAGAAACTGAGGGCCAGCTTTTTCACACAGGATGGTGGATATATACTGCCAGAAGAAGTAATTGAGACAGGTACAATAACTTTTTAAAGTCATTTGGATAGGTACATGGACAGGAAATGTTTTGAATAAGGATCAAACATGGGCAAATGGGGATGAATTTAGATGAGCATCTTGGGCATCATGAACAAGTCGGGCTGAAGGGCTGAGTTCTGTGCTCTATGACTGACTCTATTTTGGCATTAGAAGATTTTTTTAATTTACTGTATGTAATAGTGCCGAGAAATTAACTGTAAAACTTCTATTTTATATGTTTTTATTGTGTGTTGGATTCTTTGACAAAAAAGATGCTTGCCCATAAACTCAGTTCATATATGTTATTTATCAAAATTCCTTGGTTCAAAGGGCCTTGCAAGAGCAAAGGCACAATGAGTGCCAAGACCTGAGAGTATATTGAAATTCTTTGCTGTGGTTTAGACTCACCTGATTTTAAAAGTCCTTTTGGGGTGTTGTCAAAATCTAAGTCGCTGTAGTGATTCAAGAGGACCAGTTTTTTTCACCACATGCTTGTTTGCATTTACTAGACATTGCTCCATTATGCAGCCTCCTAACACCAGCCTTGTCTGGCATAACTCGGCTTTAACCCAAGAAAAATTAAGTTAATTTTATTCATGTTGTATTCATTCCAATGCCTGTGATATTACCGGACGTTTCACTGTAGTTTAAAAATAAAACAATGTCAAATTTTTACTTTCACTTATAGACCAAACGGATGTGGAATATTTTCAAAGCCTTTCCAAATTGCACGCTTTAACCAGGATTAAATCTGGCTTGGCAAATTTGTTTCTTGGCCAGATGAAGAGATGGGAGTTTTTGCTGAATAAATAACACTCTGGCAAATGGTCGTCAATTTGGGACACTTTCACTCGACTATCGCATTTTACATTTGTTTTTATACCTGCTGTTTAATTTTAGAATGGCTTAGATTAAGGAATAAAAGAGCTTTAAAGTTGTTTATTAGTAATCGTATTACGAGGAAAAAGGTAGTTCGGCCAAAGTCAACTACGCTGACCAATTTTTAAAATAATTGAGCTGGTCCCATTTGCCTGCTTTGTCCCACATCCCTCTAAACTTTTCCTATCCTGTCTAAACATTATTTATATGTCACCATTGCACCTGGCTCTACTGCAAGAAATTGCAGAGTTGTAGATGTAGCCCAGTCCATCACATAGATCAGACTTCCCACTATTAAGTCCACACTGCCTCGGAAAAGGAACCAACATAATCAAAGACAAGACACAAAAATGCTAGTGTAACTCAGCGGGTCAGGCAGCATTTCAAGAGAAAAGGAATTGGTGATATTTCGGGTCGGGTCCCTTCTTCAAACAGAGTAACCAGAGTAACCGGGAAGGAAACCAGAGGTATCAAAAGGTTTAGAACAAATCAGAGCTGGCACCAATGACCAAGGAAAGGTGGAGCCCACAATGGCTAATTGTTGGCTGTGGAAGAAGTGATAACAAAGAGATATATGGATGTAAACTGTGAAACTAAAAGGATGACTTGCGTGGGTGGTGGGGTGGTGGGGGGGGGGGGGGGGGGAAGAGAGGGAAAGCAAGGGTTACCTGAAATGAATAAATTAATATTCATACAGCTGGGTTGTAGGGCACATGGTATTTGGGGTAGAGTGCTGACATGGGATAAAAAATTGGTTGGCAGACAGGAAACAAAGTAAGGGATTAACAGGTCCCTTTCAGAATGGCAGGCAGTGACTAGCGGGGTACCGCAAGGCTCGGTGCTGGGACCGCAGCTATTAACAATATACATCAATGATTTAGATGAAGGGATTCAAAGTAACATTAGCAAATTTGCAGATGACACAAAGCTGGGTGACAGTGTGAACTGTGAGGAGGATGTTCTAAGAATGCAGGTTGACTTGGACAGGTTGGGTGAGTGGGCAGATGCATGGCAGATGCAGTTTAATGTGGATAAATGTGAGGTTATCCACTTTGGTAACAAAAACAGGAAGGCAGATTACTATCTAAATGGTGTCAAGTTGGGAAAAGGGGAAGTACCACTTCCTCCATTAGTTACATATACACACACTGCTTGGGTCTTTCTTTAAATCTTTTCCCTCACATCTTAAACCTTTGGCTTCGAGTTCTGGACTTGACTGTAACCATTCACCTTGTATATGCCTCATGATTTTGCATGGTTCTATAAGGCCACCCCTCAGCTTCCTATGCTCTGGGGGAATTATCCTGGGCGATTCAGCTTCTCATTATGACTCGAGCCCTTCAGTCCTGGTAGCATTGTGACTAAACTTTGCTGTACCCTTTCCAGCTTAAAATACATCATCCCGATAGCTGGGCAACCAGAACTGCACACAATACTGTGTTCTCACCACCATTGTTTCTAGACCTATTAGCAGCAACTAATATATCACCTGTCAATCAAAGTGGCTCCTAGTAAAGGTAAATTTCTTTAAATGGAAGACTTTAATTCTCACTATAAGGAACAGGTTAGAAACAATTATTTGTTTTGTATGTGTCTGAGGAGTGTTCTTTAGAGCAGCATTTTTTGGAACCAGACGGGCAGCAAACCAAACAAGATTGAGTAATGAATAATGTGCCAGAATGTTGTTAATCTGATAATGAGGGAAAATCCATTAAAATGAAAAATGTAA
The DNA here is from genome assembly GCA_038087875.1 of Malacoraja senta. NCBI lineage: Eukaryota > Metazoa > Chordata > Chondrichthyes > Rajiformes > Rajidae > Malacoraja > Malacoraja senta. Next base: position 9,466 of record JAXLNO010000718.1, read on the forward strand.
CTGTTACCAACTCCAGATTTTGTTACAGCAGAGTTTATAAAGTGAAATAGAGGCTGACAGTAGTAAATTGGGGAGAGATTTTATTGGATGAAACTACAAATAAACGTCAGTAGGTGTTCCAAAACCAATTTTATACTTTAATGTAAGACTATTAGATACTTGTAGATGGAGCTGCATTTCACAACATTAACGTAAAGTAAGTAAACGATTACCGTAAACTTTGGGGAAGGAACAAAGACCTGAAGGGAGACAACTGAGGAGTGCAATTGTGCAATGTGTATCCCGACTGCGGGAGAACAAGAGGAAGAAGATTGAACTTTATTGCCCTCCTTCACAGTGAAGAATGTGGAATCCACTGTGATGGATGTTTATGTTAACTTTTATGTGGCTGTGTGTCTTGTTGCTTTTCACTTAGTATGGCTGTCTGGTAACTCAAATTTCACTGTACCTTAATTGGTACAGGTGACAATGAACTGACCTTGAAAACTTAAATTAGTATTTCGCAACTGTATTAAGTTATCGTTGAGCCTTTTGGAGATTGATGCAAGTGATATTTTAAATAATGTCAGACTTCTTGCATAGTTCATCTGCACGTGGTAATGGAAGCTAATGTGTTTGATTTTTTATGGGAGCAAATAATACATGGAATAGAATTAAAAAAATTAAGTGCAGAAAAAATCGGAAAAATTAATGTCACTGGAGTGGCAAGTTGCCAGGGTCTGTTGGATTCCATCTTATGATTTAAGAAGAGCAGCAGAGGAAATAATAGATGCTCTGACTATAATCTTCCATCGTGCTCATAAATTAGGAATTCTCCCCCTTAGAAAAAATTGAATATCTCTTTGCCTTTTGTGGGGGGGGGGGGGGGGAGAATATGGACCTGTTAATGAAATTTATAGTATTCAGTGAGTCCTTTTGGGGAAGAAAATGATGCCTGTTAGGAAGAGCCCAAATAGATTTTTTAAATCATAAATCACTTATCTAATTATTTCAAGGAACGAAGTGCAGTAGTAAACAGTGAATGGTTGGACATGAGTGATTGTTGACTAAAGACAAACCCTTTGTAATTAAAGCCAAGATAGCATCCAGGCCAGTGGCATATTCAGTGGTGTGGATAGCTGTTCAAGATCACAAAGATTGAATGGACAAAGTTGTATCAAAAGGATTTTAGGGTAGGTGTGGGCATTACTTGGTCCAAAATGGAACAAATTTAATATTTTTTAATGCGAAGATCAGTGGAAGCCCAAAGAGATTTTGGAATTCATGCACATGGATTCATAAAATATGTTGATCAGATACAAAAGTAATTAAAATGGATTATAGAATGTTGGCGCTACATTTTCTGCTTTACTTAACCAAAGTTACATTACGTCTGAACTGCAGCTATCCAAGAAGCGAATTATAGCATTTTATATGTTTACAAAATTATTGGGGTAATGGAGCCATTATGCTATTGAGAATTTCAGTTTGTGTTACCACTAGTAGAGTGGATAGGGGAGAACCAGTGGATGTGTTGTATCTGGACTTTCAGAAGGCTTTCGACAAGGTACCACATAAGAGATTAGGATACAAACTTAAATCACACGGTATTGGGGGTTCAGTATTGATGTGGATAGAGAACTGGCTGGCAAACAGGAAGCAAAGAGTAGGAGTAAACGGGTCCTTTTCACAATGGCAGGCAGTGACTAGTGGGGTACCGCAAGGCTCAGTGCTGGGACCCCAGCTATTTACAATTTATATTAATGATCTGGACGAGGGAATTGAAAGCAACATCTCCAAGTTTGCGGATGACACTAAGCTGGGGGCAGTGTTAGCTGTGAGGAGGATGCTAGGAGACTGCAAGGTGACTTGGATAGGCTGGGTGAGTGGGCAAATGTTTGGCAGATGCAGTATAATGTGGATAAATGTGAGGTTATCCACTTTGGTGGCAAAAACGGGAAGGCAGACTATTATCTAAATGGTGGCCGATTAGGAAATGGGGAGGTGCAGCGAGACCTGGGTGTCATGGTACACCAGTCATTGAAAGTAGGCATGCAGGTGCAGCAGGCAGTGAAGAAAGCGAATGGTATGTTGGCCTTCATAGCAAGAGGATTTGAGTATAGGAGCAGGGAGGTTCTACTGCAGTTGTACAGGGTGTTGGTGAGACCACACCTGGAGTATTGCGTACAGTTTTGGTCTCCAAATCTGAGGAAGGACATTATAGCCATAGAGGGAGTGCAGAGAAGGTTCACCAGACTGATTCCTGGGATGTCAGGACTTTCATATGAAGAAAGACTGGATAGACTTGGCTTATACTCGCTAGAATTTAGGAGATTGAGAGGGGATCTTATAGAAACGTACAAAATTCTTATGGGGTTGGACAGGCTAGATGCAGGAAGATTGTTCCCGATGTTGGGGAAGTCCAGGACAAGGGGTCACAGCTTAAGGATAAGGGGGAAATCCTTTAAGACCGAGATGAGGAAAAACTTTTTCACACAGAGAGTGGTGAATCTCTGGAACTCTCTGCCACAGAGGGTAGTTGAGGCCAGTTCATTGGCTATATTTAAGAGGGAGTTAGATGTGGCCCTTGTGGCTAAAGGGATCAGGGGGTATGGAGAGAAGGCAGGTACGGGATACTGAGTTGGATGATCAGCCATGATCATATTGAATGGCGGTGCAGGCTCGAAGGGCTGAATGGCCTACTCCTGCACCTATTTTCTATGTATCTATGTATAAGCTTGATATCAGAAATATGAAGTCATTCTGGAGAAAACATAGAACTTTCTACACAAAAAAGAGAGAACTATGGAACATTTTGTAACGAAAGGATTAGATGTTGGCTTAATCTAATGTGATTTTGCTAGACAAGAGTATAGCCAAGGAAAGTTGGCTCGGCTATGATACTCAGAAGATGAAGGGGTGAAACAGGTTTGAGCAAATAAAGGAGTTCTTCAGTTCCTGTGCCTTTTGTGAGAGGGTTATCTAAGGTAGATTCTGGTGGATTGTGTGTTGAGCACACAAATTAATGAGTTGATCAGAGGATTTAGTACTTTGGTCTAAAATTTCAGGCAAAACATGTTTATAAAATATAATTTTTGGTGTGATATTTAGGTTGACAATTGACCATGAAATGAAAAGGATTCTCTAGGCTTGAGAAAATTGGCACTGGGGGGAAATATGATAAATTGCTAGTGGTTAGCATATTGTGGAGAATAAAGGGGTAACTAGAGAAAGCATAGGGTCCTTAGGAATCAACGTGGTCATTTATGTGTGGAACTGCAGGAGCAGGGCAAGGTCTTCAGTGAATATTTCTGGTTTTACTGCAGATAAAGACGTCAAGACCATGGATACTTAATGGAAAGTCAAGAAGACATTTTTTTTTAAATTACAGATGAGAAGGTGTTGGATATCCTAAAACATATGAAGGAAGATACATTTCCCTGGTCTTATTAGGTATATCCAAAAAGACTGCTGGAAGTTAGAGAAGAAATTGCAGGATCCCCTGTCTGAGATATTTGAATCATTATGAGACGGGTGAGGTGCCAAAAGACGTGCCGCTTTAGGAAGGGGTGCAAAGAACAACCTGGGAACTCGATCAAAAGCCTAACATCTGTGGTAGGCAAGTTACTGGAGAGGATTTTAAGGGATACATGCAGTTTGATGCCTTTTGTCCTTTCGGGTGCTGACCAGCATCTGCAGTTCTTTTGTTTCTACAACTGTGTATAGAAATTGGAACATTGTGTTATTGTTGTACACGATGTTGGTGAGGCTGAACTTTTGGAGTACTGTGTTCAGTTTGGTTATCCAGCTGTGGCAAAGATGCCATTAAGCTGGAAAGAGTGCAGAGACGATTTACGAGGATGATGCCAGGAAGGTATGAGCTCCAGGGAGTGGTTGGTCAGGCAGGGACTATATTCCTTGGAGCACGGGAGGCTGAGGAGTGAGGAGAGAATTGTGTAAAATCATAGGGGATAGGGTGAATGCAGTATTTTTTTCTTTCCAGGGGAAGGGTATCAACAACTAGAGGGCATGGGTTTAAGGAGAGAGCAAAAAGATTTAAATGAGATCTGAGGAGTAACATTTTTTACACAGACGGTGTGGCAATGTTAATGAGTTCCCAGGTGAAGTTGTTGAGACATATACAATAGCTAAAAGACATGAACGGTTAATGGATAGAAAAGCTTTACAGGGATATGAGACAGGTGCACAATAATTTTGTTCCCCGCTTCTTGGACAACAATTGTCAGCCCTGCCTTTCATGCTGCTGCCTATAGGTTAACTCACATATTGCTTTTCAGTGCTATGTGACCAATATTGAAATTGTTCAAGATCTCTTGTTCGTAAAACATCAAAATAATTAGTTGTACTGTCTTGAATTTTCATGCTGCCTTTCACAATCAAATGTTGGGTGATGACGATTTCAGCATTCCTCCTTGTTATCCAGTGAGCCCCATTCTATTATTCGGTGTGATTTTCAGCAAAACTAGCACATAGTTGCTTGTAGTCACAAAATGCTGGAGTAACTCAGCGGGGCAGGCAGCATCTCTGGAGAGAAGGAATGGGTGACATTTCGAGGTTGAGACCCTTCTTCAGACTGATCTTTGATTTATAGCAGCATCTGCAGTTCTTTCCTAGCACATAGTTGCTTCTGGTTTGGGGGACTTTGTTGAACACTTGGGTTGGATCATCATTTTATTGTTCTGATAAAGTATTGCTTGTTAGTATGAAGCGGTATAAAGGATCTGAGTGTTTCATTTACAGAAGTGAATGATATCATTCATCTCCTAGGTATTGTTTCCACTGGGCCTGAATAGTGTTTTGTGCTAAAGTGATATTAAGCTTCAAGTGTTACAAAAGAGAATTATGCTGCCCAAATTGGGGTGAATTGTTAATTCTACTGAAATGGTCTAATGAGTGATGAAAGAAAATTCAAACTTGCATGCTTTGAGACCTCCATAGGGATAGCAGGGGAGAGTTGAAATTAAATCTTACTGTGGCTGTGTATTTCACATTTGTAATACCTAACTTTGTAATTGCATTCAAGAGCTGAGGTGTTCCATTTTGCAGTTTAGGCTTCCTGTTTGGGTGTCTCATGGTGAGCAATCATTGCTGAAATGTGTGGTTTCAAAGTGCATTGAAAGTCAGATTTCTTTGTAAATATGATGCCTGCTTTTAAGATTTTTTTTTCACATTTATGCTTTCAAATTTCAAGCAGGCTTTGTGGGCTATATTTAACAGAAATATTTTGCCATGGGTTGTTTGGGAAGATAAACTCTATATTTTACATGCAGCTGTTAATCTGAAGACATCAATGAATAACGGTCCATGTTTTTATGTATACCAATCTATATTATCAGGATTTTGGATGTCAAAAATGCTTATCAGTTATGTCACGATGAAGTGAAATATTGTAATATTCCAAGAAGAAAGGGCCTCGTTCTATTTGAGGAACAAACAAAAGTTATCTGTCTGGAAACAATTGTTGGTTTCTGCATCAGACAGACTTGTCGGTCGGTGCGAGCCTGCAGTGCCTTGTACGAAACTGTTCTTGTGCTTACGAGTCCCATTACGTATCCAGAGTTTAAACTATTCAAATGAATGTAGAAGTCAACAAAACAATGCATTCTTGAAAACGTCTCTTATTGTGAGTGCATATTTCCATGTAAGAAGACCAACAAAAATGTTGTAATAATAAATGTCAATTGAATGACATGACAATTAACCATATTCTGTTTTCCCATTTCCAATGCATGTCCCACCCATGCCAAAAAATTACCCCGGTTTGATGCACTTTAATTTCTGCCACTGTTGAAGTCTAAAGACTGGCAACGGATTGACTTATAGGTTGTGTCAAAAAGTCCTATGTGGTGAATGGTTCAAGAAAATTGGTGCCAAATTCAAAATTCATATTTGTTAATTCTCTAACACCTGCCACCACATCAGAAAATTTGAGATGTGGAGGGGAAATATTGCAGATCTATGAATGAGGATTAGGAGTAGGTTCCATTGTCCCTGCAACATATAGAAAGGAATCTTACCAGCTTGGTGTGTGGTGAGTTAGTTCAAATTGGAGTGCAATATCTTTCTGGAGCACATGCTGAAGGCAGTAATAGATCTTTCTGGTTTAAAGATGGGTAACTTTTGGTATTGACTTCCTCACCAGTTTTCAGTAGGTTTGGTTTGATGTTGGTTCGGAGGAATAACAACCGGTCTGAGCTTTACTATATGTGAGGAGTCTCTGAGAATCAGTAGAATTGCGCATGTGGAAGACACAAATAATCTTGGTGCTTAATTGATGATACATTTTGGGCAATGATCCACTAAGTTTCATATTATTAGGGAGTATGATTTTTCGGGGTAGTAGAGCAACGAGTTGCAATGGCACAGCCAGCAGAGTAAGTGAATAGCTCCAATCCTATTCCAGCCAGGTCATTGATGTACAGATTAAAAAAGCATGATGCTACAACTGATCCAAGACTGAGGTACAAGCTGGCCAAGGGGACTCAGACATTTGCTCTATCAGTATTTCAACCAATGAAATGATTCAGGCTAAATGTGTAGGAAGGAACTGCAGATGCTGGTTTAAACCGAAGATAAACACAAAATGCTGGAGTAACTCTGCAGGGCAGGCAGCATTTCTGGATAGAAGGAATGGGTGATGTTTTGGGTCGAGACCCTTCTTCAGACTGAAGTCAGGGGAGAGGGAGTTAAAGAGATAAGGAAGTAAGGTGTGAAAATTAGACAAAGGGGACCGAGATCAATGCAAATGTAGAATAGATCATTGTTAGCTGGGAGAAAGTAACAGCAAAGCAAACAGATTAAATATCATAGAGTTGGAGAGCACGAGGAATCACAGAGGGGGAGCAGCGAGAAAGGATGTTGCAGAAATCTCGCGCAGTGAGGAGGATACCTTCTTCAAAGTAGACATACCTTGAGGAAATTTTGCAGTGGAGAAGACGAAATGTGTGGGAAGGAACTGTAGTTACTCCAGCATTTTGTGTCTATAAATTATTCAGGCTGATAGAGATACAATTCGCTAAAAGACCAGCATGCCACTTTGCATTCCTAACATTTCTATTAGAACTATTTTGGTACATATCAAAATTTAGACTTTTTTCTCACAGCTTTTAAACCCAACATTATTTAAAACTACTTTCCACATTTCACTTTAGTTTTATATATTTCTCCTGCGATGAAAATGTATTGCGTGACATTACAATTAGAAACATTTTCCATTTTACTTTGCAAAGCGTTAATTGTGTCTTCCAGTTGTTTTTTCAGTTCATAAATTACATGGGCATGGAAGTGGAGTTATTTTTTTAAATCTTTACATTCACTGATTTCAGAAGGTCTGGAATTGAATTTCAGTGATTTGCTATTAGACAAAATGAGATTTCATGTTTCATATGGTCAAATTATTTCATGTTTCATATGGTCAAATTATTCTAAAATAGAATGAAACAATCATCCAAAATGGAGTGAAACAAATGTTAGATTGAGGTATCTTTCTCTTCCTGGCACAAATCGCATAATCATATAAATACATGGAAAGATGAGATAGGAAAAGAGTCTGAAGAAGGGTCTCGACCCAAAACATCACCCATTCCTTCTCTCCAGAGATGCTGCCTGTCCCCCTGAGTTACTCCAGCATTTTGTGTGTACCATTTGAACCAGCATCTACAGTTCTTTCCTATACAGTGCAAATTAATACCTGTGTTATCAGAAGTGAATCATTAAAAAATCTGGGAACACGTCATTGGCATAATAAGATAATGTAAATATTCAGCAAGTCACGTAAAACATTTGGAGAGAGGAGCAAATCACATTTTCATCTGCTTTGCTGCGTGGTATTTTGAATTTCCACTTGGGATGTGAGAGCTGATTACTTTGAGTTCTGAACTTTAAATGGTATCAAATGTGGCTGAATGTTTGGGGTGATGCATTGGAAATGTTTTTTGGTGGGCGGTTCAGTTCAATAAAAGTGTGGTAATTTTAGTCAGTCATACTGCCAAATTCTATCAGCCAAACTGCGTAGCCATTCTTCAATTTGAACTTCCTAACAAGCGGAAGTGGTATTTACTGTGGACAAGTTTTTGAAGACACATGGGAGATGCTAAATAAATATAACTGCCAAGCAACCGGTTCCCTTGTTTAATTTTCCATTACGGAACATATAAAATTCTACTCGTAATATTTACTGGTTGAACTCTCAAAACCCCACTTTCCAGAACTCTTACACACAAAAGAGTAGATGCATAGATACATAGAAAATAGGTGCAGGAGTAGGCCATTCGGCCCTTCGAGCCTGCACCGCCATTCAATATGATCATGGCTGATCATCCAACTCAGTATCCCGTACCTGCCTTCTCTCCATACCCCCTGATCCCCTTAGCCACAAGGGCCACATCTAACTCCCTCTTAAATATAGCCAATGAACTGGCCTCAACTACCCTCTGTGGCAGAGAGTTCCAGAGATTCACCACTCTCTGTGTGAAAAAGTTTTTCCTCATCTCGGTCTTAAAGGATTTCCCCCTTATCCTTAAGCTGTGACCCCTTGTCCTGGACTTCCCCAACATCGGGAACAATCTTCCTGCATCTAGCCTGTCCAACCCCATAAGAATTTTGTACGTTTCTATAAGATCCCCTCTCAATCTCCTAAATTCTAGCGAGTATAAGCCAAGTCTATCCAGTCTTTCTTCATATGAAAGTCCTGACATCCCAGGAATCAGTCTGGTAAACCTTCTCTGCACTCCCTCTATGGCTATAATGTCCTTCCTCAGATTTGGAGACCAAAACTGTATGCAATACTCCAGGTGTGATCTCACCAAGACCCTGTACAACTGCAGTAGAACCTCCCTGCTCCTATACTCAAATCCTCTTGCTATGAAGGCCAACATACCATTCGCTTTCTTCACTGCCTGCTGCACCTGCATGCCTACTTTCAATGACTGGTGTACCATGAACACCCAGGTCTCGCTGCATCTCCCCATTTCCTAATCGGCCACCATTTAGATAATAGTCTGCCTTCCCGTTTTTGCCACCAAAGTGGATAACCTCACATTTATTGAAGTAATGAATGAAGTGTACGTAATTTTGGTTTCAACATATATAATGTGCATGTTTTTAAACCCTGATTTGCAATTATACCTGGCTATTTTGATGGCCTCTATACTTTGTGTGTGCACAAATTGCTATTTTATTTAATGTCAGGCTGCAGTACTACAATGATGTGGGAGAAGTTTATATTGGAGCGTAATGCTCCACTTGCTATTAATTTACTTCCTTTGGAAAATATTATAGCATTAGGATTTGTTGCACTAATGTGAATCAGTCCGCTGTCCCCGTTTGAAATACAAAGTTTGCCAAAGTATTGATTTAATCAACTCTATGGTTTTTCATTGAAAGATCGGCAACAAGCCAGTTCAAAGTACATGTTGCTTAGCTTTGTAAAATTGGTTTACGTAATGGCATAACATTTTCTCATCAGCTGCAAGTGTGCTTCATTAAAAAGCTGAGTTGTAATAAATGGTTTTCATATCCTGGCATTTGTGCTTAAGATCTGGAGGAACAGTTGCACCAATGTATTTGTGTTATATGGTTTACTCCAACAACAATGGCCCATTCAGGAAGACGTTTGTTTATACTTTTTGACTTTTGTTTGAGTAAAAGTAAAGGATTTTTAATTTTTTTTATTTGAGACAAATGGCAATAATACAGTTGCAAATAATACAAATGGCAATAATACAATTTGCAATAATACAAATGGCCAATAACCCCAATGCTGACAGTTAGCAACCAAGTTATTTGTAATTAATGTCTGTCTGCTTTGTAATCCAGGATCTAGGAATTACATGTAGTGGCTATTTCAACATTCTTCAATATGTGGTGCATGATTGCACATTCAACATTAATTCTGTAACTGAACAATGGCAAATTTTGTAGAAAGCCAGAAGAGATAGTATATGCTCACTATGATTATAATACATTATTATAAAGTAAGTCATAGATGCTAGTGGTAATTAAAAAAATAATGTTAACATCTGACATAAAATGACATGTGGGTACCTCTCCATATAATTAAAAAGCTTGTATCATTATCACGAAACATTTGAGATGTGAAACATGATGTGTTAATATGCTTAAAAGAATCTCACCATGGTTGTTTTGCTCCCTGCCCAGCGTATTGTTCTCTCAAATTTCACATTGAATGCACAGCACAAAATGCATTATTCCTCAACTTGTTTGTTTTGGTGCAAATGCTTGTGAACCTTCTCGCATTCCATTTCCCTCATCTCAGCCTATAAGCAGAAGTTTCCATTCCTGTTTCTCTTGCACTATTTCCTTTTTAAAAGCATTTGAACTATCTGCCTCAACCACATCCTGCGGTAATGAGTTCCACATATTAACTACAATGCAAAGGAATTTCTTCCTCTTTTCCTGTTCTTGGTATGTGACTATCATATTTATGGTCCCTGATTTATAAAATGGCCATCAGTGAAAACATCTCCAGATTCTAAGATATGGGGGATATTTATTCCATTCCCATACTTATTGTTTAGTCTTTCCAGTAGTTGGAACAAAAGTCTCATCCTTTTCATGTAACTTTTTTCACAGGCACATGGATAAGAAATGCTTAGAGGGATATCACCGTATCTACCCTAATACCTCTGAATGTCTTCTAAGTATTATAATTCTACAGCCTCTTCTGACGGCTCATTCCATGCACCACCACTTTTTGTGAAGATGTTGCCCCTCAGGTCCTTTTGAAATCTTTCCTCTCTCAACTTTTCTCTAGGCCTTAGTTTTATACTTGCCTACTTGAGAGACACAATTTCCCATTCACAAAGTCATACTGACTGTTCCTAATCAGTACTTGCCTTGGAAAATGCTGGTAGATTCTTTATCTCACAATCTCCTCCAGTAACCTACCCACCATTGATGTTTAGTTCACTGGTCCGTTCCCTTGCTTATCCTGGCAGCTCTTACATTAAGGCACAACATTAGCCTCCCTCCAGTTTTCTTGTACCTCATGAGTAGCGAAAGATGATACTAAAACTTATCCCAGCAATTTCTTCCCCAGCTTTTCACAATGTCTCAGTATATAAAGACACATTATGTAATGAAGGCACATTATTTAGGCACACATATATACTTCCAAATGCTGCAGGGCTCTGTTGGAACATATACTTGGGTGTCAATGAATAATTTGATAAAGCATGTGCTCAGTTGTTGGGCTTCTGGATTTTGTTTGATCCCACTTTGGATGTCTCCTTGTTCAATGCCAGTAAATCCCTGAGATGATGCAGGTCAAAAGAGGTTTGTGTTGTGTCACACAGCAGCATCAAGAATAGAACAAGAAATAGATACATTTTTCTGGAATCTGAGTGTCACTGGCAAGGTCAGCATTTATAATTCATTGTTAATTGCTCTCAAAGGTGGCGTTGAGCCCATATCTTGAAACACTATAGTCCTTGTAATGATATATGCACAATGTTGCTAGGTAAGGAGATCGAAGATTTAGACCCAGTGACTATTAGGATGGATAATTATATTTCCAGGTTGGGGTGGTGTATGATTTGAACCTATAAGTGTAAAGGGCCTGTCCCACTTTGCAATTTTTTTCGGCGACAGCGAGCGTCAGTGACTGACGCCTGTAGTTGTACGACATACACAATGACGTATGCTGTCCTGCGTGTGACGCCCGGTTAGGGTTAAGGTTAGGGTCAGGGCTCGGGTTAGGGCTAGGGTGAGGGCTAGGGCTAGGGTTAGGGTTAGGGCTAGGGCTAGGGTTAGGGTTAGGGTTTCCTCCCACACTCCAAAGGCGCACAGGTTTGTAGGTTGATAGACTTGGTATAAGTATAAATTGCCCCTAGTGTGTGTGGGATAGTGTTAGTGTGCGGGGATCGCTGGTCGGTGCAGACTCGGTGGGCCGAAGGGCACAGTATCTCTGAACTAAATGTGACACAGGGGCCCCAGGGGTTGGACCCGAACCCCCAATGTTCTGCCTGCCCTTCAAGGGAACTAAACTGTTGACCACGCGTCGTCCCAGAGGGCAGATCTCTCTTCCAATGGTCTCTCCAAACCCCCAGAGGCAGCGGGCTTTTCAACTGGGTACAGGCAATGTTGTCAATGTACCAGTGCCACCCACCTGCTCCGGCCACTGAGTCTAAATACCCACCACCCATTTTGAAGCAAGGCGAGGGAGCGGAGTGGGGTGGAGGAGGTGGGGGGGTGTTGTTCCCAAAGTCTGCATTTATCCTATAGTCGATGTTACTAAAACAGATGATGCGGCCTTCGTGCAGTGCTATTAGTGGGATCTAGCTGTCACAGGCTGGGTCCACAAATGGGGGGTGTCGGGGAAAGTGGAGGGGGTGGGGGGTTTGGAGAATGGGAGATGGGAGGGAGAGGGAGAGAAGGGGATGTGAGGGGAGGGGGGAGTGGAGAAGAGCGGGGAGAAGGGATGAAGAGGGGAGAAGGGAAGAAGGGGGGGAGAGAAGGGTGGGGGGGAGTGGAGAAGGCGGGAGGGGGGAAGTAGAGGGGAGTTCCGTCTACACTCACTGAATCCATCCCTGTGAAAAGTTAGAGACGGTGATTGGATCTGGAAGCGGACCACTACATCTGTAAATAAAACTGAACGACTCGGACATCTTTTCATTTGCACAATTGATTTTATAGTATTAATTTTAATATATTAATGTTTAAAATTCATGTATTGAAGGAAGAATATTTTACACCCATCTGTGGTCCCTAACCCAAACCAGGTGTCACCCGCAGGACAGCATATGTCAGCATTCCATTTTTGAACATTCCAAAATCCAGGGGCGACAGGGAGACACCGCGCATCATTGCATGCGTCGCCACAACGCGGCAACCTCTTTTCAGGCTGTCGCCGAAAATGTCGCCCAAGTGGGACAGGCCCTTAAGACAGCCTTTGCTGTCCTCAATAGTAGAAGTCATGGTCTGGGAGATGCTATCAAAGGAACGTGCAAATCATTGCAGTGATTTATATAAATAGTTCGCAGAATAACTGCTGTGTGCCAGTGGCTGAGGAAATGAATGAATATTTGGGGGAGTGTGGGCAATAAATAGAATGCCATTCAAGTTGACTGGTTTGCCATGGAGCTGTTGAATAATAAAGTTAAATAAAAATGTACAGAATACTGCATTCTGTACAGTTCTGGACACCACACAAGTAAAAACATGTTACAGAACTGGAGAAGTAAACAGGACATACAATGTGTCATAGGCAGCATCTGTGGAAGTTAACAGCTTTCTCATTGGAACTCTTTTTTGGCAGTTTGAGAAAAGGAAGTTGCCACGATGAGATTACTCCAGAAAAGTGCTGACGTTTACGTTCCAAGATGTATTTGCAGCACTGATGTGCGCATTCAAAGGCAACGTTTTCAGATCTGCATTTAGTTTGGTTTTATCCATGTGATTTGGACGAAGATTTGCTTTGAAGCTGAAATAATGTTGGAAACTGAACAGAATTCAGCAAAAAACTGCTTGACTGCAGCCTTTCTGCAACCTTTCAGATTACCCTACTCACCTATAGCTGCAGTGTGTACCCAGTAAGGATTTGACCACAGTGACTTACTGAGGCTTAATGCTCAGTACCTTGGGAGGGGAAAGTCAGAAAGGGAATGCCTTAATTTGCAAACATTCCTAACTCATTACTAACTCAAACTCCCATCTAACAACATGGAAGGCTTAGAAAAGTGGCCGACTCAACTTGGGGATGGGCAATAAATAATGTGTGAATGAGATTTACTTGAAATGTCACATTTATATTAGCTACAAAAGACCTGTTTTATTTTTGTTCATGTTCAATGCTGCAGGAAATAACTGGTAATCTTCTAAATTCTTGCTGAGTTGTGAAATCTTTTGTAATGGAAAATGCAGCACTTGTTCAAAAGCATTGCACAAGTTTCTTTTGAATAGTTTCCATAAACCATTCACAATGCATTTGGTTACACTGTTTGAATGACTGATTCCTATGCAAGTGTTCATTTTGATATGTTCCCAGTCAGCTGACATGGAATTTTTCCTCCCCTCCCACCATAATCATTCAACACTCTCAATTACATTGGATCCTGTTGTAACTATTTTAAGAACTAGCATTCATATGAACAAGACTGAGCGCAAATGGCTTTAGATTCAAGAATAGCCTTCATTTTTCAAAGCAACAATGTTTGATATTCATCCCATTGGTAGTCAAAAGAAGCCTTTGAGCTGGAGAAATTAATCCAAGGTCTTATGAATTTGTTTAACTTAAACTACAAACTTAAAGCACATGGCATTGGGGGTTCAGTATTGATGTGGATAGAGAACTGGCTGGCAAACAGGAAGCAAAGAGTAGGAGTAAACGGGTCCTTTTCACAATGGCAGGCAGTGACTATTGGGGGTACCGCAAGGCTCAGTGCTGGGACCCCAGCTATTTACAATATATATTAATGATCTGGATGAGGGAATTGAAGGCAATATCTCCAAGTTTGCAGATGACACTAAGCTGGGGGGCAGTGTTAGCTGTGAGGAGGATGCTAGGAGACTGCAAGGTGACTTGGATAGGCTGGGTGAGTGGGCAAATGTTTGGCAGATGCAGTATAATGTGGATAAATGTGAGGTTATCCATTTTGGTGGCAAAAACAGGAAAGCAGACTATTATCTAAATGGTGGCCGACTAGGAAAAGGGGAGATGCAGCGAGACCTGGGTGTCATGGTACACCAGTCATTGAAAGTGGGCATGCAGGTGCAGCAGGCAGTGAAGAAAGCGAATGGTATGTTAGCTTTCATAGCAAAAGGATTTGAGTATAGGAGCAGGGAGGTTCTACTGCAGTTGTACAGGGTCTTGGTGAGACCACACCTGGAGTATTGCATACAGTTTTGGTCTCCAAATCTGAGGAAGGACATTATTGCCATAGAGGGAGTGCAGAGAAGGTTTACCAGACTGATTCCTGGGATGTCAGGACTGTCTTATGAAGAAAGACTGGATAGACTTGGTTTATACTCTAGAATTTAGGAGATTGAGAGGGGATCTTATAGAAACGTACAAAATTCTTAAGGGGTTGGACAGGCTAGATGCAGGAAGATTGCTCCCGATGTTGGGGAAGTCCAGGACAAGGGGTCACAGCTTAAGGATAAGGGGGAAATCCTTTAAAACCGAGATGAGAAGAACTTTTTTCACACAGAGAGTGGTGAATCTCTGGAACTCTCTGCCACAGAGGGTAGTCGAGGCCAGTTCATTGGCTATATTTAAGAGGGAGTTAGATGTGGCCCTTGTGGCTAAAGGGATCAGAGGGTATGGAGAGAAGGCAGGTACGGGATACTGAGTTGGATGATCAGCCATGATCATATTGAATGGCGGTGCAGGCTCGAAGGGCCGAATGGCCTACTCCTGCACCTAATTTCTATGTTTCTATGTTTCTATGTTTACAAAGGTAGTTTGTTGAGCTTGGTACCTTCCTGCCTGTTAACATCGTCCCCAGTGAGGGAGTGAAAGTAGTATGAAACAAGATGAAAAGATTTGAAGAGCTGGGGAAAATTCATTGCTTGTTTGTAGTTGCAGATACATCACAACGATGCCAATGCTGGAAGAGATAAATATGTCAAGCAGCAGGTGTGAAGGCAAAAGGACAGTCAATGTTTTGGGTTGAGACTCTGCATCAGAACTGTGTGAGAACCTGCCACCAACTTCTGGCTTCCCCATACTGTTTAGGGAACCTGGCACAAATGCAGCACTGAATCACCCATGGCTCAGTGGGAAGAGGCTGCCTGTGAGAGATGGTAGTACGGCTTGATTTTTCCATGGTAACAAGCTTACCTGAGAGAGTGCGATAGCAAATTGTGAGACATCAGTGTTTCCATGCAGCCTGTTCATGTGTGGAAAATGCCAGCTCCACCATGGAGACATTTAATCTGTCTGAATCAGGATCAGTCTGAAGAACGGTCTCGTCCCAAAACGTCACCCATTCCTTCTCTCCAGAGATGCTGCCTGTCCCACTGAGTTACTCCAGCATTTTGTGTCGATGGAGATATTAAATCTGAGCTGTACCCTGCCCAAACTTGTCATCTCCACGTAAACATCAGTCACAGTGGCTGATGCCTTTAAAAAAAAATTTAAGACACGTTGATATGAATGGTCATACTGGCATTTGTCCGTCCTTAATTGGGGTCTTGGTTTTCTCAGCTGACTGAGAAAATTGCTCAGACTTAGTTTAGTTTAATTTAGAGATACAGCACGGAAACAGGCCCTTCAGCCCACTGGGTCCGTGCCGACCAGCGATCCCCGCAAATTAAATTAGTCGGGATCAAACCCGGGTCTCTGGCGCTGATGGGCAGCAACTCTACCGCTGCGCCACCATGACTGTTGGCACCGATTGGAGACAGTGTTGAATTATCCCCTTGATAAATAAGTGAATAATCCACATTTTCTAGGGTGTTGTCTTCAGTTTCGATTATAGAGGGTTGATTGATAAAGCACCGTTTGCGGATGGGGCGGCACAGTGGTGCAGCAGTAGTGTTGCTGCCTTACAATGCCAGAGACCCGGGTTTGATCCTGATTCCAGGTGCTGTCCATACGGAGATTTTACATTCTCCCTGTGACATGGGTATTGTCCAGGTACTCCAGTTTCCTCCCACACTCAAAAATGTACAGGGTTGTTGGTTAATTGGCTTCTGTAATTGTAAATTGTATATGTGTAGGATAGTGCTAGTGTACGGGGTGATTGCTGGTCAGTGCAGACTTGGTAGACCGAAGGGCCTGTTTCCGCGCTTGTATCTCGAGTCTAAAAGTAAAGATTGGCAACCATGTTTTGGCACATGGACTTCACATGTGTGCACATGGGCTGTGTGTTCCGACTGACACCTGCTATGCACAAGTGCATCATCTTGGTTATTACTAGGCTAGTATCTTGGAATTATTTGCCTGTCTTCAGCTTTGTGGGAATGTTGTCAGCAGATTACAAATAAGATCAAAATAAGTTATTGGCATGTGCACATGACTAACATAATTGCCAGTCATGGAGCATGGAACCAGGTCCACAGATCAACAGTCAAGCACCCATCTCCATTTATCATATGCTATCCCATTTTTATTCTAATGGGGTTTTACTTAAATTCTTGATAATGGGCAAGTAAAATTAATTTAAAAATGTTTACCATCACGTATTTCACTACTGCATGATGCAAGGTTCTTAATTATATTTGGAAATCTCTAAAATTTTAGTTTATTAACCAAGTGGTAGTCAGGTTTTAACTTGCTGTATGCAGTGAATCAGTTACAACATTAACCATGTTTTAAGTGACTAAATTAACCAGGAACTTTCACCAATTTGATCTATGTATAAAGCTAGATTTTTACTGCGATGTTCAGAGTGTCATTCCCAATTGCAGCACCATTGTGGTTGTGTAATTTCAGTGGCAACAGAATCAAATTGTGTGTTTTGAGGCTTGATTTTAAAATGAAAAGTGGTAGCTACGTTCCCAATCCTGAATCCTGCACCATGCATCTTTAAAGGTTGCTGTGTGCATTATGCAGAATTGCTGGAATAAATTCTGTAAAATGACAGTAGTAACACGTCATGGACATTTTAATCAGCACACTGTATTACTTGGCTATACAGAATGGTAAACTGCTACAGAGGAAGCAAATAAAGATGACTCTAGCTTTGGTAGTGTAACATTGAGGATAAGTGTTACTATTTAACAGCCACAAATTCCCCAGTGGAAATTCTGTAAGGATTGTTGATGTCAGCCCAACTTTTTGCAGTAGTAATTGCTTTGATTTTAAGCTTCAAGTTTCCCATACCCTTTTAGTAATGAAACACTTTGTTCCCTTGACCTAGTTGCATATCTGAGTCAATGAATCTCAACACTTAAATAAATGTAACAAAATTGTGATGAATTGTTTCCTGGTTTGTGGGTTACTTTTATAACTTATCCAGCATTGTTCTTGACGTGTATATATATATTCAGTACTTCCACTGGTTACTCAGTTTTCACCTACTTTATGAAAAACTCATGCCTATCAGTTGTTTAGTTCCTAGTTGTTTTCCAGAGTTGCAAAAAATGCCATCTGGAATCGCTAAGATAGTACTTTGTTTGCAATTCTCTGTTCTTGCTGGTTCAGTGACATGAATGTCAACCATTTTTCCCTTCAAAAGGGGCTCTTTCACTTATTTCCCACAGCCTAAACCATTAACATCTTTGACCTGGGCTAAGCTATTTTCTTTTATTATATTGACTAGCTAAAGATATCTGAAAAATGTAAGTGTTTGCTTTTGCAGTGGAAACATTCTGAAGGGTTGAAAATTGTAATGTCAGTTTAACAAAAGTAAAATGCTAGCAGAGAGTGCTAAGATTTGAACAGCGTACGCCTGGAATGCTAAGAATTGGACTCTGGTTTCCAGGATTCTCATGGGAATGATGTGAAAACCAGATGATGGAATATGGTCAGGGATTGTTATGTGAATCTGTTGTTTATATAAACATTCTCTGGATTGTTTCCAGTTTCTGCTTTCTGTATTTTCCCCATGTATAGTGGCCTCATTGCATGTAGGGGTTTAGAAACCTTTCGTGATAAATATAGGATTTTGTAAAATCTCCTCTGTGGAAATTGAGTGGGGGATTAAAAATTCTTGCTAACATAAACAATATTCAGAACAATTATTTAGAAGTTGACTAATAAGGAAGGAATGAGAATTTGCAAAACTCTTTTGGACGCTGTTAATTTTAAATCAAATTGCAATGTTGAGGGGAAATTGTTATTTTCTGATTTTAGGCCATGAACTAACCAGTGAGTCAAGGATATTGCATAGTTTAAGAAATGTCTTGAAAGAAGGGCAGGGGGATGAGGAAGAAGGAAATGTTAAATCAAGATCCATGACTTAAATCTTATGTTCAGTACAGTCTACCAATCTAAGTAATAGTCTATCCTGGTGTAAGGAGGGTGAAATATCATTAGCTGTGTTGCAAAACTACTATTTGAAAGTCTTGTGGCATTTGTGATGCAAGACTTGCTTTGCACTCATGATTCAAAGACTCCCTCTTGTGCTGCTGAACACAGCCATTGATTACTGTCCCAGAGATTTGTAGATTACACAAACACATTGGCAGCTCCTTTTCTTCTTGCTGTATGAATCCAATAACAGCAGCCAGAATTCAATCAAAATGACTCTGTTACTCTCATATTGCGACTGATTAACATTTTGATTAATTGTTTTGCATGTGATTTGTTTCGAGCAACAATAGTAAGTCAGTTTTGAGGTTCGTTGACTGGTCTAATGCTTCTGAGAGGATGTTCATCCAAGTGATGTAAGCATTGAATATTGTGTGACAGAGTGTTAGGTGGTTCACTCATCGTTTTAATTACATAATTGGCCCATTCTCTTCTCCCTGTACATGCTCCCCTTAGGCCAAGTCATTGAAAGGCACGGCATTTTCTTCCATTGATACGCAGACGATACACAACTCTATCTCCCCCTGAAGCCCAAAAAAACAATCAAATCTGCTTAACCTTACCCGCTGCCTCGAGGATATAAAGTGTTGGATGGCCCAGAACTTCCTCCAACTAAACGAGAGTAAGTCTGAGGTCATCCTTCTCGGCCCCTCGGACTCAATCAAAATGATAGCAGGCAGCCTTGGAAGCCTTACCCCACTACTCAAACCTCACGTCAAAAACCTTGGCGTGATATTTGACTCAGCACTGAAATTTGACAAACAAGTCAATGCCGTGGTAAAAGCTAGCTTCTTTCAGCTTCGGACGATAGCTAAAATAAAACAATTCCTCCAGTTTGATGACCTCGAAAAGTTCATCCACACATTTATCTCCTCCCGCCTAGATTACTGCAAATCCCTTTACACTGGCATCAGCCAATCTTCCCTGTCCCGCCTGCAACTGGTCCAAAACGCCGCAGCGAGACTCCTGACGGGCACCCGAAAAAGGGACCACATCACCCTGATCCTGGCCTCTCTCCACTGGCTCCCTGTGCGGTTCCGTATACATTTCAAGATCCTCCTCTATGTCTACAAAGCCCTCAATGGGCTTGCCCCCACCTACATTAAAAGTCTTCTTACCCACCACTCCACCTCCAGGTCCCTCAGATCGGCCGACTTGGGGTTGCTGAATATCCCGCGGTCTAGGCATAAGCTCAGGGGCGACCGCGCCTTTGCGGTTGCAGCTCCTAGACTGTGGAACAGCATCCCCTTTCCCATCAGAACTGCCCCCTCCATCGACTCCTTTAAGTCAAGACTAAAAACGTATCTATACTCCCAAGCCTTTCTTGACGTCCTCTGAGCGAGGGCTATATGTATATATGTATGTAGTTTGTTTGTTTATACTATTCTTATAACAAATGTAAAGCACTTTGGCCAACGAGAGTTTTTTAAAATGTGCTATATAAATAAATGTGACTTGACTTGACTTGATAATTGGTTTTATTAAAGTGTTTAAATAACATAGGTACCGAAACGGAACAATTAAATTCTTACTTACAGCAGCACAAACAGTTTATAAGTACTCAATAGATAACATAATAAACAAACAAAAAAGAATTTCAGTTTAAAAAAAAGTGCATACCAAAACAAAGTAACCAAATAACTAACTAAATATGTGGAAATTTGCTCATCAGCAACGTAAATTTGTTAAAGTAAGATTAATGGTTAAATATTTGAATGTGGGCTACTGTTTCAATGCTGCATACTTTGATTTCTACTGAATAAGCAACTTCCAGGTGTAAAATCCACATGAAATGGAAGTTATTACGATTTGCTAACTGCTCAGCATCAACAAGACACTTTCTGATTCTTAACCTGTGACAACTGACCATATCCTGCCTGATTCATTGCTTTTGCTTTCATCGCACAGATAAAATAATATAGGTATTATATTTGGTTCTTTCATATCATATAATGGATAGCAAGTAGTATAATCTCTCCTTCGCTCCATAGATGCTGCCTCACCCTCTGAGTTTCTCCAGCATTTTTGTCTACCTTCGATTTTCCAGCATCTGCAGTTCCTTCTTAAACAGTATAATCTCTCTCCCTGTTTGAGGGCAATAACTGCAGCTAACGTGTCAAAAATAAAGCTAATTGAAATCAGTTGGCAAAATGGCACGGTATATGAAGAGCAGTTCACTCTGGGGTTTCTCTATTTTGTGGGATTTCTGTGGTTACCAGAGCCTTGAAGCGTTCTTCATATCTCAGATGTGTTGGCTTTTTGAATTATTTCTGGAAGAAACTGATATTTAGCACAATGATTTTTTTAAACTTTGAAGTTCTTTTTATTCTCTATTTTGTTCCTGCAATTGATTTTATCAGCACAGCGGATAGTCTGTCAACAAAGCTCAATCGGATTTGGTGGACTTGCTTTGAATGTTTACATGTATCTTGTAGATCTCCATGTTTCCCATAAATTATACATTAGATGTTTACTTTTGTAATACCAATGTGCATTGCTTCTTGGTATCTTATCGCACTGGTTATAACTTTATGCCAATAGTGTCACACATAGTGTGAGAGGATTGGCAAATGTTATTTATACTTCAACTCTTTATTACTTCCAGCTGCGGTAACAGGAAGGCGGGTCTATAGTGAATGAAGGATGGAAGCTTGAATTGCAGTCTGTTAAGCAAATGCAGTGCACCATCATTTTTATCTTAAATGGTTGAAATTTCAGAAAAACTATCAAATATTTAATTTCTGTAGTGGCAAAGAAATGACATATCTGATATAAAATGTTCCATTACAACTTTTGAGAGAACATAATTTGCTGGTTAAATTTTCATGAAGTGATAAATTTTACATCAGAATATTCTCCTGACAGAATTGTGCAGTAACCATATAGTTGCATTAATCATTTTCATAAATGGTTCAGTTATAAATCCTCCATAACCTGAGAAAAAATGTTCCAATTCAATAAATAGTTGCAGCCTTATAAATATGATGCCTTATGTGTGAGTTTTGAAGCTGCTGTACCAAGGATGTGAAACATGGTCACACAAGTGCACTGGATTCGAATCTTGGTCTTATTCTGCTAATATTAAGACAGGAAATTGGTGTACAACCGTCTACAGCGTTTAAAACAGAACAGTGCTGAACAGGAATTGGCTTTTGAACCCACAAAGTCTGTGCCAAACATAATGCCAAGTTAAAGTAACTTCATCTGCCTGCATGTGATCCATATCTCTCCATGTCCATACACCTATCTAAACTCCACCACCATATCTGCTTCAAATTATCCGACAGTTTATCTTTAAACAAACAGTTATTTTACACTGGAATCTTTGAATATTATTTTGAGCAGTTGTTTGTGATCATTTGACCTCTCGAGTAATGATTGTTAAAATTGGTCATCCAATTCCATGCAATTGCATTCAGACAGCAGTGACTGAATAAAATAGCGTAGAGTGTAAAGAAAAATATACTGGAGAAGGAGGGAAGTCAATATCTGATTGTTCACGTCCATTTAGATTCTAGTTTAATTTGCTTGGAAAACGTATCAAATGTTCTCTACCATCTTCAGCCAGAGATGAGGAGTGAAATTTCTTGCTCTATTCCCTTTTGAACATCGCTGATGCCACTTCTCAACCAACTTGATTCACTCAGAATTGGCACGTGCACTCGACTCAGCAAAGATCATGGGCTTCTGTTAGCATTTTGCCAGGTTGCACGTAGATCGATGCTCCAAGGTGAAGCTAAGCTGCTGTGTAGCTACAACACTGATATGTGCCTGTTAAATGGAAGGCTGCCTGGATATAGCCTGATGAATAGTTTAAACAGACCCAACTGTTGCTTCACCAAACAACACAGTAAATAGTTTTGGAGTCCAGTAGTAGTTCGCCCACATAGGTGAAATTTAACCCAACATGGGGGTCAAGAAGTTCTCTTCGATTTGCTAGACTCAGCTACAGAAAAAAAAATTGCACTTGTTGGAATCTAGTTATGTCAGTGCTTGGTGCAATTCCTCAAAGCAATGTCCTCTGCTTAAAGCAGTCCAATTCAGTGTACAATGCTTTGAGCATCTGTGTTTCAAAAGTAGCATCTGAAATTTGCCGTTTGAAGACAGTTTCACTATCCCATGACTTTCCCACTGGTTATGTTGTACCAAGACGTCCATTTTAATCCCAATAGAGTTTCTGTTATCCTGTACGTTGATTCTTCTAGGCACAGAAAGGAAACCTGTCCCAAAAGGAATGTTGTTTATTAAAAAAAACAGCCGCTGCCCAGTCAGTAAGGGGAAGAGAGAAGTGAGAATGTTATTGGTGTTGATACAGGGAAAAGCTTTGTTTTGGGTGCTATCCAGACAAATCATACTATACATGAATGCATTGTGTAGTGCAAAAGGAGAAAATAAAGAGTGCAGAAGATAGTGTTACAGTTACAGAGAAAATGCAGATAAAACAAGGGCTGCAAAGATGTACATTGGAAGATTGGAAATTTATCATTCATGTATGAGACTCATTCAAGAATCTGATAATGGTGAGTGGGAAACTGTTCTTGAATCTTGTGGCACATACTTTTGACCTTTTGGAGCTTCTGCCCTATGTGAGAAGGTAGGGCGGGAATGACCAGAATTTAAGTGGTCCTTGATTATGTTAGCTACTTTCCAAGGCAGTGAGTGGTATAAATGGATTTGCTTTGTGTGATGAACTGGGCTGGTCATGAACAGAGCAGTTGTTACACCAAGCTGTGATTCTTCCACATTGGATGCTTTGTATGGCGCATCTGCAGAAGTGCAGAATTTCTTTAGCCTTTTGAGAATTTAGATGCCCTTTCTTGGCCATAGTGTGAATGTGATTGGCCCAGGAAATTTTGTGGTGATATTGTGGAGTAAAAAAAGCCTTACCTGTGTTGCATCCAATGCTAAGTGTACTCAATCTGAAGAAGGTTCCCAAACTGAAACACTGCCTGTCCATTCCCTCCACAGATTCTGCTTGACATGCTGAATTCCTCCAGCACTTTGTGGTCTGAGAAAGAAAATTAGTTTCCAATCTGCATCCTTGGGTTATGTGAGTCAGGTCAAATTAGGATATGAAGAAGGGTCTCGACCTGAAACGTCACCTGTTTCTTTTCTCCAGAGATGCTGTCTGACCTGCTGAGTTACTCTAGCTTTTTGTCTCTATCTTAGGATATCAGTAATTGGTTTCCATAAACGTAGTAACACTGAGTGGAAGGGATGACACAATCCTGTGTTTAATGAAGCAAATGTCAATAATTTTACTCTGAATCTCGTTGAGCTTCTGAAGCATTCTGCCATAGAAGCACTTTTGTGGAATTTTACAATTTTCAATTTCCCTTTTTACAGGTTGAACAGTCAAAAGTATTCATTAAAGAAGGTGGTGTTCAACTACTACTCACAATAGTCGATACTCCTGGATTTGGAGATGCTGTGGACAACAGTAACTGGTAAGTTTTCAAATTTTAAAAGAAAAAAAATAGCTGCTGGAAATCTGAAATTGATAGCAAATGCTGGAAACAGCAGCTCAGGCAGCATCTGTGGAAAGAAAGCCAACATATTATTTCAGATGCAAGACTTCACCAGAACTGTGTGATTACAGCATTTATCGTTTTAATTGAGTATTTCACAACTAAGTAAATATTTCTGAAGGGGCATTCATGATCTGGTCAACTGCTTATGACTTTGTTCAGAGTTCGCCGCCACTCAAATGGTGCATGAAATGATGATCAAGGTCAAATCTTTGTCAATATTTTAAAGCCTATTATGAACATCTGTATGCTCAGTGCTGTTGTGGTGCTGAAAGGTTCAGCTTTGAAGCTAAAAATTGCTTTCATGAAGTAGCATGGAAAGCAGATCTCTACCATAATATTTATATAAAGGAGATATTGGATTACTTGGATCGTAATTGCTGGATCTGCCAATTTTATTTCAGGTAAAGTGTGTCATGCAGCCATGTAACACTGAAGGTCATTCTGTATTGTTACAACATCCTTCATTTTGAATCATTTTTTGCAGATGGATAATGTGCTAGTCTAATTTTCACTTAATGTGGTTTACAATGAAGAAAATTATGAAACAGAAATCTGAGGGAAGAGACAATATTTGCCGATGGAAATTAAAAAAATTAAAGCCTTGCTTATTTTGGAACCAATAGAGAGAGGGTCAGTGAGCACAAGGTCATGGATGAGCAGGGCTGTTTAAGATTAGAAATCAGAATTACATACCACAAGGTTTAAAGTGTGAAAAATTGGACAAAGTTCCAATCCACCGGGTGGCGCCAGCAATGACTGCCTCGCTCAACAGTCTGTCTCGTCCCTTCCTTCTTTGTTGTTTTTTTAGCATGTGTTAAATGAATGTTTTAGTGTTCTTTAGCTTGTTTTATGTGGGGGGGGGGTGGTTAGGGGAAACTTTTTTAAATCTCTTACCTCGGCGGTGATGCGATTTTTCCCGTATCGTATCTCCATCTGCACTGCAGCCTAACATCAAGGAGTTGGCGGCCTTTGCGGTTGGAGCTCCAACCGCGGGAGCCTGCGGACTTTAACATCGTGGAGCTGGTGATCCCTGTCGGGGATCGACCTCGGAGCTCCAACCGCGCGCGGGAGCCTGCAGGACTTACCATCACGGACCTCGCGATCCCTGTCGGGGATCGACTTTGGAGCTGCAATCGCGGGAGCCTCTGGACTTTAACATTGTGGAGCTTGTGGTCCCTGGTTAGAGACCGACTTCGGAAGCTCCAAGCTGCAGGAGCTTCGACCGCCTCGACGCGGGAGCTTCGACCGCCCCGACGTGGAAACTTCGATCACCAGCTGCGGGAGCTTCGATCGCCCCCGACTGCAGAAGGTTTGACTGCCCGACCGCAGGAGAATAAAGAGGAAGGAGATTGAACTTTATTGTCTTCCATCACTGAGAAATGTGGGGAATCCACTGTGGTGGATGTTTATGTTAACTTTATGTAGTTGTGAGTTTTGTTGCATTTTTTTAGTATGGCTGTGTGGTAATTCGAGTTTAACTGTACCTTAATTGGTACACATGACAATAACCTAACCTTTGAAGAACAAACCTGAGATGAGATTAGTAGAATAATGAATTGTAGTCATGTTTTAAAGTAAAAAGTAACAATTAGAGTAAAGTAGATGCACAGGTAACCACTGCATTACAGAGTGGGAGGCCAACGTTAGATTTTGTCGTGGATAGGAAAAGATTTAGGAAGTGGGTATATTAAGGAACAGGATGGAGTTCATGGTTCAGTATTCATTGGAGAAAGGTGGTGTTGGCCTTTAGGGAAATAATGGGTTAAAGTACCTGTCTGCAACTGCCAACCCAATCAATGCAGTGATGTATCCAAATCCGTAAGGGCAACTTTTTGATACTTCAACAGCCATAACTTTGGATCATCTGTACAAGTTTGAAAACTTTTCTTACAGCAGATTTACAACATGCTTGTGATTTGTAGAACAATCTGCCTACTTGTTTCTGTGTTTGAGACCATAATGGACTGATCGTTTTACCCATTTTGATTTCCAGTTGGCAGCCTGTCATCGATCACATAGACAGCAAATTTGAAGATTACCTGAATTCTGAATCCCGTGTGAACCGACGCCAAATGCCAGACAGCAGAGTCCATTGTTGTTTATACTTTATTGCTCCTTCAGGCCACGGGTTGGTAAAACATTTTGTACAGTTCTAATAACTTCTAAAGGCTGAATATTTAATGTTTTGAGTCCATTTTATTTCGGCTATTTTTACAGTGGTCTGATGTCTACTGATATTTATCGTTACTGACAAATCAATCAATAATAACCCCTTAAAAACTTGGAACATGTTGATCCTCCTCTTAAAATAATATTGCAGCACATGTGGGCTTCATATCTGACTTTTCTGCTCTTGGGTGCACGTTAATGCAAAGCAAAGAAGTCTGCTGGCTTCAATTTACTACTTGAGAGATGAATTTGGAGAATACTTTTGAGTTCAATTGTGTAGTTAAATTATCATTAGTGGCAAATTGTAAACTTTTGGATGTGAAATAATTCATTTGGCACTCAGATTTGTAGAGATGCAGCATGCAGATTGAGTGTGCAACAACCATCAACCACCCAATGACACTAATCCTAATCTAATCGACATGTATTAATTTTTAAATGATTGCTCAATGGATGACTTTCATTTTGAATCATCTGTTAAACATATTAAATACATCCATCAAAGATTTGAATGGACAAGCAGTTTACCAATTTAGGTGTTACATTTCTGCAGACTAAAGCCTTTGGATATTGAATTCATGAAGCGCCTACATGAGAAAGTTAACATCATTCCACTCATTGCCAAAGCCGATACCCTCACTCCAGAAGAATGCCAACAGTTCAAGAGACAGGTGAGAAGATAGGCTCATGGTTTTAAGAGCATTTCCTACTCCAGGTTTATTGGAGGGTATGGGTTTTTAATGTAAAATGATAATCTGCATTATATACGTCTCGTTGCCAAAATGGTTGCTTTGGCTACTGAGACTTGTTTTATGAGAGCGGCTGCAGAAAAACTATTTTGTACCGTTTCAATTCAGTAAATCAGAACACAAATGTGCTTCATCCTCTCCTGGAGAAGATGGATTGAATGGATGCTATCATTACCTTAAATTTGACTAATAAATATCTTCACGGTATTATGGTCACGTCAAATATCATAAATTTTCATTCACTAGGCCAGGGGTTGGCAACCTTGTTCTGCATAGGGGCCAGACACATGTCTGTGAGCGGATGGCGGGCCATATCTATCACGTGTACACATGGATCCCGCCCCGAATGACAGGCAACAAATCACCTGTTCACATAGATCCCGCCCCTTCGAGGACGCCACCCGAACACTGGCCCCTAGTTACTAGTTATGGCCGCTCACGAACATGGCATACCTACGCACCATTGCCTTGGCTCTGTCCTGAAGGCAGTGGCTCAAATACTCACACTCATTCGTCCCTGGCCGATTGACAACCCCAATCCCGACAGTGAAGCTCAGACACAGAAGGTGCATGGCTGTGCCGGCGGCTTTACACAGGATGCGGTACAGCCAGAAGTTCGTAAGAGCTGCTCCGCCATTGCGGTCGCCAGCGCAGGCCTTCTTGCGTCTGGGCGCCGCGGCCTCGGGCCCGGGAGGTACTGGAGATGACGGAAGTCTGCGGGCTGGATAAATACGGGGGGAAAAAAAACGCCTGCGGGCCGGATGATTTCGGGTTACGGGCCGCATTCGGCCCGGGGGCCGTTGGTTGCCGACCCCTGCACTAGGCCATCTGTCAGCCTTCTAGCATCAAGCGGTTTACTCAATTTTAATGTAATTTTACCAAAATATTATTGTCCTCCAAATCAGTAAATTAAAATCAAATTCAAAGTAATAACTTTTTGAACAATGTAGATTGTAATAATATCTGTATTTCATCTGCGGGAAAAGCAATTCCAGTTTGACTGAAATCTTTGGTAGGTCAATATATTGTAATATTGAAGAGATGTCATAAAGCAAACATTCAGGGAATTAACAAGCTGAAATGAGTTTAAACAACTGCACAGAGTTGCTGACAAGCTGAATATGTTTTTATTCAAACGTACATTTCAGCAGAAGGCTTTTTGATCATTGGGCTTTTGCTAGCTCTTTGAATTATCCAATGAACTTGCACACTGGTGCAGACCTGAGAAATGTTCCATTAACTGCTCTGTTACAGGTGATGAAAGAAATCCAAGAACACAAAATAAAGATCTATGAATTCCCGGAAACAGATGATGAAGAAGAAAATAAGTTGGTAAAGAAGATCAAGGTGGGATATCAATAACAGTGTGGGGTTCTTGCTGCCTATTTGTGTTGAAATGTGTAGCAGCTTCCCTAGAAAAGACGGTGGAAGCATGACTTGAAATAAATCGGGACATTTAATAGAACGCAAAACCTTGCAATATTTATTGTGGTTTTCAAGTAAGATTTTGAAAATGTTTTCAATTAGCAATCATTGACCTTTGTGGATTTACTTTGTGGCCCTCCATAATGTTTGGGACAAAGACCCATCATTTATTTATTTGCCTCTGTACGCCACAATTTGAGATTTATAATAGAAAATAAATCACATGTGGTTAAAGTGCACATTGTCAGATTTTAATGAAGGCCATTTTTATTCATTTTGGTTTCACCATGTAGAAATTACAGCAGTGTTTATACATAACCCCCCCCCCCCCATTTCAGGGCATCATAATGTTTGGAATACAGCAATGTCATGTAAATGAAAGTAGTCATGTTTAGTATTTTGTTGCATATCCTTTGCATGCTATGACTGCTTGAAGTCTGTGATTCATGGACATCACCAATTGCTGGGTGTCTTCTCTAGTGATGCTCTGCCATGCATGTATTGCAGCAACCTTAGCTTCTGCTTATTTTGGGGGCTAGTCCCCTTCAATTTTCTCTTCAGCATATAAAAGATGCTCAATTGGGTTCAGATCTGGTGATTGACTTGGCCACTCAAGAATTTACCATTTTTTAGCTTTGAAAAACTCCTTTGTTGCTTTAGCAGTATGTTTAGGATCATTGTCTTGCTGTAGAATGAATCGCCGGCCAATGTGTTTTGAGGCATTTGTTTGAACGTGAGCAGTTAGGATGTGTCTATACACTTCAGAATTCATTATGTTACTACCATCAGCAGTTGTATCATCAATGAAGATAAGTGAGTCAGTACCTTCAGCAGCCATTCATGCCCAGGGCATAACACTCCCACCACTGTGTTTCACAGATGAGGTGGTATGCTTTGGATCTTGGGCCGTTCCTTCTCACGTCCATATTTTGCTCTTGCCATCACTCTGATATAAGTTAATCTTCGTCTCATCTGTCATCAAGACCGTTGGTTACTCTTTTAGGTACTTCTTGGCAAACTGTAACCCGGCCATCCTATTTTTGCGGCTAACCAGTGATTTGCATCTTGCAGTGTAGCCTCTGTATTTCTGTTCATTACGTTTTCTGCGGACAATGGTCAATTACAAATCCACACCTGACTCCTGAAGAGTGTTTCTGATCTGTCGGACAGGTGTTTGGGGATTTTCTTTATTATAGACAGAATTCTTCTGTCATGCTGCCAGTCCCTTTGCAATTAGTCAGCTCACCAGTGCTCTCTTTCTTTTTAATTATGTTCCAAACAGTTGATTTTGGTAAGCCTGAGGTTTGGCTGATGGCAGTTTTATTCCTGTTTCTCTTTGACTTTCATTGGCACAACTTTGGTCCTCATGTTGATAAACAGCAATAAAAGTTTCCAAAGGTGATGGAAAAACTGGAGGAAAGACTAGGTGCTGAGAGCTCTCTTATACCTGCATTAAGGAGGCAAATAAACACACCTGAGCAATTATAAACGTCTGTGAAACCATGTGTTCCAAACATTATGGTGCCCTGAAATGGGGGGACTATGTAATTACTGCTGTAATTTCTACGTGGTGAAACCAAAATGTATAAAAATGGCCTTTATTGAAATCTGACAATGTGTACTTTAATCACATGTGATTTTTTTGTATTACAAATGTCAAATTGTGGAGTACAGAGGCAAATAAATAAATGATGGGTCTTTGTCCCAAACATTAAGGAGGAGCAGTTTGATCACAAACCAATATTGCAACATCTGGCTAGAGGATTTTGTAAATGTAGTTGCATTTATTTGATAAAAATGAGAAAAATATTTAAACATAATAAATACGCAATTCATTTTTTCCATCGACAAGCCAGCCTTCATATTTTTAGTTTAAAAAGTCAGCCCAAACATAAATTCAATGGATACGTGCTAACGGTTGAGTTTGCAAAAGATTTGTATCCCAGGGGATTAGTTTCTTGGTATGCCAGATGGTGACAGGAGGGAAGCCAAAGGAGCAGCTGTAACAATGACATTTTTAGTAACAAGCCAGATGGAAAATTGAAGGCTGGTAAACGGGCCTGAGCTGAAACCAATACAATGGAGTGAGAATTAGTTCATGCACGCTTTGAAATAGAGCCAAATAATGGTGTTTAAAACTAAAATTAAGTTTGGTTAACGTGCACTATGTCGAAGTAAATACATTTCAACGAGAAGAAATTATTACAGCATTTGGTTTGCATTTAATATGGATTTGCGGATCATTTTCAAGATTGTTAGAAGAATCTCACTTGGCTCATTGCCAAGTTTGCTGCTGCCTTTGAAAGAGAAAACATCCTCCACTTGTGTCCCAGTGAGAAGGATAAAATCTGTACATTAATAATCGAACATTTAAATTAAAGAGAGCTTAAAGTGTCAGTAGTAGGGTGGTGTGTCACACCACAGATCTTGCCGATGCAGAAAAGCCATGTGTTTGGAATGGAAAAAGTATCACAATCAGATGGGTGGGGAATTCCTTTCCCAAGGGATTAGAGTGCCAGGGCAGAGGAAGCAGGACAGTGGTGCGTTGAGCAGTCGTGTTTTGTTGAGCAGCCACTTTGGTCAGGGTGCATATTCAAAGTCTGGCAAATGGTTGTGGTTTCCTGTGTCATTTAAAATTTATTCTTAATGGTTACTTTTGAAAGTTGTAATCTAATGCAACACGTTTCTGTTGGAAAAATGTTCACTTCTAACATCAATGCTCAACAGTTTAAAATAACTTTCTTTGAAAAGTTTCTCTTTTAACACATAACTGAACATTGCATCAGTATAACACTTCAAAGGGCACAATTGCCAATGACAATTAACAATGACATCATAACTATAAACAAATTAAAAAGTACTATTGCAAGGTCAGCAATCAACGGTTCAATGAAAAAAAACGATTAGCTTTTATCCTTTGGAAACTGCTGCTCAATTACATCAAATACACACATTTCTTCTCTCATTTTATCTCCCCCCCCCCCCCCTAAAGTCCGTCTGAAGAAGGGTCCCGATCTGAAATGTTACTCATGTTCTCCAGGATACTGCCTGATCTGCTGAGTTACTCCAACACTTTATTTTGTAAACCAGCATCTGCAGTTTCCTGTTTATACAAAACTCGACTACTAAAACCATTTCTGTTTTACTCTTTCTTGATCTTCTAAATCTAAAACTAAAAGCACTTTCACGGTGCTCCGGTAAAGAGCTTGCACCCGTGTCTAAAAAAAAAGGAAAATTAATCTAATTCTTTCTCCTGCATTAAATTTATATCCACTGGTTACTGCTTGTCATTAGGAACACTTTTTTTCCTTATCTAAAAAACTCGTTACTTAGAACACCTCGGTCAAGACACCACCACCTCTGCACTGAGGAAATTGGCTTTGTTTCTCCAGTTGTCATTTTAGCTCGCACGGCCCATTTGTACTAAATCCCTGCTCTCAAGGCCTTGATGGCTTTCACAAAGTGATGTCCAAGAGAGACCTTACTTTTCAGCTGAGGCCCAGCAGTGGCTTATAAAAAACAGCAATAACCTTGATTTGTTTTTCTCCTTTCTAAGTTTTAAAATTGCACCTGGTCTTTTTATTCACAGGATGAAATTTGGTGACTTAATGGAACCCATACATTTGTTTGACGAGTTTATTTAGTTACCAATTTAAACAGCTTTTAAGTTTTGGTGAATTATTCTTAACTATTTTTGTGTTAATCTTTTTTAGGATCGTTTACCTCTTGCTGTTGTAGGCAGTAATACCACCATAGAGGTAAATGGAAAACGTGTCCGGGGTCGACAGTATCCCTGGGGAGTAGCAGAGGGTAAGTCGCTTTGCCTGTTGTATTGTCAAGTTTTAATTTGATGAGAAATTTGCCTTTCTATAGTTCATTTCATGATCGAAGTTTGCCAAAAATCAGTAATGTAGCCAGTAGTCACGGAGGAATTGCAGCTAATTTCAATACACCAAGCTCCCTTTAGCAGTAATATGTCAATGAAATTCTTTCTGATATTGGCTGAGGCTTAACTACTACCCAGTACATGGCACGCTTTCTCGCTACTGTATTGAAATTAAATTTGTAGTGCTCCAGCCTTTGGATTGCACCCAGACATACAGAGCCCTCCATAATGTTTGGGACAAAGACCCATCACATATTTATTTGCCTCTGTACTCCACAATTTCAGATTTGTAATAGAAAGAATCACATGTGGTTAAAGTGCACATTGTCAGATTTTAATAAAGGCCATTTTTATACATTTTGATTTCAACATGTAGAAATTACAGCTGTGTTTATACATAGTCATCCCCACTTCAGGGCACCATAATGTTTGGGACAGCAATATCATGTAAATGAAGGTAGTCATGTTTAGTTTTTGTTGCATATCCTTTGCTTGCAATGACTGCTTGATATCTGTGATTCATGGACATCACCAGTTGCTGGGTGTCTTCTCTGGTGATGCTCTGCCAGACCTGTATTGCAGCCATCTTTAGCTTTTGTTTTTTGGGGGGCTAGTCCCCTTCAGTTTTCTCTTCAGCATATAAAAGGTATGCTCAGTTGGGTTCAGATCGGGTGATTGAAAAGAGTTTTGAAGCATTTGTTTGAACTTGGAACAGATCGGATGCATCTGTACACTTTAGAATTCATTATGCTACTACCATCAGCAGTTGTATCATCAATGAAGATACGTGAGCCAGTACCTTCAGCAACCATACAGGCCCAGGCCATAACACCCCCACCACCGTGTTTCATAGATGAGGTGGTATGCTTTGGATCTTGGGCAGTTCCTTCTCTCCTCCATACTTTGCTCTTGCCATCACTCTGATATAAGTTAATCTTTGTCTCATCTGTCCACAAGACCTTTTTCCAGAACTGTGGTTGCTCTTTTAAGTACCTCTTGGCAAACTGTAACCTGGCCATCCTATTTTTGCAGCTAACCAGTGGTTTGTATCTTGCAGTGTAGCCTCTGTATTTCTGTTCATGAAGTCTTCTGCAGACAGTGGTCATTAACAAATCCACAAGTGACTCCTGAAGAGTGTTTCTGATCTGTCGGACAGGTGTTTGGGGATTTTCTTTATTATAGAGAAAATTCTTCTGTCATCAGCTGTGGAGGTCTTCCTTGGCCTGCCAGTCCCTTTGCGATTAGTAAGCTCACCAGTGCTCTCTTTCTTCTTAATGATGTTCCAAACAGTTGATTTTGGTAAGTCTGTTTGGCTGATGTCTCTAACAGTTTTGTTCTTGTTTATCAGTCTCATAATGGCTTCTTTGGCTTTCATTGGCACAACTTTGGTCCTCATGTTGATAAACAGCAATAAAAGTTTCCAAAGGAGAGGAAAGACTGGAGGAAAGACAGTGCTGAGAGCTCTCGAATACCTGCATTAAGGAGGCAATTAAACACATCTGAGCAATTACAAACATCTGTGAAGCCATGTCCCAAACATTATAGTGCCCTGAAATGGGGGGACTATGTATAAACACTGCTGTAATTTCTACATGGTGAAACCAAAATGTATAAAAACGCCCTATAATAAAATCTGACAATGTGCACTTTAACCACAGGTGATTTTTTTTCCTATTACAAATCTTAAATTGTGGAGTACAGAGGCAAATAAATAAATGATGGGTTCTGTGTCTCAAACATTACGGAGGGCACTGAAGTCGTGTTATGTTGTGATAAACCACTTTGAAAGACACCACATGAGAGCAGTGAATGCAGTATTATAAATTGACACAAGTAAATTGTTTTTAGGCAGTCCGTTGGAGCCAGCATGACTTGCCTTCACTGCAGTTTGTGGGTTCTTAGTTTGCTAATGCCACTGGGATCTGCAAACTCCCGCAGGTGTGGCAGGAAATGTTTTCACCATAACAATGCTTGCCAAGCCAAGGTCAGCCATCAAAACACAGCCGATCCACTGCGAACATGGGTGATTCATTGCTGGGTGAGCTCTTGTTTCCCAGCACTGATATGACCACCAAAAGTGTGCAGAGATATTGAAGTTCCCACCATAAGTTGTTGGGATGAATGGCATAAAAGGAAACCAGTGAAAGATGCAAGGAAAAAAGGGGAGCAAAATGTATGATCTGTGTGAAGAAGGGAGTTGGACATTCTAAATACTCTGTCGGGTGTATTTCTGTCTATCATTCTCTGGTTTAGTAACAATGGAATCCTTTCTCCATGATGCTGTCTTATTCTTAATAGTTTAGTTTATAAAATCTATTTTCTAGATTATTCTGTTTAGATCTAAGTATACTGCTGTCAAATGTGTGATACTGTTCAAATGACATAATCTTGCAGTTAATCTTCATAGCAATCTCTTACCCTCTAATTGGGTCTCTGGGTTCTGCCAGAAAGCTGCAGATCTAATTTACCTGATCGGTGGTAAAGAATTTTGCACAAGTGAGAAATTGCATTATATCAGACTCTTGGATGGAACTAGTTACAATTAATTTGGTTATATTGATGCAGTGTACTGATTTGCAGAAAATGAATTAAGCCACTACAACAGGAAATGGACATAGCCTTTCCATTGTACTGTAGTTTTGATGAAGCCATGTGTGCTGTATTATAGGGGACTTGCACAACAATTGGGTGAGCCTTATGCTCGTTTAACCAGACTTGTTTGTGACATTTCCTTACCAAATTGGACTTCCTGATTTGTCACTTTCCTATTTATATAACTAAATTAAATGTTTGTTCAGTGGCAACAGATTTATTTTGATTGAATGTTTGAATCAATGTTTAAATTATCATGAAGTTAAATTATTTCAAAGAGCATTTGTTAGTTGCTTTCTGTTTATTCTTCTGAAATGGAAGACTGGCAAAGAATCAGCAATCCTTTTGGCATTATATGAAGAAACTGCATTCGGCCAAAAATCTCTCTGCACGTAGGAGTTGAATGCAGTGGCTACAAAAACATTATTACCAAGCATAACTGCAGAGGAAATGCTTCCAGCCTTTGAAGTGTTGTGCTGTCAGGAAATTGACTGGCCTGGTTTTAGTGCAGAAGCAGCTGCAACACTGGGGAAATGAGATTGGAAGATTGTATCTTTATCTGTAGGTTGTGGTGAAGATGTGGATCAGAGAATGGCTGGTGGCTGTTGCTTCATGATGTCTGCAGTGGCTTAACTGAAAGGGCAGTGACTAAGGCTTCTGAAAGATGAAGATGTGATTGGACTGCCGTTAGAGTATTATCCTGATGGAATAATTGCTTGCAGTTGATGTGTGAGCCTTTGCCCTACATATGATCATATGATTTCATATGACCTCATATGACATATAATAGCATTATGGATTTTTTTTTAAAGAAGAAATTTAGTTGATTGTGGTATAAATCTGCTTTAAAGACAATTTGCAAATCTATGGTAAAATTCTTTCTGTAATTGCTGAGTGCTGATATGCAACAGACTGTTCTTAATCTAATATTTGAGTTAATTATAAAGCAAGTTTAACCCATTGTCTGGGCTAGTTTAATCTCATCGACTAGAATTAATGTGGTTGTTGAAAACCTTGGGGAGAAAGTTTGACGCAAGTGTCTGCTCTCAGTAGATAGCAGTCTACAGATAAACAGCTGGGATTGGTCAGTAGACAAGGCTATTAAAAAAACAAACACAATATTCACTGCCAGCATTATAAAACAAATTGCCAACAATTTTATCAGCACAAATCTAACGTTTTTAGGAAACAAGGGACTGCAGATGAAGGTTTGCAAAAAAGGAGACCAAGTGCTGGAGTAACTCAGCGGGTTAGATAGCATCTCTGATGAACATGGATAGGTAACGTTTCAGGTCGGAAGCCTTCTTCAGACTGATTGTGAGGAGGGGAGGGGGGTGTGAAAGCGGGAAGATAAGAGGAACAGGACCAAGCTTGGCAGGTAGTAGGTCTGATGAGAGAATGGTGGGGTGTAGGTAAGCAGATAGCTGAGCAGTGATGGAAATGGGGGTACGCAGGGGGACGGCGTTCCCCTAGTTTTGAGTTTCCATCCTGTGCGTGAATTGGCAGCTTTATCTTGCGCTACTTAATCCATGGGCGAGCGAACAAGCGGACAGACGGACGAAAGCAACGATCATAGAGCGGAACATATGACATTTTGGGTCGAGACCCTTCTTCAGACTGAGTCAGGGGAAAGAGGAACAAGAGATATAGACGGTACTAAGGACAAATGAATGGAAGATATGCCTATATCTCCCATTTCCCTTTCCCTTGACTGTCAGTCTGAAGAAGGGTCTCGACCAGAATTGTCATCTATTCCACTCTATGATCGTTGCTTTCGTCCGTCTGTCCGCGCGTTCGTTCCCTCTTGGTGCCGGTGCTTCTCCCCATCAGACTCCGCCAAACAAATATACACACACACACACACACACACACACACACACACACACACACACAGCATGTCCGGCAGATCGGTACGGGCCGAGACCAGGAGCAGGGCGAATGATGACATCAAACGGGTCACGGCAGCTATCGAAAAAGTACGGAAATGGTAAGGGGGAAATAAAAAAATTTAAAAACACCCAAAGGAAATAGATGTTTAACAAAAAAAGGGGGACGGCGATCGCTCCGTGTCCATGTCGGAGGGGGGTGGGGGGCGGCCTTAGGGGGCCCCGCGTCAGAGTAATCTACTCTCGGCGCACGTAGATCTGTGGAGGGAATGGATTAGGAGTTGTTTCGGGCCAGGGTTCTTCTTCAATAGGAAGGAACAGCAGATCAAAGATACTAGAGAAGATACTAGTATCTTTAATTCCAATTTTATTGTTTTCCTATTTTAAATTTTTTGTGCCCGATTATTTGGCGGCCAATCAACCGCTGTCTCTAAGGGGGTTGCGTCCAATCACCGACCAGATTCCCTTAAAATTCCCATCCAATTTCAACAAATTGGTCTCCTCCCATCCAATCAGCCGCCGTCTCCAAGGGCATTGTGTCCAATCACATAATGCGCTGGTCACTTGGCGGCCAATCAGACACAGTCTTCTAGGGACCTTTTGATCAATCATCGACCTGGTTCCCTCACCGAAGCAGACGATGGCTGCAGCCAACACAGAGAGAGAGAGAGAGATATGCAAGAAAGCAGCTATGACATATAATGCACAATAAACTATATTATAAATACACAATAAACAAGTTATGCATTCTTGTACTCTTACATGGGTATGACCACACATAAACAAATTCTCCCCCCCCCCCTCCTTCCCAACCTCAGCCTCACAGACCTTAGAGTACCCCTAGTTCCTAAAACCCATTTCCACCACTGTAGCTGAGCAATGACCGGAGATGAAAAGACAAAGGTGTGAGACAAAAGCTTTGAAGAGTTGTGATTTTTGAAGCTTGAGGAAGGAATGTAGGTGGAGGGAATAAATAGATACTGAGTCCAGGTGGGCAGTAACCAAGGAGTTGTGGAGGGAACTGTCTCTGCAGAAGGCAGAAAGGGGTGGGGATGGGAAGATGTGACTAGTAGTGGGATCACGTTGGAGGTGACATAAATGTCAGAGAAGGGTGTGTTGGATGTGGAGGCTGGTGGGGTGAAAGGTAAGGAACAAGGGAGCTCTGTCCTTGCTCTGTCGGGGGGAAGGAGGAGTAAAAGTAGCACCATTGGACATGGAGTAGAAGTGGTAGCTTAAAGCATGCGTAGCTTAAAGCCTCATATTCTGCTTGGGTAGCTTATAGCCTCATATTCTGCTTGGGTAGCTCACAGCCTTATATTCTGCTTGGGTAGCTCACAGCCTCATATTCTACTTGAGTGGCTTACATCCCAGCAGTAAGAACATTGAATTCTCCAATTTTCAGTAACGATCAACACCCCCCCCCCCCCCCCGCCACCTTGACTCCTCTTCGTTCCTCCACCTCTCTCCCTTGTGTCCCATGTGGATATGCCCTTATTTCTCCTTTTCCCCCCTTCCCTTCCACCTGCATTCCTTTATCTTACTTCACTATTTGTAACATCAATACTTTTGTTTCAAACCCTTTATCTTTTCATCACTGGCCTTTTGTTCATCCATCTGCCTACCAAAACCCCTCTCACCTGTATCCACGTATTACTTTCCATGCGTTATCCCTGCCTCTCCTCTCTTCTAGGTTTTTTTTCCCAGTCGAGGGAAGGTTTGGGAAGGGTGCTACAAAATTTCATTATGTTGAGGCTTGGCATCTTGAAACAGCGCTCTGACCATTGGAAAATCCAATAGGAAATTGTTGTGTCGAGCTTTCACTGTTATTTTAGAAAACCAAAGTATTCCTTCCTTCCAAGGTTGCGCTGGTGGATGCTGTTCTTCAGCTACATGGTGACTGTTGGTGTCCAGTTAAATAGAATGTGGTGTTATCTGGAATAGCGAGACTACAGATTGAGCTTCAGCATTCTGATATTTATAATCAACGGCGTTTAAAAAAAAAATTGCAGCTGGACGTAATAGTAATATTGGGATGCACATTGTGCTTTGAAGTTGACTACCCAACGTGAGCAGTGGATCTTAGTGCTCCACCTCGCTCCTCAGCAAGATTCAGCAGGCAACATAGACTGGGTTTATGGGCAGTTTTGTTCCATGGTCTGCACCTATCAGGATTGGGTTACTTCTGTCCCCAGCTCTGTGATGAGTGGAAGTGAGACTTTCAGAAATCTTTCATCTCCATTTGAACCAAAAATGCTGCACACTGATTTTGTTCACCTTGCGTGTCAGTTTCTATCCTGACCTGATTTGTTAAACTAATGTATACACTATGCAAAAATGACTAATTGCGGCGAAACTCTATGGTCATGGCAGTTATTTGCAGCAGTGGGCCATGAGGAGTGTCTTTCTGTATTATGGCATGTAAAATTGCTTAATTTACTGGATTTCTAAGAGGCCATAATACAGAAAGACACTCCTCATGGCCCACTGCTGCAAACATTAAATCTTGCACTTTTCATTTTTGATATTCACTCATTAAAAAAAAATGAAAAGTGCAAGATTTAATGTTTGCCAATGCATGAAGATAGTTGTGAGATTGAGGCAGCCCCAACATGATGTTGGTACTATTGCAAGTGGCATGATTAGGATAACCTGTGCATGAGATCATTCACCTTCAAGGGGCGGCGGCATGGTGGCGTAGCGGTAGAGCTACTGCCTTACAGCACCAGAGACCCGGGTTTGATCCTGACTATGGCTGCTGTCTACGGAGTTTGTACTTTCTCCCCGTGACCTGCGTGATTTTTCTCTGGGTGCTCCAATTTCCTCCCACACTCCAAAGATGTACAGGTTTGTAAGTTAATTGGCCTGATGTAAATGTACAATTGCCCCTAGTGTGTGTAGGATAATGTTAATGTGCAGTATCCCTAGTCGGCGCAGACTCGGTGGGCCGAAGTGCCTGTTTCCACGCTGTATCTAAACTAAACAAAACTAAAAGTCATTCACTATATTGTTACTTGGTCACAAGATCTTAATCCTGGAACTCTAGCCCAATAGGAGCTCCTTCACGATACAATATAACACGATAGAATATTTATCCCAGGAGGGAAATTGATCTGCCAACAGTCATAAAACACATAATACATGAAACATTAAATTAAAGTGATGAGTGGAAAGGATTGGGGAGGTTCAAAGATGGGGGGGGGGGGAGCAAGTCTACCCCACAACAGATGGGGGAGTTGTACAGTTTGATAGGCACGGGAAAGAAGGATCTCCTGTGGCGTTCTGTGCTGCAACTTGATGGAACCAATCTGTTGCTGAAGGTGGTTCAAGAATGTGGTTCACCGGCATCTTCTGGGTGATGAGGAGCAGGTGTCAAATATGTTTGTTAGCAATCTATAGATGGCTTATTTTTATGAATGGGATGGAGAAGGTGAGCTTGTTTTTATTTTTTAAATTTCATGTGAAGAAGAAAATTCACTCAATGTACTGTCGGTCTTTCCTGAGGAATTCATTATTTTTTAAAAACTTTTTATTAATTAGAAGTTCACAATATTAATACCAGGTACAATGAAATCACTAACCATATTAAAGTTTGTGATTTTCATATTTTCTGGTAAAGGAGCAAACAGTCAATTCCTATCTCCAACTAGATCAGTAGCCTTTGTCTTGGTTCATGTCTGTCATCAAATTCTGTGGAGATAATGTTCTTGACAAGGGAGTATTTACTGGCCTAAGCATTTACAACCCTCTACCTTGCATGACTTGCTTTTATTTTGCTTCATGCCCATTTGGCTAATCCAAACAATGTTGTGGAATTTGTGTTCCATGGATTTTCACATTCTTATTACATTGATTCTGTTTTACAGTAATAAATGTGGTTTTGTGTTATTTGGGGTTGTCTCATTTGGAGAGAAATGTTCAATCTCTGCCAGCAGCCTTTAACAAGCTGCCCTTTAATCTCTGCGTTACCATACCCTGAATAAATTGAGTGTCAAAAGACTGAGCAGAGAGCAGGATATGAGCTGTTTTCTGGAGGATGGGAACAATTTTGCATTTATTGATCACTAAATGATAAGTGTTTATTAACCATGTATCTATTTTGGAATTGGTTGGTGACTGACCTCGAATTTCCACGTGCTCTTTTTCTATTTCTCTAGAAACTAAATGTTGCACAGTCTCTCTTTGTTAACTTGTATTAATCTTCTTTGAGTCATAATTGTGCCTTACAAGCTAATCACACAGGGCTCTGATAGCTTTTTACTTGCATAACATAAATGTAACTCTTGATTAAATACAGAAATTGTTGTCAGTGATTAACAGATAAGGCAGCATCAGTGGAGGGAGAGGGGGTTAATGTTCCAGGTCACTTTCATTTGCGTTATTTTGGTAAACAACTTTTTTTAATTATGTGGAGTCAGAATCTGCATTACTGGTTGTAAGTGAACGTGCAGCGCTCGATTCTTTATTGTAGACGTGTTTCATGTGTTGTGCTGCTGTTGTTTACAGTGCAAGACCTTTTGTAATAGATATTAGTGCTGTTTCCAGCAGGCATTAAGGGCAGAGTGGCCATCTTTTTAGAGCTGCACCAGTACAATAAAATTGTATTGTCTTTGGTGAGAGCTGAATCTTGAAACTTCCATCATTCCAGCTGACCTTCCATCAGTCTGAGTTAAATCCCCGCTGAGAGCTCCTTTGAGATTGCAGGCAGTGTGTGTAATTTCACGTGCATCATTTAGGAAGAACCATTCTTGTTTCTGATTAATTTTCTTTGCAATATTTCTTTGCCCCTCCACTTGGAAATAGGTGTATGAGGGTGATGACTTTTTTTTTTTTAAATCTGCATTTACAAATATTTGCCAAAGTATATTTGTACTATAACAGCTTTTTTGACGCAGTATACCATAAATCTCACCCAAGTCTTAAAATTATTGGAGCAATTCAACTTCATAGACTGAAAACACAAACACCTGAGCATTAAAACAAGCTGCTGGAAGAACTCAGCAGGTCAAGCAGCATCTGTGGGTGGGGTGTATGGGCAGACCACATCTAAGGTCGGGATCCTTCTTCAGACTGAAGTTCCCCTTCCCTGATGCTGAGTTCCTCTGGCAGTTTGTTCTTTTGCTCAAAATGTCAATATCTGCAATCTCTTGAATTCTCATGTAATCATTACCTTGTTCGATATTTATAATTGTCATGTATACAAAGATAAAGTGAAAATGTTTGCACGCTATCCGGTTAAATCATATTATACAAGAGTACAATTAGGCCATAACCATGAGTATCACAGGTAGGGCAAAGAGAAAATAGCAGAGAGCAGAATATAGTGTTACAGTGTTATAGAATTACAGTTATAAAGAAAGTGCAGATAAAAAAGATGCAGGGCCATAATGAGAGATCAGACTGCACCTTTAGTTTATGAGGGAATCATTCAGTAGTGGGGGAGTAGTTGGAAGCTGTTCAAGCTTTTGTATCGTCTGCCCAATGGGAGAAGAGAGAAGTGGGAATGTTCGGGTGCAAATGTTTCTTGATTACGTTGGCTACTTTTCCAAGGCAGTGTTGTGTAGATGGAATCGATGGGGAGAGGGAGGCTGGTTTATGTTCTGGTAATGTAGTGGTCTGTCTTTTGGTGAAATATTAAACTCGATTTACTTTGCTTTCTCAGATGGCAAAAAAAGCATCCTGCATCAATCCTTATGTCTCACCCAACATTTCTAAAACTGATAGAAATTAACCATAGGCACTGCGAGTATGAGCTTACTGCGTGGATATTGGCTGCAATTTTTGTAATATGATACCATGAAGTATATTAGTCCACCCTAAAGCCATGGAGAGCATTATTTGACTATACAGTGCAAGTTTTCTAAAACAAAGTTTTCTTTTACAGTTGAAAATAGTGAGCACTGCGACTTCACAATTCTACGAAACATGCTGATCAGGTAAGATTCAATCATAATAGCAGTGCTTATTGGCACTTTGTGCCTGCTAGTCTCTTTTTGTGCAAAATCATTGCCAAAAGAATTCCAAAAGTTTCAGTGAAAATTTGCTCATGCTAATCTTTCAAAAAATCACCTGTTGAAGTGCACGAGATTGTAATGGATTTTACATCCATACTTGAATTTTTGGTCACGCTCTTCATTATTTCTGTTTGTTGTAATAACAAAACTATAAAAAGATTTTGGTTTTAAACCACCTGTAAAGCAGATGCATTTGCAATGGCAGTAATTAATTTCCCTTCGAGTATGCATAGTATTTCTATCTCCATTA
This sequence comes from Malacoraja senta, assembly GCA_038087875.1. NCBI lineage: Eukaryota > Metazoa > Chordata > Chondrichthyes > Rajiformes > Rajidae > Malacoraja > Malacoraja senta. Next base: position 52,899 of record JAXLNO010000718.1, read on the forward strand.
CCTCTATAATGAAGCATAGTAGGCTGCTCTGAAAGAATGGATCGCTTGGGATCCAAGGAGAGATAACTGAAGATAGAATATTGGCTTCATGGAAGGAAGCAGAGGGTGATGGTCGAAGGTTGCTTCTCGGACTGGAGGCCTGTGACTAACGGTATGCCTCGAGATTTGGTGCTGGGCCCGTTACCGTTTGTCATCTATATTAATGATTTGGAGGGGAACATATAGGGCAAGATTAGCAACTTTGCTGATGACACAAAAGTGAGTGGATTTACAGATAGTGAAGATGGTTGTGAAAATTTGCAGCAGGATCTTGATCAACTGACCAGGTGGGCTGAGGAATGGTTGATTGAATTTAATGTAGAGAAATGTGAGGTGATGCATTTTGGGAAGTCTAACATATGCAGGACCTATACAGTGAATGGTAGGGCTCTGGAGAGTGTTGTAGAGCAGAAGGATCAAGGAGTGCAGGTGCATGGTTTCTTGAAAGTGGAGGCAGGTGTTCAAAAAGGCTTTTGGTACATTGGCTTACATCAGAATATTGAGTATAGAAGTTGGGAGGTCATGTTGCAATTGTATAAGAAGTTGCTAAGGCTGCATTTAGAGTATTGTGTTCACTTTGGGACACAGTGTTGTAGGAAAGATGTTGTCAAACTGGAAAGGGTACAGAGACGATTTACAAGGATGTTGCCAGGACTAGAGGGTCAGAGCTATAGGGAGAGGGTTGAGTAGGCTGGGACTATTCCTTGGAGTGCAGGAGGATGAGGGGTGATATTAGAGGTGTATAAAATCATGAGAGGAATAGATCGGGTAGATGCACAGAATCTCTTGCCCAGAGTAGGTGAATCGAGGGCCAGAGGACATAGGTTTAAGGTGAAGGGGAAAAGATTTAATAGGAATCTGAGGGGTAACATTTTCACACAAAACGTGGTGGTATGCCGATGATACAAAGCTGGTTAGTAGTATGAGCTGCGAGGAGGATGCTATGAGGCTGCAGGGTGACTGGGCAGATGCAGTATAATGCGGATAAATGTGAGGTTATCCACTTTGGTGGCAAGAAAAGGAAGACACCATTATCAGAATGGTGTCAGATAATAAGCATCGGGTACAGCAAGCAGTGAAGAAAGCTAATGGCATGTTGGCCTTCTTTGCGAGAGGATTTGAGCTTAGAAACAAGGAGGTCCTACTGCAGTTGTATAGGGCCCTGGTGAGACCGCACCTGGAGTATTGTGTGCAATTTTGGTCTCCTAATTTGAGGAAGGACATTATTGCTATTGAGGGAGTGCAGCGTAGGTTCACCAGGTTAATTCCCGGGATGGCGGGACTGACATATGTTGAAAGAATGGGTCGACTGAGCTTGTATTCACTGGAATTTAGAAGGATGAGGTGATCTTATGGAAACATATAAAATTCTTAAAGGACTGGACACGCTAGTGGCAGGAAAAATGTTCCTGATGTTGGGGGAGTCAAGAACCAGGAGTCACAGTTAAGAATAAGGGGTAGGCCATTTAGGACTGAGATGAGGAAAAACGTTTTCACCCAGTTGTGAATCTGTGGAGTTCTCTGCCACAGAAGGCAGTGAAGGCCAATTCACTGGATGTTTGCAAGAGAGAGTTAGATTTAGCTCTTAGGACTAAAGTAATCAAGGATAAGGGGGAAAAAGCAGGAATGGGGTACTGATTTTAGATGATCAGCCATGATCATATTGAATGGTGAATGGAGAAGGTGAACAGCCGGCAGTAGTTGTGCACGTAGGCACAAACGACATCGGGAAGAAGAGGATGGAGGTTCTCCAACATGACTTCAGAGAGTTGGGAAGAAGACTGAAATGCCGGACTTCTAGGGTGATTATCTCTGGATTGCTTCCAGTACCACGTGCTAGTGAGGACAGGAACAGGGAGACAGGGGATCTGAATGTGTGGCTGAGGGGCTGGTGCAGGGAGCAAGGATTTAGATTTATAGACCACTGGGATCTCTTCTGGGGTAGGGGTGACCTGTACAAAAGGGACGGGTTACACCTTAACTGGAGGGGGACCGACATTCTGGCAGGCAGGTTTGCTAGGGCTACACGTGTGGGTTTAAACTAAATAGTTGGGGGGAGGGAGTGACAAATTGGGAGTATAAAGATGAAGTTGAAGGGGAAGTGGCTACAGGGGGTAAAATTACAAAAGATTCTCGAATTAATGGGAAGGAAAGTTTGAGAATGGACAACAGAGTAAGGTCAGGGCCAATTGCGAGGGGGGAAGTGAATACGGAGGTCAAAGTACTGTATATGAATGCGCGAAGTATTAGGAATAAAGTGGACGAGCTTGAAGCTCAGTTAGAAACTGGCAAGTATGATGTTGTGGGAATTACTGAGACATAGCTGCAAGAGGGCCAGGGCTGGGAACTGAATATTCAAGGGTATACCTCCTATCGAAAAGACAGACAGGTGGGCAGAGGGGGTGGGGTTGCCCTGTTGGTGAGGAATGAAATTCAGTCCCTTGCAAGGGGTGACATTGAAACAGGAGATGTGGAGTCAGTATGTTAGAACTAAGGAATTGTAAGGGTAAAAAGACCCTAATGGGACTAATCTACAGGCCCCCAAACAGTAGCCTGGACATAGGGCACAAGTTGAATCAGGAGTTAAAATTGGCATGTAGTAAAAGTAATGCTGTGGTTGTTATGGGAGATTTCAACATGCAGGTAGACTGGGAAAATCAGGTTGGTACTGGACCCCAAGAAAGGGACTTTGTAGAGTGCCTTCGTGATGGATTCTTTGAACAGCTTGTATTGGAGCCTACCAGGAAGAAGGCAATTCTGGATTTAGTTTTATGTAATGAACCGGATTTGATAAAGGACCTCGAGGTTAATGAGCCATTAGGAGGCAGTGAGCATAACATGGTCAGGTTTAATCTACAATTGGAGAGGGAGAAGAGTAGATCGGAGGTGTCAGTGTTGCAGTTGAATAAGTGAGACGATGGGGCCATGAGGGAGGAGCTGGCCAAAGTTGACTGGAAAGATACACAAGCAGGGATGACAGTGGAACAAAAATGGCAGGTGTTTCTAGGAATAATACAGAAGGTGCAGGATCAGTTAATTCCTAGGAGGAAGAAAGATTCCAAGGGGAGAAAGGGACGACCATGGCTGACAAGGGACGTCAGGGACAGTATAAATATGAAAGCGAAGAAGTACAACGTAGCAAAGATGAGCGGGAAGCAAGAGGATTGGGTAATGTTTAAAGAACAACAGAAGATAACCAAAAAGACAATACGGGGAGAAAAGATGAGGTATGAAGGTAAGCTAGCCAAGAATATAAAGCAGGATAGTAAAAGCTTCTTTAGGTATGTGAAGAGGATAAAATTAGTTAAGACCAAAGTTGGACCCTTGAAGATCGAAAAAGGTGAATTTATTATGGGGAACAAGTAATGGCAGATGAGTTGAACAGGTACTTTGGATCTGTCTTCACTAAGGAGGACACAAACATTCTTCCTGATATAGTAGTGGCCAGAGGATCTGGGGTGACGGAGGAACTGAAGGAAATCCACATTAGGCAGGAAATGGTGTTGGATAGACTGATGGGACTGAAGGCTGATAAATCCCCAGGGTCTGATGGTCTGCATCCCAGGGTACTTAAGGAAGTGGCTCTAGAAATCGTGGATGCATTGGTGATAATTTTCCAATGTTCTATAGACTCGGGATCAGTTCCTGTGGATTGGAGGGTAGCTAATGTTATCCCACTTTTTAAGAAAGGCGGGAGAGAGAAAACGGGGAATTTCGACCAGTTAGCCTGACATCGGTGGTGGGGAAGATGCTGGAGTCAATTATAGAAGATGAGATAGCCGCACATTTGGATAGCCGTAACAGGATCGGTCCGAGTCAGCGTGGATTTACGAAGGGGAAATCATGCTTGACTAATCTTCTGAAATTTTCTGAAGATGTAACTAGGAAAATGGACAAGGGAGAGCCACTGGATGTAGTGTACCTGGACTTTCAGAAAGCGTTTGATAAGGTCCCACATAGGAAATTAGTGGAAACAAAGAGTAGGGATTAACGGGTCCCTTTCAGAATGGCAGGCAGTGACTAGTGGGGTACCGCAAGGCTCGGTGCTGGGACCGCAGCTATTTACAATATACATCAATGATTTGGATGAAGGGATTCAAAGTAACATTAGCAAATTTGCAGATGACACAAAGCTGGGTGGCAATGTGAACTGTGAGGAGGATGCTATGAGAATGTAGGGTAACTTGGACAGGTTAGGGGAGTGGGCAGAGGCTTGGCAGATGAAGTTTAATGTGGATAAATGTGAGGTTATCCACGTTGGTAGCAAAAACAGGAAGGCAGATTACTATCTAAATGGCGTCAAGTTGGGAAAAGGGGAAGTACATCGGGATCTGGGGGTCCTTGTACATCAGTCTATGAAAGTACGCATGCAGGTACAGCAGGCAGTGAAGAAAGCGAATGGCATGTTGGCCTTTATAACAAGAGGAATCGAATATAGGAGCAAAATGGTCCTTCTGCCGTTGTTCAGAGCCCAAGTGAGACCACACCTGGAGTATTGTGTGCAGTTTTGGTCCCCTAATTTGAGGAAGGACATTCTTGCTATTGAGGGAGTGCAGCGTAGGTTTACAAGGTTAATTCCGGGGATGGCGGGACTGTCATATGCTGAGAGAATGGACAAGCTGGGCTTGTACACTCTGGAGTTTAGAAAGATGAGAGGGGATCTCATTGAAACATATAAGATTGTTAAGGGCTTGGACACGCTAGAGGCAGGAAACATGTTCCCGATGTTGGGGGAGTCCAGAACCAGGGGCCACAGTTTAAAAATAAGGAGTAAGCCATTTAGAACGGAGACAAGGAAACACTTTTTCTCACAGAGAGTGGTGAGTCTGTGGAATTCTCTGCCTCAGAGGGCGGTGGAGGCAGGTTCTCTGGATGCTTTCAAGAGAGAGCTAGATAGGGCTCTTAAAAATAGCGGAGTCAGGGGATATGAGGAGAAGGCAGGAACGGGGTACTGATTGGGGATGATCAGCCATGATCACATTGAATGGCGGTGCTGGCTCGAAGGGCCAAATGGCCTACTCCTGCACCTATTGTCTATTGTCTATTGTCTATTGAATGGTGGTGTTGGTTCGAATGGCCGACTCCTGCACCGATTTTTCTACGTTTCTATGCATTGAAAAAGTTGCCAGAGGAGATAGTTGAGGCAGGGACCATCCCAATGTTTAAGAAACAGTTAGACATGTACATGGATAGGACAGGTTTGGGAAGATATGGACCCAGCGCAGGCAAGTGGGACTAGTGTAGTTGGGACATGTTGGCCGGTGTGGGCAAGTTGGGCTGATGGGCCTATTTCCACTCTGTATCACTCTTTGACTCTATATATTTGATGATAAAACTAGTCTTTATGAATCCCTTGAACTTTGTTGATCATAAAGGTGTTTTGTATTTGAAAATATTTGTTTGTCAGACTGTCAAGTGAATGCAACCCCACCTTTTCATCCTTCCTTCATACATCAACCCGTCATCCCAGTAGTCAATCCTGGAATTGACCCGGTAACCTTTCCTGCATTGCCTCCAATACAAGCACATCTTGAAATATGGCAACAACAACTGTGTGGTTCCCACCGGCATACTGTGAAGTTTCATCAGAACATCCCTACTTCATTCTGCTTATGATGAAGACTAACAGTCATTAGCCATCCTATGCCTGAGATGCAACCTAGACTGAGTAGCTTGGAAAGCTGTTGTTTTAGGATCTAGCTTATCAATTTATAATGATCCTGTGATTATTTTTGTTTTATTTTAAAGCATCTGATTGCCCGAGTATTTGCGGGAGGGTGTGGGTGGTAGGGTGGCTGTTGACAATATCAGCAGGCTTTGACAATCAGAAATATGCACAGTGGGGAATCAGCCAATGCTTTACTTCCTCTCTCTTTTGCTCCTTGCGATTGTACTAACCAGAATCTTTGTACTGCTGCTCTGAAGAAGGCTGGAACAATCTCTGCACCTAGGGAACCTTTGCTGTTGTTGGCTGGTCCAGTTTAGGTAGCAGTTTCCTTGTGTTATCGATGCAGAACACTTAATGCTTGCCTTATGCCTGGAGCCCCATCCAGTCCATTGTTCTTGAACCATCTCTTAGTTGGACCATATTTAGAATATAATTCCAGTACTTTTTCTCTCTCCCAGTTTTATAACTTTTCATTTACTTTTAGAGTGCAGGCATTACAGGCAGAACCAGTATTTATCCTGTAGCCCTAATTGCTCTCACAGAGGTGAGCCACTGCCTTGAAGTACCACAGCCGTTGTGGTGAAGGTGCTTCCACAATGCTGTTGGATCGTCGACTTACACCCAGCAATGTTGATATTTTTGGAACATAGAACAGAACAGCACAGGAAGAGGCCCTTTGGTCTTAAACTAAGTCAGGATGATTTGCAACTTGGAGGGAAACCTGAAGGTGTTGGTGATCGCATGCCTACATCTTCCTCAGAGGTTTGGACAAGCTGATAGGATAGCCAAAGTGAGTAACTGCCTTTCATTGTGCAATGGCATAGACTGCAGTCATGGTGTGCCGGTGGTGGAGGCAATAAATATCCAAAAGTGGCAACACAGGTAGCCAGAGTGGTGAAGAATGTGTATGACATGCTTGTCTTCAACGGATGGAGCATTGAGATATGTAACTGCTGAACAGGACGTTGGTGAGAACACAAGGACTGCAGATGTGAGCAACAAAGAAAGTGCTCGGTGGATCAGGCAACATCTGTGGAGCGAAATAGACAGGCGTCATTTTGTGTCTAGACCGTTATTCTGACTCTCCCAAAATGTTATCTGTTCAATTCCCCCTGCAGATGCTGCCCACCCCACTGTATTCCACCAGCACTCCCTGAATATTTAACTGTCCACTTTGTCATTTAACAATTTGACCTCCATGAATATCATTAATGGATTCTTTGAGTTATTAGTAATCAATTCCTGTCACACTGAAGCTGTTCCATTGCTGACGATTTATAAATCCACTTTAATAGCTGCCACTGTTTATCAAAGTAAGTTAATTTGGGTGCAAACCGTGCCATTTTGTGCAATTTTAACATTATGATTGATCATCTTTCTTCACAAGGTCATGCCTCTTGGCCCTGTTGTCATTGTGCTTTAGTGGTTTATCGTGCTGTTTGGAATAGCCTCCAGTATTTTACCTCGTAGTCATATAGCACGGAAACTGGCCATTTGGTCCAATTGGTCCATGCCGACCAAGATGCCCCTTCCAAGCTAGTCCGATTTGCCCATGTTTAGCCCATATTCCTCCAAACCTTTCTTTTCCAAAGGTTTCAAAGGACTCTTATTGTCACGTGTACCACTTAAGATGCAGTGATATTTGTATTACCATACAGCCATACCAAAAAAAGCAGATTCCCCACATTCCTCACTGTGATGGAAGGCAATAAAGTAATCTTCTTCCCACATTTTTATCCTGCGTTCGGGGCGATCGAAGCTCCCGCGTTAGGGCGGTCGGGGCGGTCAAAGCCCCCTCATCGGGGCGGCGAAGTTCTCTCGACTTGGAGCTCCTGAAGTCGGTCTCGAACCAGAGACTGAGTTCCACTATGTTAAAGTCTGCAGGCTTCCGCGGTTGGAGCTCAGAGGTTGATCCCTGGTAAAGGGATCGCCAGCTCCACGATGTTAAAGTCCTGCAGGCTCCCGCGGTTGGAGCTCCCAAAGTCGGCCTCCTGCAAAGGCCTCCAGCTCCTCGATGTTAGGCCGCAGTGTGGACAGAGATACGATACGTTAAAATATCGCATCTCCGTCGAGGTAAAATATTTTTTTTAAAGTTACCCACCCTCACCCCCACATAATGCAAGCTAAAGAACACTAAACACATACATTTAACACATACTAAAGAAACAACAGAGAAGGAAGGGACAGACAGACTGTTGGCGAGGCAGCCAATGTTGGTGCCACATGGTGGAATCCATTTTCCTGTCCAAGTGTTTTTTTTTAATGCTGTTGTAGTGTCTGCCTCAACTAACTCCCCTGACATCTTGTTCCATTTATCCACCACCTCTGAGTGAAAAAGTTGCCTCTCGGGCTCTTATTACATTTTTCCCCTCTCATTTTAAAATCCTTGTTCTCTGGTTCTTGATTTCCCTAACATGGGTAAAAGACTGTACATTCACCCTATCAATTCTCCTCATAATTTTATACACCTCGATAAGATTACTTCACAGCCTCCTGCGCTCCAATGGATAAAATCCAATCACCCCATAGCTTAGGCACTCGAGTCCTGGAAACATCCTCATAAATTTTCTCTGCACCCTTTCCAACTGGACAACATCCTTCCTATAGCAGGGTGTCCAAAAGTCTGAATGCATCCTCACTAACAACTAACTAATTGTAACATAACGTCCAAACATTTATACTCTGTATAATGAAAGCCAATGTACCTAAAACCTTCTTTACCACCCTGTTTACATGTGAGGTCACTTTCAGGGAACTATTTACCTATATCTGTAGATCCTTTTGCTCCACAACATTCTCCAGAGCCCTGTGAAGGTCCTCCCCTGGTTTGAAGAACTAAAATGCAAATCTGCATTTAATTCCATTAGCCATTCCTCATGCCACTTGCCTAGCTGATCAAGATCCTGCTGTAATTTTTGATAACCATCTTCACTATCTGTGATACCACCACTTTAGTGTCACCTGCACTAAGTATTGGGCTCAGCAGGCTACAATCTTTAAATCAGTCCAGTTATCGTCTTTTACAGGTAGGCACTGCAATATCTAATGTTCTCTTTAATCCAACAGCATCTATCCAGTTACATTGTGTCTTTTTGAGCAGGTCATACATTCTCTAATCTTCAATAAAATTTTATATTTAAAATTGCTTGCCTTTTAAATATTCCTTGTTTCCTACAATATAAACTCCTCTGTGCCTGTGTGTGTGTCAGCAATCAATATAATGCTAAAACCCTTCGTCTTGTTTGTGGCCGTGTGTGTGTCAATCTGGTTAATGTTCCTATTTTCCTATTTTCTTCCAAACACTAGGCACAACCTTCCCATTTTCACACATCCTACTCACATTTTTCCCGTTGAGGTGATAAACATCTTCCCGCTGCATTTCCACCTATATTTCCAAACTTTTTAATCGTTTAAAGTTTTAAAAACAGCCCGAAAACTCACCCCTTTCGGATAAACCCGAGTGATGTCATAATGCACTCGCAAGGCAGGACGGGACACTCTGGGAGGGATGGGCACTCCAACGCGCTCGTGGCGGCGGCTGGCGACACCCGGTGGGGGGGGGGGGTGGTGCTGGAGCTGGAGTGAGGGCCAAGCCCGGGGTTTGGGATGGGGCTGTGACTGGGGCCGAAAAAGAAGCCGCCGCTGGAACCATGGACGAGCCTGGGCCTGGGGTCAGGGACGAGCCTGGAAATGAAGTCGGGGCCTGGACTGGAGCCCAGGCGGCGGCCGAGCTGACTGCTGGAGTCTACAGCCAGGGCCAGGTCCAGTACGAGAACCAGGCCTAGTACCAGGCCCTGGCATTGCTCTACGACCTGGGTAAGTCCTGGGACAGGGAATGGGAGTGAGGGGAGGAGGATGAGCGAAATGAGCAGGAGGAGATGGGGTGGGGAGTGGGGTGGAGGAGAGAGATGGGGGTGTGTGGAGGAGGGAGATGCCCCCTCCCTATCTACCCTCACTCCCACCCTCTCTACCCCCTCCCTCTCCGCCCCTCTCCATCTCTACCCCCCTCCCTCGACCCTCCCTCTCTGCCCCTCTCCCTCTCTACCTCTCTCCATCTCTACCCCATCCCCCTCCCTCGCTACCCCCATCCCTCTCTGCCCCCTCCCTCTCTCTCCCCTTCCCTCTCTCTCCCCCTCCCTCTCTGCCACCCTCCCTCTCTACCCCACCTCTCTTCCCCCCCCCTCTATACCCCCCTCCCTCTATCTCTACCACCCCTCCCTCTCTACCTCCCTTCCTCTCTAGGGATTGAAGAGGGAGGGTGAAGAGGAGGAGGAGGCTGGGGGATGAGGAGAAATGAGCCGCGCCTACGCAGTTCGGGCTATGCGTGAGTGGTGCAATATTGCGTTGGGGGACCGGGTGAGTGGTGGAATCTTGCGTTGGGGAGCAGACCCAACGGATCTGCACTTGGTCTAATAATTAATAAAAATAAATGTTTTCATACAACCACCATTTCTGGGTTACCCAGCACCCCATTGCAACTCATTCTGATTATTCCGCAACCTCAGATATTGAGTAATTGTTGATCTGGGAAAAGTAGAACATTTATAATGAAATCCTTTGAAAAATGTTATCCACATGATGATAGAAAAATGATGCAGTATGACAGCGCAAGTTTGTCACTGAAAACGGAACTAATTTCAACTGCATTTCAAATGTCATTAGGTCCAGTTCAAGATGATTAAATCAGGATCTTATCTTTCAAGGTGATGCAACGTGATCCAGTTACGGACCTATGACATAATTTGTGTGAAGTTTTCAACTAAGACTAGCCTGCACGAACACAGCCATTAACCGCAGTGCAGCTTTTGTGGGTCAACACTTTTGCTATGTGTAACAGTGAGTTTGTTTGACATGTCTGAATGCAAGACTCCGGTGACATATAGCTATGGTTGAGCGATGACCACCAGAAATATGGATATGTCATGTGACATCCTGATTGCATCCTTTAGTACCTGGAGGCAATGTACTTGAATACAGAATATCATCACAGGTTTAGTTTGAAATAAATCTTTTGTGGGTCTGGTAGCATATTGTGGCATATTGCTACCTTCCATTGAACAGCCCTTGTGTAAGGGAGAGAGAATGAATGACAACATGAACATTTTCTTCTTGTTCATTCAAGGCAATCATCCCTATCTTCAATATCTGGTTAAATAGCATACATTGGTGCTGGATCAGAAATATGTTTGATCTAGAAATTACATTTCACCAAGGCTGTCAGCTTTGTGTTGCAAAGTTGTATAACAAGCGCATTCCCAAACCCACATAATGCCTCTAGGTGATCATTCCAACATTTATTTTGCATTTGTACACTTGGGACAAAATTAGAATGCAAGCCCAAAGTAGCTTCATCAGTTTATAATAATTTACGATTGATCTGTTTGCCTTCTACCTCAGTTTTAATTGAGACTTATTGCAAATGACAAATGTGTGCCTTTCCCAGTCTGTTTTAGAAGACTGGGAAGTGGGGCAAATCTGCAAAATATTTTGCCTTCTAAGTTTTCCATGTGAGCTGAGAGAATAAACAACTAATATTAACACTGTAGCTCTTCTTGTTTATTTCACTCCAGAATAGCTCTTAAGGCATTATCTCCCCAGAATTATGTGAGGAATTGTAAGTCAATGCAGAATTTGAAAGCCTTTTCCAGTGCTACTCATCAAAGCAACATCATATGATTAAATAAAGTTTAAATTCTACATTGTGATTTGAAAACGATGGTAATTTGAAATCTAGAAAATATGTCTGAAATGGTTATTTACATTTATGTCATTTTCCAGAGACCTTTATTCAGGACAGTTTGATTGTACTTGGGATTCTGTTTTCAGGGCTGTCGGCTATGATGGAGAATTTTTGACATCTATTAAAGTGCAACTGATTGCTTCCACCAGCTATATCCATTTACATTCTCTCATCAATAATCCATTTTTTGTTTCAGAATTACAAAAGTGGCCAAGTATGTGACGTACGTTGATGGATAAGATATTTATGTCGTAAACTTGGATCATTTTTGGTCTATACTTGTGACGTAATTTTTAGCTCAAAGAATATGATGTTTTCCACTCATACCCTACAAATAAAAACGTCCTTGATATTTCGTGTTTATTAGCAGTTCTGCAGTTATAACTATAATTTCTGAACTATAAGAAAGTCATGCTGTATTATGACCAGGGAATTGACCTTACTCAGTGTTGTTCCCACATATTTTAAATTCCTGATATACTTTTGTTGTGCTCTATAACCTTCTTTATTCTCATCCAAAAGGTAACAGTTTGAGAGAAAAGTTAATTTCAACCAAGTAATAAAATTCAGCTTCCCCCCCAAATCAGCACCTCCGCAGGGTTGATTGGCTTTGTTAGAGCTTGATTGTGGAAATAGTTAACTGGGGGCTGACCACTCTGCAATGAATATTGTATGTATCTTTTTAAATGCAGCAGTCATAAAAACTTGAACTGAAGTTCTACACCCTGCCATATAAAATATTCCCAGCATTCCCTTTTGCAGTCAATGTTTAAGGCTGTAGCTATGTTCTCGTGATGTATTTATGTTGTGGAAAAAATTATATTACGTCGAGGGGGCAGGATTCAGTCTAAACATGGACTGCCTTTAAATCCAATATTGTTTGCAGCTCTGCACAATGCTAAATAAGTGCTGTACAGTAAACCCTTGTTATAACGGACCATGGGGAGATGGTGGTATTCAGATTCAGATTCAATTTTATTGTCATTGCACTTTTCAGTGCAACAAAATGGTTTAGCCTGCAGTCATAACATAGAATATATAACAAAACACACACTCAACACAGTTTAACATCCACCACAGTGAGTCCACCAAGCACCTCCTCACTGTGATGGAAGGCAAAAAGTCCGAAAGTCCTTGTCTCTTCCCTCCTTGCTCGCCCTCTGCGCTGAGGCGATCCAGGCCTCCGATGTCGTGACCCCCCAGGGCGGTCGAAGCTGCCACCCTCCAGTCCAGCGGATGAAGCTGTTGTTGCGGGAGTTCCAGATAAACAGGTCACCAACCTGTGACCTGCGAGCTCCCGACGATGTCGTCCACTGGCCCGCGGCCGAGGCTCCGAAGTCGGGTCGCAACGCCACCACAGCACCGAAGTCGGCCAGCCTCGCGTTGGTAAGTCCTGGCTCTGCCTCCGGAGCCTCGAGGTCGGTCCCATTTGGAGGCCGCCAGCTCTGCGATAGGCCTCAGCGCAGACGGAGACGGGGGATACGGCAAGAAAGGTCGCATCCCCCCGAAGGAAGAGTCAAAAAACATGTTTCTCCCACCCCCCACACATACACAACTAAAATAAACCGAAATATACTGTAACAACGGGACAAAAGAAAACAAAAAAAGGAAAGACAAACTTGACTGCAGGCGAGCCGCAGCTGCAAGGCAGCGCCGCCAGTGCCGCTGCAACAGAGTAAGGTATTATCATTGTATATAGTTGAAACAAAGAACTGCAGATAATGGTTAATACTCCTCCTCTGGACCCTCTCCAACGCCAGCATATCCCTCCTCAGATAAGGGGCCAGCCACCTTCCATCGTACCATCTGCACACATGGTTACAAAGCCATCAATTCCATCATCCAAATCATTAATATACAATGCGAAAAGTAACGGAACCAACACTGACCCCCTGCGGAACACAACTGGTCACTGGCAGCCAACCAGAAAAGGCCCCCTTTATTCTCACTCTTTGCTTTCTGCCATTCAGCCAATTTTCTCTGCATGCAAGTATCTTCCTTCTAATACCATGGGCTGTCATCTTCTTAAACAGCCTCATATGCGGCACCTTACCAAAGGCCGTCTGAAATTACAAATGAACAACATCCACTGACTCCTTTATCTATCTTGCCATTTACTACCTCAAAGAATTCCAACAGAATTGTCAGGCCAGATTTCCAGGCAAGTATTCAGGAACCTCATCCTTAATAATGGACTCTAGAATCTTACCAACCACCGAAGTCAGACTTACCAGCCTATAGTTTCCCCTCTTTGAGCAGTGGAGTTGTATTTGCAATTATCCATTCCTCTGGGACCACTCTTCTGATTCTAGTGATTCTCAGTTTAGTTTAATGTCACGTGTACGAACGTACAGTGAACAGCTTTTGTTGCGTGCTAACAGGTCTTGAAAGATCACTACCAATGCTTCCACAATTTGTAAAACTACCTTTTTTCAGAATTCTGAGGTGTAGTCCATCTGGTCCAGGTGACTTATCCACCCTCAGACCTTTCAGATTCCCAGGCACTTTCGCCTTAATAATAGCAACTCCACTTACCTCCGCCCCTCTAACTCTTGAATTTCTGGCATGTTGTTGGTGTCTTCCGCTGTTAAGATTGGCGCAAAAAATGTATTCATTTTGTCCACCATTTCCCCATTACTACTACCCCAGCATCATTTACCGGCGGTCCAATATCCACTTTTGCCTTTCATTTATTCTTCATATACAGTGCCCGCCATAATGTTTGGGACAAAGACCCATCATTTATTTATTTGCCTCTGTATTTCACAATTTCAGATTTGTAATAGAAAAAAAATCACATGTGGTTAAAATGCACATTGTCAGATTTTAATAAAGGCCATTTTTATACATTTTGGTTTCACCATGTAGAAATTACAGCAGTGTTTATACATAGTCCCCCCGTTTCAGGGCACCATAATTTTTGGGACATAGCAATGTCATGTAAATGAAAGTAGTCATGTTTAGTATTTTGTTGCATATCCTTTGCATGTAATGACTGCTTGAAGTCTGCGATTCATGGACATCACCAGTTGCTGGGTGTCTTCTCTGTTGATGCTCTGCCAGGCCTGTATTGCAGCCATCTTTAGCTTATGCTTGTTTTGGGGGCTAGTCCCCTTCAGCTTTCTCTTCAACAGCATATAAAACTCATGCTCAATTGGGTTCAGATCGAGTGATTGACGGCCACTCAAGAATTGACCATTTTGTAGCTTTGAAAAACTCCTTTGTTTGGGATCATTATCTTGCTGTAGAATGAATTGCCGGCCAATGAGTTTTGAGGCATTTGTTTAAACTTGAGCAGATAGGATGTGTCTATACACTTCAGAATTCATTATGCTACTACCATCAGCAGTTGTATCATGAATGAAGATAAGCGAGTCAGTACCTTCAGCAGCCATATATGCCCAGTCCATAACACCCCCACCACCGTGTTTCGCAGATGAGGTGGTATGCTTTGGATCTTGGGCAGTTTCTTCTCTCCTCCATACTTTGCTTTTCCCATCACTTAATAAGTTAATCATCGTCTCATCTGTCCACACGACCTTTTTTCCAGAACTGTTTTTGCTCTTTTTTAAGTACTTCTTGGCAAACTGCAACCCGGCCATCCTATTTTTGCGGCTAACCAGTGGTTTGCATCTTACAGTGTAGCCGCTGTATTTCTGTTTATGAAGTCTTCTGTGCACAGTGGTCATTGACAAATCTACACCTGACTCCTGAAGAGTGTTTCTGATCTGTCAGACAGGTGTTTGGGGATTTTTCTTTATTATAGAGAGAATTCTTCTGTCATCAGCTGTGGAGGTCTTCCTTGGCCTGTCAGTACCTTTGCGATTAGTAAGCTCATCAGTGCTCTCTTCTTAAGGATGTTCCAAACAGTTGATTTTGATAAGCCTAAGGTTTGGCTGATGTCTCTAACAGTCTCTTGTTTATCATAATGGCTTCTTTGACTTTCATGTTGATAAACTGCAATCAAAGTTTCCAAGGGTGATGGAAAGACTAGAGGAAAGATTAGGTGCTGAGAGCTCTCTTAGACCTGCATTAAGGAGACAATTAACACACCTGAGCAATTACAAATGCCTGTGAAGCCATGTGTCCTGAAATGGGGGGACTATGTATAAACACAGCTGTAATTTCTACATGGTGAAACCAAAATGTATAAAAATGGCCTTTAATAAAATCTGACAATATGCACTTTAACCACATGTGATTTTTTTCCATCACAAATCTTAAATTGTGGAGTACAGCGGCAAATAAATAAATGACGGGTCTTTGTCCCAAAAATTATGGAGGGAACAGTATCTGAAGAAACCTTTATCTTTTTGTAATTATTGACTGGCTTACCTTCATATTTCTTCTTTTCTCCCCTTATTGCCTTTTTAGTTGCCTTCTATTGGTTTTTAAGAACTTCCCAATCATCTAGCTTCCTGCTAATCTTTGTAATATTATATGCCTTCTCTTTTACTTTGATGCTGTCTTTAACCACCTCATTCTCTCCTGAGAATATTTCTTCCTCTCTGGGATGAAAATATTCTGTATCTTCCGAATTACTCCCAGAAATTCCCCCCATTGCTGCTCCACTGTTAATCCTGCTAGGGTCTCTTTCTAATTAACTTTAGCAGCTCCTCCCTCATGCCTCTGTAGTTAACTTTACTCAACAGTAATTACTGATACATTGGATTTTGCCTTCTCCCTCTCAAACTGCAGGTTCAATTTTATCATATTATGGTCACTACCTCCTAGGGGTTCAATTTCCTTGAGCTCCCGAATCAAATCTGGTTTGTTACACAACACTAAATCCAGAATTTCCTTTTGTATAATAGGCTCGACCAGAAGCTGCTCTCAGAAGCCATCTTGTAGGCTCTCGAGAAAATTCCTTCCCTTGGGATTCCCCCCCCCCCCCCCCCCCTCCCTGACTTTCCAAGTCTACCTGCATATTGAAACACCCCCATGACTACTGTAACATTGCCTTTCTTGCATGCCGATTATATCTCCTGGTGTAATTTGTACCCTACTTCCTGGCTACTGTTTGGAGGCTTGTAACCCCTTCATTTCAGTATTCACTGTATTCACTGAGTCTATTCAAATTGGTTCATTTTGCCTGATCTTAAACTCTTATTCCTTTTTAAACTCTCTGTGCCGTTACTTCTGCAGATTTCGGTAACCACTCCTGTGCTCTCCTTCCCTTTAGCTTCATCCATACACTTCCAATTTGTTGATCCCACCTCTCCCCCACTATATAGTTTAAAGCCTATGTATGGCCCTGGTAATGTGGTTTGCCAGGACCCTGGTCCCGACAGAGTTCTGGTGGAGTCCGTCCCACTGGAGCAGCTCCTTCCGCAAAACTGATGCCAATGTCCCATGAATTTAAACCCACTTCTCCCACACCAATCTTTGAGCCACACATTCAACTCTTTGATCTTCCCAACCCTATGCCAATTTGTGCTCAGGGCTCGGGTGACAATCCAGAGATTATTACCTTTTTGGTTCTGTGTTTTAATTTAGTCCCTTGCTGCTCAAATTCCCTCAGCAGAACCTCTTTCCTTGTTCTAATTACCTCATTTGTATCCGCATGGACCACGATGATTGGATCTTTCCCCTCCCACTCCAAATTCCTCTGCAGGTCAGACAAGATGTCCTGAACCCCGGCACCAGGCAGGCAACACAGACTTCGGGATTCTCAGTCCTTGCGACAGAGAATCCTGCCTATTCCCCGGACTATACTATCCCCAATGACGACTACGTATCTCTTCTCTCTCCCTTCTTGAATGGCTCCCTGATCTACGGTGCCATGGTTAGGCTGCTCATCTTTCTTACGGCCGGCCCCCACAATTGTTTGCACAGGGAGCAAGAATCTTAGATCTGCAGGACAAGCTGAAGGGCTCCTCTCAGACTGCCTCTTGGATCCATCTACTTACCCCACTTGCAATCACACCCCCCTCCTCCTCGCCACGGACCAAACTGCCTCCAGAAACACAGCATCGAGGTGATTCATTCCATCCCTGATGTGCTGCAGCGTTTGAAGCTCATACTTCAGGTCGTCAACTTTGAACCCGATGCTTGCTGCAGATGTGGTCACTAGGAACAACCAAGGGGTCCATCAGCTCCCACATCATGCAGCTGTAACACATCACGTGATCCTGCATGCTTCCTTTATTTATTTCCAACTGCTCCTATTTGACATTTCCCATGTGCTGCTGCTCTGCTTCAGGCTTGGTAGGTCAGCACTTTTTTCCCACAGCCCTTCTCAATGAAACCTCTCAAGCCAAAGCGTCAAGTTACACTTTTCCTCGACACAGCTCTTTGGCTCAACACGGCCGCTCCTAACAGTCCACTCTACCTTGCTTTCCTTTTCTTTGCTGTTCTGCCTCTTGCTCAGCCAATCTAATGATTTCCTCTATGTTCTGCCTTATCAACCAAATACACACTAAACTTGCAAAAAAACAACTATCTTCACTTTTTCCCTCAGATTTTTTTTAATTGTTTTTTTCTGGCAAGATGACTGCTCTCTCTTCTGAAGGTAGAAAAATCTGATGTGATAAGAAGGGATTACAAAGGGCTTTCGGGGAGGTGACACAAAGCTGGGTGGCAGTGTGAACTGTGATGAGGATGCTATGAGAATGCAGGGTGGACAGGTTGGGTGAGTGGGCAGATGCAGTTTAATGTGGATAAATGTGAGGTTATTCACTTTGGTAGCAAAAACAGGAAGGAAGATTATTATCTAAATGGTGTCAAGTTGGGAAAAGGGGCAGTACAACGGGATCTGGGGGGTCCTTGTTCATCAGTCAATGAAAGTAAGCATGCAGGTAGCAGGCAGTGAAGAAAGTGAATGGCATGTTGGCCTTCATAACAAGAGGAGTTGAGTATAGGTCCTTCTGCAGTTGTACAGGGCCCTAGTGAGACCACACCTGGAGCATTGTGTGCAGTTTTGGTCTCCAAATTTGAGGAAGGACATTCTTGCTATTGAGGGAGTGCAGCGTAGGTTTATACGGTTAATTCCAGGGATGGCGGACTTTCATATGCTGAGAGAATGGAGTGGCTGGGCTTGTATATTCTGGAATTTAGAAGGATGAGAGGGGATCTTATTGAAACATATAAGATTATTAAGGGTTTGGACATGCTAGAGGCAGGAAACATGTTCCCGATGTTGGGGGAGTCCAGAACCAGGGGCCACAGTTTAAGAATAAGGGGTAAGGCCCTTATTAGAACGGAGATGAGGAAACACTTTTTCACACAGAGAGTTGTGAGTCTGTGGAATTCTCTGCCTCAGAGGGCGGTGGAGGCCAATTCTCTGGATACTTTCAAGAGAGAGCTGGATAGGGCTCTTGCAGATAGCGGAGTCAGGGGACATGGGGAGAAGGCAGGAACAGGGTACTGATTGTGGATGACCAGCCATGATCTCATTGAATGGCGGTGCTGGCTTGAAGGGCCAAATGGCCTACTCCTGCACCTATTGTCTATTGTAAAATTTTGAAGACTTGTATGTTCACTAACATTTCAGAATTGGAGTCAGAATGGTATACGACGGATATCGTAATAGGATGGTAACTACACAGTAACAAAAAAGACTAATTCCTTCTGTGTTGGAGTTTTTGTGATTTAAATTATTTTGTGCAAGGAAGGAAAGAAAAGCATTTTTGGTTTGCGTATAATTTGAAAAGTTAAATTATATCTTTGCTGTCTATACTGAGCAATTATAATTATTTTGGGGTGGATGTTATTGCAGGAATAGCTCAAAGTCAATATGGATGTTTGAATATTGATGCAATTTCCTTTGGCAGTGGGAAATTAGAAAAAACACTTTAAAAACTGGATCAGATAAAAAGCTTGTCTCTGACCAAGCCTCTGTACTTTATTTTCTTATGTTTTAAGTCTTTAATGGTTAAGATGCTATTTGTACTCTGCTTCAAGCTTAAAAGCGAATAGAGAATGAACAGTTTATGGATGAACAGTGAATGTTGTGACTCAGAAAGTGTATTGCTGGCACATGCACCCAAAGATTTTTGATTGTAGTGTTACTCGCAGCCAGTTGGTACTTGAGCACTGCTTGAAATTGCTGTGAACAACCGTGTTTCACGCTGGCCTTTGTAACACGTTTTGGTGTTACTGCCAATGCTGCCCCTTTGAATTTGGTTCAGCTTTTCAGCTGCTCAGAAATATCTCCTTCAAGAATGGGTGTTGGAGAGAGACATGATTCATTGGGTGAGCAGTTAGAATGAAGATATTTTGAAGTAAGTGAGTCAAGTGTGTTTATTGCCATTTGTCCCAAAACAGAACAATGAAATTCTCATTTGCAGCAGCACAGAGATGTAAACATTGTACTCTGTAAACACCATAATACACACAAAAAGTTTGGTGTATATATAAAAACAAATAATAATGGTGTAAAGACAAAAACAATGTCCCCAAGTCTATGTAGTTCGGAGCTTACTTGGAGATTGTGATGTTTAATAGTCTGATGGTTGTAGGGAAAAAGCTGCTCTGAACCTGGAGATTGTTGGTTTTCGGGCTCCTATACCACCTTCCCAATGGCAGAAGTGAAATGAGAGTGTGGCCAGAGTGGTGTCGGTCACTCTCGTTGGCTGCCTTTTCGAGGCAGCACCTCCTGTAGATGCCTTTGATTGCGGGGATGTCAGTACTCGTGATGGACTAATTCTAATCTATTGTTATTGTGACCTTCAATACACGGAACATTTGTTTTTATCACCTTGGTTAAATATTGGCAGTTCATATAGAATTTGGTTTGAAAAGATATTCAGTGGTTATTAAATACCCATCAGACATAAGTTTGTTCCCTTCTTTACACAGAACTCACATGCAGGACCTGAAGGACGTAACCAACAATGTTCATTACGAGAACTACAGGAGCAGGAAGTTGGCTGCAGTTACATACAATGGTGTCGATAACAATAAAAACAAAGGACAGTTAACCAAGTAAGAAATGTTAATCTCTTTGCAGTTGTGCATTTATTTAACCTTTTGATTAACTGCTTTACAGAAATTGATTGCAGGATTTGTTCAAAGCGTTCTACATATCTAAGGGATTTTTTTCCTGTTCATTCACATTGTACAAAATGGTGTCTTCAATGAGCAAGCATCTGGAAACCATATGTAACAGCTGGCTGCAAATACTTTTGTCTTTATTCCACTCCCCAAATAAATATATTTAACCCAGGGGTATGGCTTCCCAAAAGCTTTGGCTCCTCTCTCCATTGACTGAAATAATTATTTTCCTCCATATTATTGTTTGGTGCTTAAATTTCTTGCGTATGTGTAACAAATATAACATTTCTTGTATATTGGCGCAGCCTAACATCTTCGAGGAGTGGCTTGCAATTCTATTTGTGTTGCCCATCTGCATTTAGTCAAGATATGGAATTGTTTTAATCGAAACGTGGCACTCTTAATGGATGCAGTACTGCAGGATTGAAATATAGATATGGAGTCCTGAAGAGAATTTTGCAATATTTGTTGGTATCACAAGCCACTGAGGTATTTAGTCCATTTCATCATCATCTCTGCAACATACTTAAGCATGAGCAATTGATTGGACAGGCAAGTTCCTGCCCATGGGCATTGCAGACACACCTTTAGCCTTAGTGTACCAAAGCAGCATGGTTTGGGCTACCAAGTTCACACTCGCCAGCAACCACCTGCACTAATCCCATTTTCTATTCTCCCCAAATTCTCATCAACTGTTGCTCTTTTAAAGCTTATTTCTGACTAATGGCTCCAACATACCACATTCTTCATCACAGTCAGAAAGATTAAAGCTGAATCTTCTTTCAATCTCATATTTGTTTATAGAGCACTATTTATATCTCAATGTAAAATTGCTACCCTACATAGTTGAAATTTAGTCTTGCTATGCATTTTGAATGGTGACCGTTGGTCTAGTGAACAGCTTCTAATCTCTGTCGCTTGAAACGCATGCAAGATTAAAATCAACTGTTTATTTGATGTACTGTGGTTTTTAAGATGGTATACATTTTGTGATGTTTAGATTTTTTTTTACTCGCCCACAGTTTGAGCCATATTTTTAACGGTTTTCTTTATTATGAATGTTGTAAAGGAAATACACATTTTAAAAAACATGGAGTTTGAAGACAGTATTTCTGAATTTCCATGAACTTGTAAAATGTTAATTGATATAATAATTCAAATACACAAGTTAATTGCTTCTTCAATTTGGAGGTTGCTTTGGCTTTAAAGTCTAAATTGAGTGAGCGCACTCGGAAGAAATACTGTCTTTTTAAAGCTGAAATAAAGTGTTTTTTTCAAACTGATAGGCCACCAAAACTTGTAATAAAGTAATTTGGAGTGAAAAAGGTGAATGAAATAACCAAGCAGCAACCTTCTCAGAATATCTGATGTGCAAAGTAATATGCTGCAATTCAACTTCAGTACTCTTAAAATGGGCAACTGGAAGGGTGGTACCACCTGCAGCTGTTGATGGATCCAACATTTGGGTGGGGAAATATAATGCGGAATATTTTCTGGTTGGTTGAAAATCAAGATGGGCCGCAACCAGAAGCAGAAATAGCAGATTGACCTGTCAACATCATAAGGCAAAATCATCTTTCTGTTAAACCTTGTGCAGGAAACAGGGCAAAAAGTGTATGGTGTGGTATTCTTCATAGTTTAGAATTCAAATAGGAATGTTATAGTTGACATTCAGTTAATTTTCCGCTGTCAGGGCAGAATAGATCAACTTCTGAAACCTTGCACGTCACATGGGAAAATCTGAGAATGTTACAGATACAAGTTATATTCTCCATTTACCTTTTTGCACTATTGAATGAAATTGTATTAGGTCAGATTTTAAATGTTTTATTTCATCTTTACAACCTCTCCATGTAATTTAACGCATTGCTGTGTTTTCCTTATCCTAAGTGTCTGTATATCTGTTTTTCTTTTTAGATTTGACACAGTTGAAGGCATGTAAGTGGTTGTTTAAATTATTTGAAAGAACTTTTTCAACATTTTTTAGCAACAACTTGAATTTCAGTTCCATTGGACAAGAACATATACACTTTCCGGCGTCGGGTGGGCTCTCATTGGTGTAATCTCCTAATAAAATAAAAGCTGCTTGTTCCAAAAAATTCCTTATCACAAAACATATCTAAATAGTAGGGAAGGTAACTGAATCATCCAAATCTAACAGCAAGCAAGAAAATACAAAAATTGAAATATTTTTCCTCTGGCAAAGGTGTTGTGGAATTTTACAACAGGAATTTAAATGGCGTATTTTTGGAGCAATCAACTATACATGTTCTCTCTTCTGGTTCACTCTACTTCCAGACATCCTGTGGTAGGAAAGATGAGGAAGCTTCTACTTGATACTTACCACTTGAACTGCTTTTTGCTTTCCTGCTCCTTTCCACAGTTCAATACATTCTCTTTGGGAGTGGTGGCCAAACCAGTATTCTTGCATTTGCTGTCCCGCATTACTCTCAAGATTTTACTTTCATTTCCCTTTTGTTGAATGGATTAGGTGATGAGTAAATGATACTGTAGTTACTGCACTTGGAATAGAATTGACCTAGCTATGATTGCATTCCTCCAGTGGGCATCCAGGAGAGAGGGAGAACCATGTGAATTTAGTCAAAGGATGTAAGATGGTGTAATTCCAGCACTGGTCCTACAGTAACACTAACCAGAACAATTTATTTGTTTATCTCTGTCATTTCTGGTATTCTGTTCTTGTCGTAAAGTCCTTCCATCAGGATGTGTTTGGGAATTTGTCTTCATGATTCTGCTGACTGGTTTTGCATTCCCATTTTCCACTTTAGGTATCATTCGGGCCTTGTTGGGCATGATGTGATTTTGTTTTCCTGTTAACTTTGAGACACTGAGGAAAAAATTAAGACAGTTTTTAAGTGAACATGTACTTTGATCTTATCTTCATAAATCAGGACGTTTTCTTTGTGCCTGGCTAACGTTATACAATATATTTCCTTCCCACTCCCATACTGACTAAATCAAAACACATACTAGTTAAGTAAAAGAAAAGGAGAACGCTAAAAGATCTCAACAGGTCGGCCAGGATCTGTGGATGTTTGGGGTTGAGTCCTTGAGGATTGAGAGGGAACTGGAATGTGGCAGTACGTAAGAGCGTGGGATAGGCTGGAAGGTGATGGGTGGAACCAGGCATGGAGGGGATGACGGGCAGATGGAACCGATTAGGGGGGGGAGTTGGTGGGGGAGGATTGAATCATAGGAGAAGAAAATTAGGATCAGGTGAGTGTATATTACAGGAGAGTATCAGTGGTATGGGTTCATCTTTCCCATCTCCTTTCCCAGCTGGTTTACAGCTGCTTATCATCCCCTTCCCATCTGATTCCAAATACCATCTCTAATCCCACTTCCCTTTGCATTAATATACGCATGTAATCTTTTAATGTTTCCTCTAATTCCTAACGCATGGCCCCATTTGCACTTATGTATGTACAGTGCATTCAGAAAGTATTCAGACCCCTTCACTTTTTCCACATTTTGTTACGTTACAGCCTTATTTTAAAATTAATTGAATTCATTTTTTTTTAACATCAATCTACACACAATCCCCAGAATGAAGAAGCGAAAACAGGTGTTTAGAAATTTTTGCAAAGTAATTAAAAATAAATAATTGAAATATCACATTTGCATAAGTATTCAGACTCTTTGCTAAGGCACTCAAAATTGAGCTTAGGTTCATCCTATTTCCATTAATTATCCTTGAGATGTTTCTGCAAGGATACCAAGGAGTCCACCAGTGGTAAATTAAATGATTAGACATGATTTGGAAAGGCACACGCCTGTCTATATAAGGTCCCACAGTGCATGTCAGAGCAAAAACCAAGCCATGATGACGAAGGAATTGTCCGTAGACCTGCGAGACAGGATTGTGTCGAGACACAGATCTGGGGAAGGGTATAAAGCAGTTTCTGCAGCATTGCAGGTCCCGAAGAGCACAGTGGCCTTCGTCATTCTTAAATGGGAGAACTTTTGAACCACCAGGACTCTTCATAGAGCTGGCCGCCCGGCCAAACTGAGCAATCGCAGAAGAAGGGCCTTGGTTAGGGAGGTGACCAAGAACCCGATGGTCACTCTGACAGAGCTCAGAGTTCCTCTGTGGAGATGGGAGAACCTTCCGGAAGGGCAACTATATCTGCGGCCTGAATGCCAAGCGTCACGTCTGGAGGAAACCAGGCACCGCTCATCACCTGGCCTATACCATACCTACGGTGAAGCATGGTGGTGGCAGCATCATGCTATGGGGATGTTTTTCAGCAGCAGGAACTGGGAGACTAGTCAGGATTGTGGGAAAGATGAACGGAGCAAAGTACAGAGAGATCCTTGATGAAAACCTGGTCTAGAGCGCTCTGGACCTCAGACTGGGGCGGAGGTTCAACGGCCCTAAGCACACAGCCAAGACAACGCAGGAGTGGCTTCGTGACAAGTCTGTGAATGGCTTGAGTGGCCCAGCCAGAGCCCGGACTTGAACCCGATTTAACATCTCTGGAGGGACTGAAAATAGCTGTGCATTGATGCTCCCCATCCAAACTGGCAGAGCTTGAGAGGATCTGCAGAGAAGAATGGGAGAAATTACCCAAATACAGGTGTGCCAAGCTTGTAGCATCATACCCAAGAAGACTTGAGGCTGTAATCGCTGCCAAAGATGCCTCAACAAAGTATTGAGTAAAGGGTCTGAATACTTATGTAAATATGATATTTCAGTTATTTATTTTTAATTACTTTGCAAAAATTTCTAAACATGTTTTCGCTTTTTTATTATGGGGTATTGTGTGTAGATTGATGATAAAAAAAATGAAAATCTATTTTAAAATAAGGCTGTAACGTAACAAAATGTGGAAAAGGTGAAAGGGTCTGAATACTTTCTGAATGCACTGTACCTAAACATTTGTTCACTATGGAAAAAGAAATATTTTCCCACTCTTGTCATTAGATTTTCATCCTTATTTTGGAGAGGTGTGGTTTCTTCAGAGGCATGCAGCAGCCTTTTGGTCAATTTGTTATGAGTTTGGAGTAAAATGGAAACAAGTCTGCAGGAGCTGGAATCTTGATCAAAAAACAAAGTGCTGGAGGAACTCGGGGCCAGATAACATCTAAGAGAGGGAAATGGACAGATGATGTTTAGGTTGGAATGCCGCAGACTGATGGAGTAGTGGGGAGAAAGCTCATAGAGAGTAGATGCGGAGAAAGGGTGGGACAAGAACTGGAAAGTTAGAAGTGGATAACGTGGTAAAATACTGGGAGAACAGTAGGAATCACAGAGGGAAGCAGTGGGAGAGGGCTCAAAGAACTCTCGTCTGAAAGTGGCATCTGTTGAAGGAATGGCCTGGCACACAACCATTTCCTGATTTGGTTTGTTCTAAAACTATGAAATTGCATCTCTCCTAAAATTTAATTTGGTTTCCATTTAACTTGAGCATCACAAAGTTAACTGATTCTGATTGCTGGTTACAGAAGTCCTTTAGCCCAGATGGAGGAAGAACGGAGAGAACATGTGTCAAAGATGAAGAAGATGGAGATGGAAATGGAACAAGTCTTCGAAATGAAAGTCAAAGAGAAGATTCAGAAACTGAAAGATTCCGAGGCAGAGGTAACTGCATTACAGAATTCAAATACCTTAGCTGCTTGGTAATGGTTTGTTATCTTCTGAGATACAGTGAAAATCTCTTTGTGTACTATCCATAAGACCATAAGACATAGGAGCAGAATTAAGCTTTTCAACCCATGGAGTCTACTCTGCCATTCAATCGTGGCTGATGATTTTTCTCTCTCAATCCCATTTTCCTACCCTCTTCCTGTAACCACTGTAAGGGCGGCACAGTGGCACAGCGGTAGAGTTGCTGCCTTACAGCGCTTGCAGCACCAGAGACCCAGGTTCAATCCCGACTACAGGTGCTGTCTGTGCGGAGTTTGTACGTCCTCCCCTGACAGCATGGGTTTTCTCTGAGATCTTTGGTTTCCTCCCACACTCCAAAGACGTACAGGTTTGTAGGTTAATTGACTTGGTATAAGCGTAAATTATCCCTAGTGTGATGGTGTTAATGTGCGGGGATCGCTGGTCGGTGATGAATCAGTGGACCGAAGGGGCTGTTTCCACGCTTGTATCTCTCAGCTAAACTGTACTGAACTAAACTAAACTAAACATCTAGTTTAATCATGCCGTTGAGTACAATCAAATCGTGCACGTACAACAGATAGTGAGTGCAAAGACAAAAATAACAGAGTGCAGAATGTTGGACAGCATTGTAGCATCGCATGTACAAGGAAAGTGCAAGGTCCGCAATGAGGTAGGTTTGAAAGATTGGAACTACACCGTAGCTTCAGTTGTATGATAATCGGGGAAAGAAGCTGTTCCTGAATATGCTGTTACGTGCTATCAAACTGTTACATATTTTCTGACTGATGGGTGAGGGGAGTAGAGGGAAAGACTGAGGTGTGAATGGTCCTTTATTATTTTGGTTGCTTTGCCCAGACTGCGTTAAGAGTTGATGTGCTCGGGGGGAGTGGGGGGAAGGAGACCGGTTGTGTGTGATGGACTAGCCTGTGTTCACAACTTCCCAACTTTTATACTCAACGCACTGACCGATGAAGTCAAGTGTGTAGCTCTGATGGTAACTGTTTAAATAGCTGTTGAATTGGCAAAGCTGCAACTTTTGTTGGGTTTTCTGTCATTGTGATGCTTGTTTTAGACAATTAGACATATCAGTGTGGCTGATCAGGAACTGATGATGCACAGTTGGTAGCCAACTCTGTTCCTCGGGTTGTTTAAAAATAATATTGAAATTGTGCCAGGTTGGTAAGGGGCAAGGTGTCCTCAGTTTCCTCCAATTCTGCCCTGGGACTGAAATAACTGGGACTCGTCCTTCATTCTGGGAAATGGGGGCTGAGGTGGTGAAATGTGAACAGTCCTAGATCAAATTAGGCGGAGCAAGGGAACACAATTTCCTCTCTTTAATGTAAGTACCTTGCCTTGTAGCTCCAGCGACGCCATGAACAAATGAAGAAGAATTTAGAAGCACAGCACAAAGAACTAGAGGAGAAGCGCCGCCAGTTCGAAGATGAGAAGCAGCACTGGGAGACTCAGCAGCGCATCTTGGAGCAGCAGAAGTTGGACTCCACCAGGTACTCTTCATTGATCATGCTCACAGCCCAGTTGTACTTGCTGCCTGGACTTCAGCCCCTCCTTTGCACTTATCCACCAGGCAGTTTGGGGCACTGAAGGTGACCAGTAAGCCAAAATAAATGGGTTGCCCCATTTTCAGTGGAGCTATGTGTTCAGGATCTCTGGCCCCTGCAGACCCATGTCGTTAACTACTGTTAGTGGTCAGTGATTCAGAACACATTGAACCTGCCTGGGTTTCTGTTGTCTTTGTCAGATCCTTCACTAATTAAGCAATGAATCAAATCCTAGATCCAGAGCAGATGGCCTGGGATCTCTCCAGTAAACAGTCGATTCCCTGTGTTATAGAAACATAGAAACATAGAAAATAGGTGCAGGAGTAGGCCATTCGGCCCTTCGAGCCTGCACCGCCATTCAATATGATCATGGCTGATCATCCAACTCAGTATCCCGTACCTGCCTTCTCTCCATACCCTCTGATCCCTTTAGCCACAAGGGCCACATCTAGCTCCCTCTTAAATATAGCCAATGAACTGGCCTCGACTACCCTCTATGGCAGAGAGTTCCAGAGATTCACCACTTTCTGTGTGAAAAAAGTTCTTCTCATCTCGGTTTTAAAGGATTTCCCCCTTATCCTTAAGCTGTGACCCCTTGTCCTGGACTTCCCCAACATCGGGAACAATCTTCCTGCATCTAGCCTGTCCAACCCCTTAAGAATTTTGTAAGTTTCTATAAGATCCCCTCTCAATCTCCTAAATTCTAGAGAGTATAAACCAAGTCTATCCAGTCTTTCTTCATAAGACAGTCCTGACATCCCAGGAATCAGTCTGGTGAACCTTCTCTGCACTCCCTCTATGGCAATAATGTCCTTCCTCAGATTTGGAGACCAAAACTGTACGCAATACTCCAGGTGTGGTCTCACCAAGACCCTGTACAACTGCAGTAGAACCTCCCTGCTCCTATACTCAAATCCTTTTGCTATGAAAGCTAACATACCATTCGCTTTCTTCACTGCCTGCTGCACCTGCATGCCTACTTTCAATGACTGGTGTACCATGACACCCAGGTCTCGCTGCATCTCCCCTTTTCCTAGTCGGCCACCATTTAGAAAATAGTCTGCTTTCCTGTTTTTGCCACCAAAATGGATAACCTCACATTTATCCACATTATACTGCATCTGCCAAACATTTGCCCACTCACCCAGCCTATCCAAGTCACCTTGCAGTCTCCTAGCATCCTCCTCACAGCTAACACTGCCCCCCAGCTTAGTGTCATCCGCAAACTTGGAGATATTGCCTTCAATTCCCTCATCCAGGTCATTAATATATATTGTAAATAGCTGGGGTCCCAGCACTGAGCCTTGCGGTACCCCACTAGTCACTGCCTGCCATTGTGAAAAGGACCCGTTTACTCCTACTCTTTGCTTCCTGTTTGCCAGCCAGTTCTCTATCCACATCAATACTGAACCCCCAATGCCATGTGCTTTAAGTTTGTATACTAATCTCTTATGTGGGACCTTGTCGAAAGCCTTCTGAAAGTCCAGATATAACACATCCACTGGTTCTCCCCTATCCACGCTACTAGTTACATCCTCGACAAATTCTATAAGATTCGTCAGACACGATTTACCTTTCGTAAATCCATGCTGACTTTGTCCAATGATTTCACCACTTTCCAAATGTGCTGCTATCCCATCTTTAATAACTGACTCTAGCAGTTTCCCCACTACCGATGTTAGACTAACTGGTCTGTAATTCCCCGTTTTCTCTCTCCCTCCCTTCTTAAAAAGTGGGGTTACGTTTGCTACCCGCCAATCCTCAGGAACTACTCCAGAATCTAAAGAATTTTGAAAGATTATTACTAATGCATCCACTATTTCTGGAGCTACTTCCTTGAGTACTCTGGGATGCAGCCTATCTGGCCCTGGGGATTTATCGGCCTTTAATCCATTCAATTTACCCAAAACCACTTCCCGACTAACCTGGATTTCACTCAATTCCTCCAACTCCTTTGACCCGCGGTCCCCTGCTATTTCCGGCAGATTATTTATGTCTTCCTTAGTGAAGACGGAACCAAAGTAGTTATTCAATTGGTCCGCCATATCCTTGTTCCCCATGATCAACTCACCTGTTTCTGACTGCAAGGGACCTACATTTGTTTTAACTAATCTCTTTCTTTTTACATATTTATAAAAACTTTTGCAGTCAGTTTTTATGTTCCCTGCCAGTTTTCTTTCATAATCTATTTTTCCTTTCCTAATTAAGCCCTTTGTCCTCCTCTGCTGGTCTCTGAATTTCTCCCAGTCCTCTGGTATGCTGCTTTTTCTGGCTAATTTGTACGCATCATCTTTCGCTTTGATACCATCCCTGATTTCCCTTGTTATCCACGGATGCACTACCTTCCCTGATTTATTCTTTTGCCAAACTGGGATGAACAATTTTTGTAGTTCATCCATGCAGTCTTTAAATGTCTTCCATTGCATGTCCACCGTCAACCCTTTTAGAATTAATTGCCAGTCAATCATGGCCAATTCATGTCTCATACCCTCAAAGTTACCTTTCTTTAAGTTCAGAACCATTGTTTCTGAATTAACAATGTCACTCTCCATCCTAATGAAGAACTCAACCATATTATGGTCACTCTTGCCCAAGGGGGCACGTACAACAAGACTGCTAACTAACCCTTCCTCATTACTCAATACCCAGTCTAAAATAGCCTGCTCTCTCGTTGGTTCCTCTACATGTTGATTTAGATAACTATCCTGCATACATTCCAAGAAATCCTCTTCCTCAGCACCCCTGCCAATTTGATTCACCCAATCTATATGTAGATTGAAGTCACCCATTATAACTGTTTTGCCTTTGTCGCACGCATTTCTAATTTCCTGTTTGATACCATCTCCAACTTCACTACTACTGTTAGGTGGCCTGTACACAACACCCACCAGCGTTTTCTGCCCCTTAGTGTTTCGCAGCTCTACCCATACCGATTCCACATCCTCGAACCTAATGTCCTTCCTTTCCATTGCGTTAATCTCCTCTCTAATCATCAATGCTACCCCACCTCCTTTTCCTTTCTCTCTATCCCTCCTGAATATTGAATATCCCTGGATGTTCAGCTCCCAGCCTTGGTCACCCTGGAGCCATGTCTCCGTGATCCCAACTATATCATAGTCATTAATAGCTATCTGCACATTCAACTCATCCACCTTATTACGAATGCTCCTTGCATTGAGACACAAAGCCTTCAGGCTTGTTTTTACAACACTCTTACCCCTTATACAATTATGTTGAAAAGTGGCCCTTTTTGATTTTTGCCCTGGTTTTGTCTGTCTTCCACTTTTACTTTTCACCTTGCTACCTATTGCTTCTACCCTCATTTTACACTCCTCTGTCTCTACGCTCACACATTTAAGAAACCCTTTCCCTTTAACTCCATCCTCCACTATCCCATTCGACACCCCACCCCCCTTATTCAGTTTAAAACCACCCGTGTAGCAGTGGCAAACCTGCCTGCCAGAATGC
Source organism: Malacoraja senta (assembly GCA_038087875.1). Classification (NCBI taxonomy): domain Eukaryota; kingdom Metazoa; phylum Chordata; class Chondrichthyes; order Rajiformes; family Rajidae; genus Malacoraja; species Malacoraja senta. The sequence continues at coordinate 83,996 of JAXLNO010000718.1, forward strand.
TGGTCCCACTCCTGTTAAGATGCAATCCGTCCCTTTTGTACAGTTCCCCCTTACCCCAAAACAGATCCCAGTGATCTAAGAATCTAAATCTCTGCCCCGTGCACCAGTTCCTGAGCCACACGTTCAGGTCCCGTATCTCCCTGTTCCTGCTCTCGCCAGCACGAGGAACTGGAAGCAAACCGGAGATAACAACCCTGGAGGTCCTGCTTTTCAGCATTTTTCCGAGCTCTCTAAAGTCACGCTGCAGAATATTCATCCCCTTCTTTCCGACATCGTTTGTGCCGACATGCACTACCACTTCCGGATGTTCACCTTCGCCCTCGAGGATTTTCTGCACTCTGTCCGTGACATCCTGGATCCTGGCACCAGGAAGGCAGCACACCATCCTCGCATCCCGTCTGTTGCCACAGAAACCCCTGTCCGTACCTCTCACAATCGAGTCTCCCACTACAATGGCGTTGCCTGCCTTAGGCCTTTTTGGTTTTGGCTCAACAGCCCTATTCGCATCGCAAGCCAGTCCACCGCTCAGTGTAAACACGTCTTCTGTCCCAACAGCTTCTAAGCGGGTGAACCTGTTCACAAGAGGTACAACACCCGGGGACGTTGGCATTCCATGCTTCCCTCCCTTTCTCACCGTCTCCCACCTTCTCTCTTCCAGCACCTTAGGTGTAACAATCGTACTGTAGGACTTGTCGAGGAACGACTCCGTTTCTCGGACGAAGCGGAGGTCATCCACTTGCTTCTCCAGTTCCCCAACACGGCCCTTCAGGAGCTCTACCTGGATGCACTTCTCGCATTTGTAGCAGCCAGAGGCACCAGCGGTGTCCTTGACCTCCCACATACTGCAAGCATCGCACTGAATCAGCTTGCCTGACATCTCCTTCTTTCGTCTCTCCCTCTGCAGTGTTTTGCGTAGCCTCCTCGCCGAAGACTCACACTTTTCTCACAGGGCACTTCCCTCACTCACTGCCGCTCGCTAAGAGCCGGCTTGCTTAAATTGACGGATAAATTGCCTGATTTACCAATTTACAAACAAAATTCCTCAGTTTTCAACTGTTTTCCCGGCACTGACTCACTTCTCTCCTCCCACTCGGGCTAGAGCCAATCAGTCGTATCTCTTGCTAATCTCCTGCTGCTGTTGCTCCCAAATCTACAGCAGTTCTGAATAAAGTCTGCCTGTGCTTGGCTTCTACTTTTCAACTGTTTTTCCCCCCTCTGACTCACTTCTCTCCTCCCACTCGGGCTAGAGCCAATCAGTCGTATCTCTTGCTAATCTCCTGCTGCTGTTGCTCCCAAATCTACAGCAGTTATGTGAGTTAATGAAGCCGTGTCCCTGATATCGTGCTGATAGTAGTGCACAGAAACGGAAAGCAGCATCCCAGCTGTGTGTACCGTATCCCAATCATAAAACGACAATGCCTCAGTCTAAAGAGACTGTATTTGTTGGAAAATGAAAACACTGTAATTGTCAGATTCGCTGTTTTGGAGTTCCATTTGTAAACTCTTGCTGACTGACTATTGTCTTCAACATGGTGACAATGACTTTGATCATCATTGTCCCCTTGTCAAATCCCTGGGTGAGGGAATTAATAGTTCTGACATTGTTTGCATCCGAGACATGCCCCAGGACATCCTATCTGATGATTTATGATTGCAGATTTATTCTACTTCCTACAAAGCAGGGGATAAATATTTGCCAAAAGTTCAGTTTTGTCCAGCGTTTTGCCCCTTGTTCTAATGAACGTAGCAACTAACCGACGCCCTTTGCCTGGGTCACGCACATTTCTAATGGCCATGAATGGAAGGAGGAAGGGTCATGCAATGTGTTTTCATCTGTTAAATGTGGTTTAGTGTTGCAGCAGAAGCTGTCAGTTTGTGCACTGCACAAAATGCTGGGAGACTTTCTCCCAGTGTTGCCTGAGGAAACTTCTGGCTAGGCAGTGCTAGAAAATTAGAAAAATAGGTGCAGGAGTAGGCCATTTGGCCCTTTGAGCCAGCACCGCCATTCAATATGATTATAACTGATCATCTAAAATCAGTACCCCGTTCCTGCTTTTTCCCCCATATCCCTTGATTCCTTTAGCCCCAAGAGCTAAATCTAACTCTCTCTTGAAAACATCCAGTGAATTGGCCTCCACTGGCTTTTGTGGCAGAGAATTCCACAGATTCACAACTCTCTGGGTGAAAACGTTTTTCCTCATCTCAGTCCTAAATGGCCTACCCCTTATTCTTAAACTGTGACCCGTGGTTCTGGACTCCCCCAATATCGGGAACATTTTTCCCGCATCTAGCCTGTCCAATCCTTTAAGAATTTTATATGTTTCTATAAGATCCCCTCTCAACCTTCTAAATTCCAGTGAATACAAGCCCAGTCAACCCATTCTTTCATCATATGTCAGTCCTGCCATCCCGGGAATTAACCTGGTGAACCTACACTGCACTCCCTCAATAGTAATAATGTCCGTCCTCAAATTAGGGGTCCAAAATTGCACACAATACTCCAGGTGCAGTCCAACTGCAGAAGGACCTCCTTGCTCCTAAACTGAAATCCTCTCGCAATGAAGATCATGCCTTTAGCTTTCTTCACCGCCTGCTATACCTGCATGCTTACTTTCAGTGACTGATATTCAAGCACACCCAGGTCTCGTTGCACCTCCCCTTTTCCTAATCTGACACCATTCAGTTAATCTGCTCTTGCCAACAAAGTGTATAACCTCACATTTATCCACATTATAATGCATCTGCCATGCATCTGCCCACTCACCCAAGTCACCCTGCAGCCTCATAGCATCCTCCTTGCAGCTCACACTATCACTCAGCATTGTGTCATCTGCAAATTTGGAGATGTTACATTTAATTCTGTCGTCTAAATCATGAATATATATTGTAAATAACTGGGGTCCCATCACCGAGCCTTGCGGCACCCCTCTAGTCACTGCCTGCCATTCTGAACAGGACCCGTTAATTCCTACTCTTTGCTTCTTGTCTGCCAACCAGTTCTCTATCCATGTCAATACCCTACCCCCAATACCATGTGCTTTAATTTTGCACACTAATCTCTTGTGTGGGACCTTGTCAAAGATACATCACATCCACTGGCTCTCCCTTATCCATTCTACTTATTGCATCCTTTGGGATCTTTTACATCACCTGAGAGGCAGATGGGGTAGCTGTTTAATCTCTCACCAAAGCCATGGCAACTCTGACAGAGCAGTAGCAGCCTGTTGCTGGCATTCCCTGGAATTAACCCTGGCAGAAGTGAAGCCACCCACAAGCCATTGAGTGCAAGTGCACTTGCTCTTTATCATAAGAGGAGGTGGCGTTTCCTGTCTCTGAGCAAAAGTGATGCGTGTCCAAGTCTGTGCCAGATTAGGTACTTTAATTGAGTATCTTGCTCCTAACTACCTGAGATGTCAGCAAGGCCGTCCTCCATTTAAAATTAATGCCAGTATCTTTGATTATTCCACTGCAGTTTGCTGATATCTGTGTTGTTTTCTTTCAAAGGACTTTGGAAAAGAACAAGAAGAAAGGGAAGATCTTTTAACCATTTGAATGCCACGAATTATGTACTTGCCAATTTGCCACCCCTGGACATCATTTTTTTTTGAAAGGATTCAACTTTGCACCTATTATCTCTATAATGTTAATGTATTAGCATGTGAAATGGCCAACTTAATACTATGTACATTAATTTCTATTTGTAGTCTCTGATATAGGAAGTTAGACAAGTCTCACGTTATCTGGGGTGTATTGTATGTAGAGACACATCTGAATTTTTTTTTTAACTGATGCCTCCCTTTTTATGCAGATAAATGTATTTCCTCTTATGCAATCATGTTCTGGTGGTTTGTTTACAGAATATTATCTGTTCTTCCACAGATGTGAGAACTTTGAAAAATGCCTAGAGAAACAGTGCTATAATTTGTTGTAATTTCACTCCGGTGTAGAAATAACACAACTTTATGTGGATTGAGTGGAGATAGTCCAACTTGTTCTGGTATGGTCCAGCACTTGTTTCTCTTCCACCTTTCACTGTTCTGTCCCCAAAACATCCAGAAATATTTAAACTAACAGGCTCAGCCACTTATGTATTGTGTTGTCTTAGATTTTCGCTGTTTTCATTCAATAGTTAATGTTCTCTCGTAAAACATTAACTTTTGTAATTGCTTCATTTATTGTAACAATTAATTTAGATATTTCATTTATTGCCCAGCAACATGCTGACATTTTTTTTTTTTAAGCATAACTTTTGTATGTTAGGAAACGGGGAAGGAGTGAAGAACATGCATTCTCTTGCATTTTATTGTACCCGACTAAGGTGCTGCATTTTGCTGTACGCGCTGGAGCCATTAAAGCACCTTCTCCAGTCATGAGGGCAGTCCAGCTTGCATCTCCTTGCTCAGTGGATTCATGGCCTCTGGGTGTTGGAAGGAGGGAGGGAGGGAGTCACATCTAGCTGTATACACGTTACCCATCTCTGTATTTTTGTTTGTATTGTACAGAGTCACATAATAAAACAATGTTGTGATGATGTCAGTGCTTCCTGCAGCAAAGTGATGTTTTTGATGGTCACGTTAACAGAAGAAAGGAGTTATATTGGATCTAATGATCATGGTTTTGTATTAATTCAAAAGTCAAGAAGATCCAAAGAAATAAGCTTTTCTCTGTGTGATGGTGCTTGGGATTTCCTGCGTCTAAAGGCAGACATGGCCTTGGTTTAATGCCTCGTTGACAGCAACCTCTGTGGTGTTCTACTCTATCGGAATACTTCTAGGAGCATGACTGCGATTTTGTGCTCCATTTCTGAGCTGAGATTGAACCCACAACCTTCTAACTTGCTCACTGTGTTTCCCACTTCTGCTCTATTCCTACTAACATCTGATTCTGGACACTGTGCTGGCTAGCAATCTAATGTAGGGGCTCCTAGTGTCTATTCTCGCATCCAAGCAGGAGCAGGTCCACTTTAGTCCCTGGCTCATCTGTGTGAGTGACAAGTTAGCACATGGAGTCCATCAAACCTCTAAAGTGACATTAAAGCACACTTTCAACAATCGTTTAACGTTGCAATAGAATTTGACTCTGCATGAGAATTGTGTGATCACAGAGTAGTCGATAGCCCAGAACAATGCCAACAGGAGGTGCAACATCAGCATGGGATCTCTCCAATCCCATCCCCAGATCTCCACTGCCGCCGCCTCAAGATGTCCCTTGGGATTGAGGACGACTTAATTTTGCTCTGGTTCGGCGGTGACTGACTAGACCGCTGTGGGAACTGCAGGCTTTTCCATAGAAGGGGCAGGACCTCGAGAGGGTGTTTCGATGCGCTCCTTCAACCTTTGTGTATTGCTAATACATATGGTTTCAATACGATCCCACATGAACGACTGTGGGCCAGAGATTCCCAAGAGCACATCATTCAGTCTTTTCCCGTCTGCCATGTAATCTCTTCCTGTTCTCTCAGAATGTGGGAACAGTTTATTCTCATCTCAGAATGTGGCCCACCGTTTAATGTTCATGGCTCATATATGATGCCCTCAACTCCTCTGCTGTGCCATGTATTCTGAATCAAAAATGTATGTAATTGGCCTCCCCAACAGCCTGTACAGTTGCAACCAAACCCCCTTTTTTAAACTTCAACCCCTTTGCAATAAAGGTAAAAAGCCTTTTGCTACCTTAAGTACTTGTTGGAACTGTCTGCTAGCATTTTGTGCATCATGCCCTGGACACCTTGAACCTCACTCGCTTGCCGTCTCTATTTAAATAATAATCTGCATTTTGAATCCTCTTACCAAAGTGCATGACCTTGTACTTCCCCACATTAAATTCAATTTGCCAGTGTTTTCCCTCTAACTCAAACTATCTACAGTGCCCTCCATAATGTTTGGGACAAAGACCCATCATTTATTTTTTTGCTTCTGTACTCCACAATTTGAGATTTGTAATAGAAAAAAATCACATGTGGTTAAAGTGCACTTTCCAGATTTTAGCAAAAGGGTATTTTTATACATTTTGGTTTCACCATGTAGAAATTACAGCTGTGTTTATACATAGTTCCCCCATTTCAGGGCACCATAATGTTTGGGACACATGGCTTCGCAGGTGTTTGTAATTGCTCAGAGGTGTTTAAATGCCTCCTTAATGACAGGTATAAGAGAGCTCTCAGCACATAGTCTTTCCTCCAGTCTTTCCATCTCCTTTGGAAACTTTTATTGTTTTTTATCAACATGAGGACCAAAGTTGTGCCAATGAACGTCAAAGAAGCCATTATGAGACTGCGAAACAAGAATAAAACTGTTAGAGACATCAGCCAAACCTTACGCTTACCAAAATCAACTGTTTGGAACATCATTAAGAAAAAGAGAGCACTGGTGAGCTTACTAATCACAAAGGGACTGGCAGGCCGAGGAAGACCATCACAGCTGATGACAGAAGAATTCTCTCTATGATAAAGAAAAATCCCCAAACACCTGTCCGACAGATCAGAAACAATCTTCAAGAGTCAGGTGTGGATTTGTCAATGACCACTGTCCGCAGAAGACTTCATGAACAGAAATACAGAGGCTACACTGCAAGATACAAACCACTGGTTAGCCGCAAGAATAGGATGGCCAGGTTACAGTTTGCCAAGAAGTACTTAAAAGAGCACCACAGTTCTGGGAAAAGGTCTTGTGGACAGATGAGGCAAAGTATGGAGGAGAGAAGGAACAGCCCAAGATCCAAAGCATACCACCTCATCTGTGAAACACAGTGGTGGGGTGTTATGGCCTGGGCATGTATGGCTGCAGAAGGTACTGACTCACTTATCTTCATTGATGATACAACTGCTGATGGTAGTAGCATAATGAATTCTGAAGTGTATAGACACATCCTATCTGCTCGTTCAAACAAATGCCTCAAAACTCATTGGCCAGCGGTTCATTCTACAGTAAGACAATGATCCCAAATATACTGCTAAAGCAACAAATGAGTTTTTCAAAGCTAAAAAATGGTCAATTCTTGAGTGGTCAACCGATCTGAACCCGATTGAGCATGCTTTTTATTTGCTGAAGAGAAAACTGAAGGGGACCAAACCCCGAAACAAGCGTAAGCTAATGATGGCTGCAATACAGGCCTGGCAGGGCATCACCAGAGAAGACACCCAGCAACTGGTGATGTCCATGAATCGCAGACTTTAAGCAGTCATTGCGGGCAAAGGATATGCAACAAAATACTAAACATGACTACATTCATTTACATGATATTGCTGTGCCCTGAAATGGGCGGACTATATAAACACTGCTGTAATTTCTACATGATGAAACCAAAATGTTTCAAAATGACCTTTATTAAAATCTGACAATGTGCACTTTAACCACATGTGATTTTTTTCCATTACAAATCTCAAATTGTGGAGTACAGCGGCAAATAAATAAATGATGGGTCTTTGTCCCAAACATTATGGAGGGTACTGTATAAGAGAACTCTCAGCACCTAATCTTTCCTCCAGTCTTTCCATCACCTTTAGAAACTTTCATTGCTGTTTGTCAACGTGAGGATCACAGTTGTGCCAATGAAAGTCAAATAAACCATTAGGAGACTGAGAAACAAGAATAAAACTGTCAGAAACATCAGCCAAACCTCAGGCTTACCAAAAGCAACTGTTTGGAAAATCATTAAGAAGAAAGAGCACTGGTGAGCTTACTAATCGTAAAGGGACTGGCAGGCCAAGGAAGACCTGCAGCTTGTACTGGAGCCTACCGGAGAGAAGGCAATTCTGGATTTAGTTGTCTAATGAACCAGATTTAATAAGGGAACTCAAGGTAAAGGAACTGTAGTGACCATAATATGATACGTTTTAATCTGAATTTTGACTGCAATTTGAGAGGGAGAAGGTAAAATCAGAAGTGTCAGAGTTGCAGTTGAACAAAGGGGACTATGAAGGCATGAGAGGAGCTGGCCAAGGTCGACTGGAAAAGGATCCTAGCAGGAATGATGGTGGAACAGCATGGCAGGAATTTCTGGGCATAATCCAGAAGATGCAGGATCATTTAATTCCAAAGAGGAAGAAAAATTCTAAGGGGAGTAAGAGGGAACCATGGCTGACAAGGGAAATTAGGGATGGAATAACACTAAAAGAAGAGGTGTATAACATAGCAAAGAGTAGCGGGAAGCCAGACGATTGGGAAACTTTCAAAGGACAACAGAAGGTAACAAAAAGGGCAATACGGGGTGAAAAGATGAAGTACGAGGGTACGCTGGCCAAGAAGGATAGTAAAAGCTTCTTTAGGTATGTTAAGAGAAAAATATTAATAAAGCCAAATGTGGGTCCCTTGAAGGCAAATAGGTGAAATTATTATGGGGAACAAGGAAATGGCAGAAGAGTTGAACAGGTACTTTGGATCTGTCTTAACTAAGGAAGACACAAACAATCTCCCAGATGTACCAGATGATAGAGGATCTAGGGAGACAGAGGAACTGAAAGAAATTTGCATTAGGCTAGAAATAGTATTGGGTAGACTGATGGGACTGAAGGCTGATAATCCCCAGAGCCTGATGGTCTGCATCCTAGGGTACTCAAGGAGGTGGCTCTAGAAATTGTGGAAGCATTGGTGATAATTTTCCAATGTTCTATAGATTCAGGATCAGTTCCTGTGGATTGGAGGGTAGCTAATGTTATCCCACTTTTCAAGAAAGGAGCGAGAGAGAGAACATGGGGAATTATAGACCAGTTAGCCTGACATCGGTGGTGGGGACGATGCTGGAGTTCATTATTAAAGAAGTAATAACGGCTCATTTGGATAGCAGTAAAAGGATTGGTCAGTCAGCATGGATTTATGAAGGGGAAATCCTGCTTGACTAATCTCGAATTTTTTGAGGATGCAACAAGTAAAATGGATGAAGGAGAGCCAGTGGATGTGGTGTATCTGGACTTTCAGAAAGCCTTTCAAAAGATCCCACAGGAGATTAGTGGGCAAAATTAGAGCACATGGTATTGGGGTAGGGTATTGACATGGATAGAGAATTGGTTGGCAGACAGGAAACAGAGTAGGAATAAACGAGTCCCTGTCAGAATGGCAGGCAGTCGCGAGTGGAATGCCGCAAGGCTTGATGCTGGGGCCGCACCTATTTACAATATACAGTATATTAATGATTTAGATGATGGGATTAAAAGTAACACTAGCAAATTTGCAGATGACACAAAGCTGGGTGGCAGTGTGAACTGCAAAGAGGATGCTAGGAGGTTGCAGGATGACCTGGACAGGTTGAGTGAGGACAGATGCATGGTAGATGCAGTATAATGTAGATAAATGTGCCAGCAAGAACAAGGCGGCAGATTCTCAATGGTGTCAGATTAGGAAATAGGGAAGTATAACGAGACCTAGGTGTCCTTGTACACCAGTCACTGAAAGTAAACATGCAGGTACAGCAGGCAGTGAAGAAAGCTAATGGCATGTTGGCCTTCATAACAATAGGATTTGAATATAGGAGTAAGGAGGTCCTTCTGCAGTTGTGAGACCACATCTGGAGTATTGTGTGCAGTTTTGGTTTCCTAATTTGAGGAAGGACATCCTTGCTATTGAGGCAGTGCAGCGTAGGTTCATGAGGTTAATCCCCGGGGTGGCAGGACTGTCATACGAGGAAAGATTGGAAAGACTGGGCTTGTATTCACTGGAATTTAGAAGGATGAGAGGATATCTTATAGAAACGTATAAAATTATAAAAAGAACTGGACAAGCTAGATGCAGGAAAAATGGTTCCAATGTTGGGGGAGTCCAGAACCAGGGGCCACAGTCTAAGAATAAAGGGGTGGCCATTTACAACTGAGATGAGGAAAAACGTTTTCACCCAGAGAGTTGTGAATTTGTGGAATTATCTGCCAATTCACTGGATGAATTTAAAAGAGAGTTGGAGAGAGCTCCAGGGGCTAGCGGAATCAAGGGATATGGGGAGAAGGCAGGCACGGGTTACTGATTGTGGATAATCAGCCATGATCACAATGAATGGTGGTGCAGGCTCGGAAGGACAAATGGTTTACTCCTGCACCTGTTTTATATGTTTCTCTGTTTCTATGACCTGCACAGTTGATGACAGTAGAATTCTCTCTATAATAAAGAAAAATCCCCCAACACCTGTCCGACATCAGAAACACTCTTCAGGAGTCAGGGGTGGATTTGTCAATGACCACTGTCCGCAGAAGACTTTATGAACAGAAATACAAGAAACACTGCAAGATGCAAACCACTGGTTAGCCGCAAAAATGGGATGGCTAGGTTACAGTTTGCCAAGAAGTACTTAAAAGAGCAACCACATTTCTGGAAAAAGGTCTTGTGGACAGATGAGACAAAGATTAACTTATATCAGAGTGACGGGAAGAGCAAAGTATGGAGGAGAAAAGGAACTTCCCAAGATCCAAAGCATACCACCTCATCTGTGAAACACGATGGTGGGGTAGGTATGGCCTGGGCATGTATGACTGCTGAAGGTACTGGCTCACATATCTTCATTGATGATACAACTGCTGATGGTAGTAGCATAATGAAATCTGAAGTGTATAGATACATCCTATCTGCTCAAGTTCAAACAAATGCCTCAAAACTCATTGGCCGGCAGTTCATTCAACGGCAAGAGCATGATCCCAAACATACTGCTAAAGCAACATAGGAGATTTTCAAAGGTAAAAAATTAGCAATTCTTGAGTGGCCAAGTCAATCACCCGATCTGAACCCAATTGAGCATGCCTGAAGAGAAAACTGAAGGGGACAACCCCCCAAAAGAAGCATAAGCTAAAGATCGCTGCAATACCTGCCTGGCAGAGCATTACCAGAGAAGACACCCAGCAACTGGTGACATGCATAAAAGGTGGTATCTCATGTAGATAGGGTGGTAAAGAAAGCTTTTGGTGTGCTGGCCTTTATAAATCAGAGCATTGAGTATAGAAGTTGGGATATAATGTTAAAATTGTACAAGGCATTGGTGAGACCAATTCTGGAGCATGGTGTACAATTTTGGTCGCCAAATTATAGGAAAGATGTCAATTTACTAGAATGTTGCCTGGGTTTCAGCAACTAAGTTACAGAGAAAGGTTGAACAAGTTAGGTCTTTATTCTTTGGAGCGCAGAAGGTTAAGGGGGGACTTGATAGAGGTCTTTAAAATGATGAGAGGGATAGACAGAGTTGACGTGGATAAGCTTTTTCCATTGAGAGTAGGGAAAATTCAAACAAGAGGACATGATTTGAGAATTAAGGGACAGAAGTGTAGGGGTAACATTGGGGGAACTTCTTTACTCAGAGAGTGGTAGCTGTGTGGAATGAGCTTCCAGTGGAAGTGGTGGAGGCAGGTTCGATTTTATCATTTAAAAATAAATTGGATAGGTATATGGACGGGAAAGGAATGGAGGGTTATGGTCTGAGTGCAGGTAGATTAGACTAGGGGAGAATAAGTGTTCGGCACGGACTAGAAGGGCCGAGATGGCCTGTTTCCGTGCTGTAATTGTTATATGGTTATATGGTTATAATCGCAGACTTCAAGTAGTCATTGCATGCAAAGGATATGCAACAAAATACTAAACATGTCTGCATTCATTTACATGACATTGCTGTGTCCCAAACATTATGGTACCCTGAAATGGGGGGACTATGTATAAACACTGCTGTCATTTCTACATGGTGAAATCAAAATATATAAAAATGGCCTTTATTAAAATCTGACAATGTGCATTTTAACCACATGTGATTTTTTTCTATTACAAATCTCAAATTGTGTACAGAGGCAAATAAATAAATGATGGGTCTTTATGGAGGGCACTGTAGACACAAAAAGCTGGAGAACTCAGCAGGGCAGGCAGCATCTCTGAAGGAATGGGTGACGTTTCGGGTCGAGACCCTTCTTCTGTCAGTACGTTACCCATTCCTTCTCTCCAGAGATGCTGCCTGTCCCACTGTGTTAGTCCAGCTTTTTGTGTCTATCTTCGGTTTAAACCAGCATCTGCAGTTCCTTCTTACACATTTTATAAAGTTACAACCTGATCTTCCGACTCTTATACTTGAAGACGCAACTGATGAAGGCAAGTTTCATCGGCGAACTTCAAGATTGAATTGGTGTTGTTATTGGCCACAAGTCATGGATGTACAGGTTGTAGAGAAAGAGACTGATCCTGCAACCCGAGGGGCACCAGTATTAACCGTCGGAGTGGAAGAACTGTTGTGACGAATTCTAACTGATTAAGGGTTGCTGATCAGGAAGTCCAGAAACCAGTTGCCGATGGAGGCTCTAAAGCCAAGGTTCAGAAATCCGGGGGTGAGCTTATTCGGTATTATGGTGTTGATGGCTGTGCTGTAGGCAATGAATACCATCCTGACATAGATCTTATTGTCACGATCCCTTATTTTGAATATAGGGGTTACGTTTGTTATTTTCCAATCTATGGACTCTTCCCTGAATCGAGGGAATTTTGGAAAATTAAACCCAATGCATCAAATATTTCACAAGTTACTTCTGTGAAGACCCTGAAGAAGTCCTTCAGAACCTGGAGACTGATCAGACTACAACTCCAACAATTTGCTCAGTCCCACTTCTCTGGAGACAGTAATTCTCCTGAATTCCTCCCACCCTTCTAATTCCCTATCTGCAGCCATTTCTGGAAAGCTACGTGTCCTCCACAGTGACGATTGATGCAAAATAATTGTATAATTTGCTATTTCCTGTTTTCCCTCAGCAATTCCCCAGCTCCCTTTTAATCACATGTTGTCTTTTCATTTTTAAATATCTATAATAACTTACTATCTGTTTATATATGTCAAGCTACCTTTATTTTAAACTCTATTTCCTTCCATATTAATCCTTTAGACTGAAGAAGGGTCTCGACCGGAAGCATCATCCATTCCTTCTCTCCAGAGATGCTGCCTATCCAGCTGGGTTACTCCAGCATTTTGTGTCTACCTTTAATCCTTTAGTCATTCTTTGCTGTTTTATCTACACTGAGTAATTCTTTAATTGCTCCAGTCTGCCACCTGTCTTTGAACAATATAATTGAACATCGAAAAACTGCAGATACTGGAAACACTCAGCAGGTCAGTCAGCACCTGCAGAAGGAAACGTACCAGGTCAGATATCTTTTCATCAGAATGCTTCACTTTTACATCCTCGACATTCAATGTAGCAAAGAAATATGATCTCTTGTTTCTACACACATGACCTGACTTGCTGAGTGTTTCTACTTTCCTTTATTATTGTTTTTTTGTTAAGTTTGATCTTTGGCTATTTTAGTTCACCATTAATAGTGAGTCCCTGGAATTTTTATTTTTCATTGGAATGCTAATTCTCTAAGGTCCAATTAACTCTGCTACATTTTGATTGATTGATCCTTTAACCTAATTAATCAGTTTACTGTTGCTACCTCTGTTTCTATATCTTTATAGTTGTCCCTAAAAGTCTGATCATGGACCTATCCTGTCCCTCAATCTGAAATTAATCTTCTGATCGCTGGCTCCTAGGATGCCTTCACTGTGAGGTCAGGAATTAATTCCATCACAGGGCACAATACCAGGTCAACATATGAAATGATGTCTTCACAGTAAATTGCACAAATGAACATAACATGAGAATGGGGCAACACCACTGGATACCGAGGAGCTGGGCCCTGTGTAACAGCCTCACAAACCCTTCATGGCTGCACTGTTTAAGGTGGTTGATACATAAAGCCGGTGTAACTCAATGGGTCAGGCATCATCTCTGGAGAAAAGGAGTAGGTGAGGTTTCGGGGCGAGCCCCTTCGTCGGACTGAGAGTCAGAGGAAAGGGAAATGAGAGAAAAACAGTGAGGGATATAGAACAAAAGATATGCAAAAAAGTAATGATGATCAAAGAAAGGTGAAGCCCACAATGCTCCACTGTGGGCTAGGTGATAACGAGTTAGAAAGGCAAGGAGATGTTTAAGGAGGTGTTGACTCATTATGAGAGAATGTATTGAATTAATGATACGATGAATGCAGAGGAAGATATCCTGACTGCAGATGCTGCATATGTTAAGGCATACTGTGTAAAAAGGACAGAACATGGGCTTGAGTATATCTTAAATTTTGCCTTAATCCTGTCAGCCTTGTTCTCAGTTGAAACCTAGTGGCAATAATGCCAGATTGAAAAGGAAGCTGCTCAGAGTAGTGGGCGCGATTGAGCATCCTGTGGTCTGTGGTATGTCTGCAAACTACATGCAGCCTCACATAACATACTTAATTACAGAACTTCTTTTGTGGGACATGGAGCACTTACTGTCCAAAAATTCAAAGGTAACGCTAACAGTGAGTAGTTGGTTTGCGAAGGCTGGAACACTCAGACAGCTGGGCATGGTAATAGATGTGGCACAGCCACTCTCCAGCTTTGTAACCTCAGGGATACAGGTGCCTGTGCTCAGTGTTTGGTTTCACATCTTTCTGGGTTTGCACCTATTCGTCTACTCTCTGTTCTGCAAATTTACCATGTAGACTGGTGCTTTTCTAAAAAGAGTAAACCAAAGTGAGTAGGGAGTTATGCAAATAAGGAGAAAATGCCATTCGTCCCTTCTGTTCTTTGACAGCCTACATGATCTGCTCAGAGTGTAGAGTCCTGTTTTAAGATTCAGCTGAAGGCCCTGCCAGTAATACTGTTCCTGCTTGGACGCCTAGTTGCACTTTATTTTGCAGTCTCTGGCGTGGGATTTTATAAGGTTGTACCACATGCAGTATTTTGTCTGGCTTGCACTTTTATGGCCTACTTACCAACTATAATGGATCATTTATTTTAATGATATATTATTGCATATTTATTTGTTGTGTTATTGCATTCATGTCCTGCAATGTTGCAGCAAGTAAGAATTTAATTGTTCCAGTCCCAGTGCATGTGACAATTAAGCACCATCACTCTTTCGTCAAGGGTTGAATCAGTACCACACAACCTGGACCCAAGGACCCCATGTATGCATCAAGGCCTATGGATTTGCTTCTGTTTTTGACACACTCTACCATCAGGCTGACCAGCAAGAAGGTTGGTGCAGGCACCTTTGTGGATCTGTGATAGGAAGGAACTAGGCGGCCAGACTGCTGGACAGGGTGTGGGGGTGGGGTTTGTGAGTGCATTGATTCCACATCCTGCGACAGCTCTTCAATCGTACACCGATTACATCCACCTAGGGGTTCAGATTATCCATTTGTGCTGTCCCTCCGTCCTGGGTACTGAAGTGAACAACTGCTGTTCAGCATATGGAAAATGTTAAACTGATCATGTCGATACTGCATCAACTTTTCCAAAATTTATTTATTGGAGCAGTTTCCGTGACATTGAAAATCTTTATATATTTCATATTGCTTTAAAATTATCTTTGATTTAATAATAAATGGATTTTAACACAGGAAAAGCTAAATAATATCTCTTACATAGAAAATAGGTGCAGGAGGCAGCCATTTGGCCCTTCGAGCCTGATCATGGCTGATCACCCACAATCAGTAACCCTTGCCTGCCTTCTCCCCATATCCCTTGATTCTGCTAGCCCCTACAGCACTTGTAATAAGAGGTGAGTGGTGAGAATGTGTGGGAGCAGTGAGCTCATGGACCACCTACTGCTGATGTAACCTCAAATGAACATATTGGGCAATAAAAAGCATGATCCTGGAGCTCATTTTGGATTTGGGTTTGATGGAGACTGTGAGCAATGGGTAAAGGTTGGTTATGAACCAGAAATACTCAACACATCTGACACCCAACACAGCCAATGGTAGTTTAAACCAAAAATGTGTTACTCTCAAAAATCTTGCACTATCCTGTTTTAAAATCAGTTTGGACACAGTGGGAAAATAATGGGCTCCAACAAGCTGGATGGCCTGTGACTTCTGTCACCAAAATGGGATCCAAAGTCTTTGGGATGGAATGCTAGGGATGTTACTTGGTGTAGGGCAGAAATAAGGAAGACAAACTTAGTGGCCAGAATGGCAACTAATGAAGCCACATAAGTTGCCAGACGAGAGCAAGGTAATGTTATGCCGGTGGAGGTCTCCATCTTTGGTTGCAATGAATTCTGTAATTATAGACTTTCTGCACAGGCAGGGAACAAGAGACTGGGAATGTGAGAAGAGCTCAAAAGCACAAGATGAAGAATCCATTGATGAAATGTGATCGGCAGTGCCTTCAACAACCCTACAGTGTCAGGGAGAGTGAGATTCGACTGGGAAGGATACTAAAGGCTGTGATGTGTGAGTAACAAATGGATATTACAGGGCCTGGGGGAAGGGATTAGATTGTTTGAGGAATAAGAAATGTGAACGCCAAAATATCAGGAAGCTCTCGCACACAACCTCTCTGCCAGACCAGTCTATGAATCAGTATTGCCTTTAAACTGGTGAATTATTGTTGCACATTCAATGGAAAATCCCCACATTCACATCAGCTTACTGTTTGAATCAAAGTATAGAAGATTACTGAATGAAATACATAATCAGGGGCAGAGGAAACATTTAAAAATTATTTAAGATTTTGTTTTAAAGGAAAATCATCAAAAAGTTAATCAAGCTGCATCTCATTTGCAACGTTACTCAATCGATCCAGGGATCTCTCCTGCACGGAAAACTGGCAATCTCCATTTCAGATTGTCTGTAAAAAGAGTGGTTATTTCATTAGAACAGGTTCAATGTTCATTAGTATCACAGAAAATACTTCAATATAACTACTCGCACATCACAGCCATTAGTATTCCACCCAACCTAATCCTGCTCTCCACCACTCTACTAACTGTAGGGTTGTTGAAGGCATCGCAGATCACATTTCATCAATGGATTATTCAGCCTGTGGCACACAATGACACATGGACTCAAGTCACAGATTGGCCCGACCAAGTTCTGCAATGCCTGCTTGCCCATCTATAGTCAGTCTGAGAAGGAGGTGCATTGGGTTCTGCTGGCCCCACCTGGCGCTGAGGGGAAAGATACTTCATTTTTGTAGGATGTTTTAGTCAGTGCTTCCATTGATCTTTGAGGAAGGGAGTTCCAAAGACTCACCGGCTTCGGAGAGTTGACGCAAGTATTGAGTAAACTAAACAAGATGTCAACTTGTACTGTGATGGGCCTGGCAAGCAGGAATTGGGGGGCTTCATCACAGGGGTGTCAGAGGTTGTGGGGAGAAGGCAGGAGAATGGGGTTAGGAGGGAGAGATAGATCAGCCAATGATTGAATGGCGGAGTAGACTTGATGGGCCGAATGGCCTAATTCTACTCCTATCACTTATGATCATGAACACCCGAGTAATGGGTTTGTCACCCTGGAAGATGGTGCAGTGGGGATTTACCAGACTGATGAGGTAGGTGGTCCTTTGGGGAGTGATGGAGGGAGCTCAGCCTGTATCCCTCAGTTCAGAAGAGTGCAAGTAGGGACAGTAGAAGGGACAGAAGAAGTGACAGTAGGTGCAGTTTAGTTTAATGATACAGCGTGGAAACAGGTCCTCCGGCCCGAATCTACGCCGACCAATGATCATCCGCACACTGGTTCTATCCTACACCCTAGGGACAATTTATAGAAGCCATTTAACCTACAAACCTGCACGTTTCTTTATGGAAGGAAATTGGAGCACCCGGAGAAAATATAGGCAGTCACAGGCAGAACGTACAAACTCCACACAGACTGCACCCATAGTCAGGATCAAATCCAGGTTTTTTGAACTGTAAGGCAGCAACACTACCACTGTGCCACTATGCCAGCCAACTTATGACAAAGAGAACATTTACCTTTGAGTTATCTCTGCACCGGGGGAAAGTGCGGGGCTGTTCTGGCATCAGCTACAGATCCAACTCTACGCTCTGCCCATCTTCCTGTTATCGATGTGAACTTGTATCCGTGAGCTGCAGGTAAACAGATCGGGATCTGAGAACACATGGAGCAAACCCAAGCCTGAGCCCAAAGCTCCCCTCAACCCCATGCACGTCCCTTCCACCCAAGCCCACCCATTCACAATCCCTCTCCCCCCCCCAACAATCCGAGCCCTCCCCCCCACAATCTGAGGACCCCCACAATCCCTCCCCCACACAATCCCTCCCCCTATCCCTACCCCCCTCATTCCCCTCCCTCACACAATCCCTCAATTTTACTCTTCCTGTTCCCTCACTCCAATCCTTCCCCCAACAATCCGCTCCTCTCCTGCCAATCCCTGTACCCACAATCCATTTCCTCTGCTCAATCCCTTCTCCCAGCCTGCCCAAAATCCCCAGCTAATTCACATCACCCACCCCTTCCGTTTTGATTGTTCGCTCATCCTGCCCAATCCCTTCAACCCCACCCCATCCCCTCCTACTAGACTCATTCCTTCCACTATCCGATCCCCACACAATCCCTTCACACCATGTCCAATCCCCTTGTTCCAGACCAATCCCTTGTCCCATCTGATCCCCCCTCTGCGACTCTCCCCCCATCCGGTCCCCTTCTGCTCGTCTGCTACGTATCCACAGAATGCCATCCCACCAACCTCCCAACATGGAACATGAGGGGGAAAATTATTATTTGGGAGGCAGTGTGCCTTATAAATACGAACCCCCGGCAGAGAGCTGATAAGAATATGGAAATGAGCATCCTCCCTCACCTAAAACCACTTGTTCCTTCCTCCATCCCAATTATTCACTCCTTCACCACCAGTGCACAGTGGCTGCACTGCAGTTCCTTGCCCAATCTACTGCGACAGCCCCTCCCAAACCCCTCACCTCTCCCACCCAGAAGGTCAAGGGTAGCAAGATGTTTCACCTCAAGTCTCCCACCATCCAGACTTGGAAATGTATAGCCAAACCTTCATTGTCCCTGGGTCTAAATCCTAAAATTCCTGCCCCAACAGCACAGTGGTAAACTCCTTCACCTGAAGGACCACAGTGCTTCAAGAAGGTGCAACACCACCTTGCTGGGACAATTTGCTGTATTCTCAGCAATTTTGGGCACCATATCTGAGGAAGGATGTGCTGGCCTTGGAGAGGATCCAGAGGAGGTTTATAAGAATGATCCCAGGAATGAGTGGGTTAACATGATGAGCGTTTGACGGTGTAATATATTCATACATATTCATGTGTATGTTAATGAGTTGGTGTTCAATATAAGCAGGGAATGCTGGGTAATAAATTTCTCACGATCCAGGCAACCAGTGTGTAAGTCTAGTTCTTCATTCTGCCGTCCGAAATATAATAAAATTGGCGACATGGATGGGATAGAGTTTGTGAAATCCTTTAAATACAGTGCAGGACTGTTTTGTAACATGCAGTATTGTTTAACATTTTAAACAGCAAATACAGATCTTTGTCGCAGTTGTTTGCGAACTGGACACGATAGGCCGCAGATCCATCTATGCAGGGGACTGTAGTTTAAAACAGCAACTGTACAAATCGTCGAGATTTTTGTCAGGCTATCTCTATGTTGTGTCTACGTGGCAAGATGGCGTTGTCAGCGGCGGCAGCTGGAGGAAGGCTCTCCGGCTGCAGTTTAAAAGACGGACCGTTGGGTAAGTATACTGAACTAGTCTAACGGAGAAGGAGAGTTGTAGACGTGTTCTTAAAAAATGAGTACACAGAAGAAAAGACTCTCCAAAAGAACTGCCCCCAGCTCAACTCCACCAGAGGAGCGTTCAATCTCAGGGGGGCAGCAACAGGTGGCAGGAACGCACATAGGGCGCTCCACTATCCCCGAGACCGAGCCGAGCCCAGTCCCGCTAATGCCTGAACAGCGGACAGGGAGGAAATCCATGAGGAAAAGCAACCGGCCGGTAATTTCCGATTCGTCGGATGGGGACATGTCTCCACCTAAACGGAGGAGAGACAGCCGCCAGAGCTTACAACAGCTCTTGGAGCAGATGCTCCAGCGGGATACGCAGAAAGAGCGTTCTCGCGGAGGTAGGTCAGGCACCTCCTCCACAGTGTCTTGTGTACTGCCCTCTGCTCCCTCATTACTGGAGGCTAGCATGGGTGACCAGGGTTGGGCTGGTCTGGAACAGGGGCTGGCGGACGAGTTCGGCAGTATGCAAGGGGTGCAGGAACAGGAAGAGCTGCTGGGTGTCGTGGACCGCTATGTAGCAACCCCACGTGCTGGAAGACCGCTGGAACCAAAAATGGCGGCCAGCATCAATCATCTGTCCAATAAGCCGTTGCAGGAGAAGGTGCTTCTTGAGGCGCTCGAGGTTTACACAGCACCAGAGAACTGTGAGGCCCTCAGAGTGAAGACTGTGAACAGCCAGATCTGGGGGCACGTGGGGTCAAACATGCGTAACCATGAAATCAAGCTACAGTGGATCCTAAGGCTCCTGACGTCGGCCATTACAGCCTTTGCTCGTTCTGTGGAAAGCACGGAGATGGATACGTGCCAGCAGGATGTGCTGGCACTGATGTGCAACACACAATTCGAAATCAATAATCTCCAGCGGGAAAACATAAGACCTGCCCTCAATCCCAAATTTGCTGGGTTGTGCAGAGCCCCAGCTGCAGAGACGGACGCTCTGTTATTCGGGAAAGACCTCAATAAAAAACTGAGGGACATGGAGGAAGCAGCGAAAACTTTCGGCCTCATGAGGGCAGGCCCCGGGACGAGCAAACCAAGAGTTACAATACCCAAGCGGCAGCACCCCATGGCATCCACCAGTCGACGTCCTCAATATGGGACTGGTGAAAGCTCGGGGACTGCATTTTATCCCCAAAGATCTTTTTTAGATCAGGGCCCACAGCGGACCCCATGGAAAATGCGCCACCCCCCAACATCGCCAGCACGTCAGACAAACAAACCTTACAAAAACCTCAGGAAACAAAAGAAACACCAATAACCATGGAGGTAGGTGGGTCTGGTTCCTGCCAGCATATAGAGAATAAGGGTGCTTTACTAACAGGGGGGAGATTACACTTGTTTAAAAAAGCATGGGTTACTGTCACGAGTGACAAGTATATACTCAACAGCATTAGTGGATATAAAATTCAGTTCATATCAGAACAATCGCCGCCAGTTCAGCATTGGCCCCAAAGAGTATTTTCTCCCTCCGTCAAAGAGAAATGTGAGGGACAAGCTGAACTGGTGAGACTTATCACAAAGGGGGTCATCGAAAAGACCAAACATGAACCTTTGGAATTTGTATCAAATATATTCACTAAAACCAAAAAAGATGGGGGATGTCGCATCCTCATCGACTTAAGATCACTAAATAAGTTTGTTCAGTATATACATTTCAAAATGGAAACATTTGTTACTGCCAAACAACTGATTTCCAAAGGATACTTCATGGCAAGCATTGATCTTAAAGATGCGTACTATTCAGTCCCCATACACAAAGATCATTGCAGATACCTAAAATTTATCTGGTTGGGGCAGCTGTGGCAGTACAAAGCATTGCCCAATGGGCTAACTTCGGCCCCAAGATTATTCACCAAAATATTGAAAATAGCCTTGGCAATACTAAGAAAACAAAAACATATTGTCATGGCATAACTGGATGATATTCTGATAGTAGGGAAAACGAAGGAATTGGCTGTGGCAGCAGTATCAGCTACAAAACAGCTCCTCGAAACTCTGGGGTTCGTTATACATCCAGATAAATCTAAGTTGAAGCCATCCACTATCATGGACTACCTGGGCTTCACAATTAACTCAGTCCATATGACTGTTACCTTGCCAAAGGAAAAAATGGTTGCATTAGTACAATCATGCAACAATTTAATGGTCAACAAACGACCAACTATTCGACAAGTAGCAAGAGTGATTGGGAAAATGGTAGCAGCATTTCCGGCTACACAATTTGGACCTTTGCACTATCAAAATTTACAAAGAGCAAAGGTACAGGCACTAAAACGACATACAGGTCACTATGATCGTGTCATGAAATTACCCACTGAAGCAATATCAGAGCTACAGTGGTGGGCAGAAAATGTTTGGCATAGTGTCAGCTCTATCATCATCACTAACCCTACTTTAGTTCTTCAAACAGATGCCAGTGCTCAAGGCTGGGGAGCAACTAACTCCATATCCAGTGGTAGATGGACTAACCTAGAGTCATCATTACTACTGACAGTGGGCATTAACTATCTAGAGATGTTGGGAGCCTTTTTATGGTTTAAAAGCATATGTATCTACTATGCAGCACTTGCATGTTCGGTTACAGATTGATTATACTACGGTGGTGGCTTATATTAACCATATGGGCGGCATAAAATCATTATCATGCGACAAATTGGTCAATGTGATTTGGCAATGGTGTGTCGAAAGACATATTTGGCTATCAGCTACTTATCTACCAGGTAAGCTAAACACAGTGGCAGACACCAGGTCACGCAAGTTCAATGATAACATTGAATGGATGTTA
The DNA here is from genome assembly GCA_038087875.1 of Malacoraja senta. Lineage (NCBI taxonomy): Eukaryota > Metazoa > Chordata > Chondrichthyes > Rajiformes > Rajidae > Malacoraja > Malacoraja senta. The sequence goes on from JAXLNO010000718.1 coordinate 106,301, forward strand.
AACCCTAAAGTATTTGCTAAAGTTATTAAGCAGTATGGAACACCAGATATCGATTTATTTGCATCACGACTAAATCACCAGTTACCTATGTATGTCGCTTGGGAACCAGACCCAGAGGCAGCAGCGCTAGATGCCTTCACGCTGGATTGGGGAAAGTTCTTCTTCTATGCTTTCCCTCCCTTCTGCCTCATCAGTCGGGTACTTCGCAAAATACAGATGGACTCTGCTTCTGGAATTTTGATGGTGCCCGACTGGCCTACACAGCCATGGTTCCCGGTTCTACATGACATGGTGGTTGAGTCACCAATGGGTTTTCCCAGTGATCCAGGATTATTAACTCACCCAGTATCAGGCATAAGCCACCCATGTCATGAGAAAATTAAACTCCTGGGTTGCAGGTTTTGAATAGACCTTATCTGGAACTGGGATTGTCCGAACGTACCATCACCACCATGTCGGCATCCCTTCGAACATCCACCAAGAGGCAGTACTTAATCAGCATAAGAAAATGGGAGAAGTACTGCCAGGAAACAGGGACAACGTATGCAACAGCCACAGCCACCAACGTACTCGAGTTCCTGGCCCATCTACACCATGATGAAGGGATTAGTTACAGTGCCATCAACACAGCGCGGAGTGCTCTTTCTGCTTATCTCAAACCAGCAGGACAACATGCAATGGGATCTCATCCACTGGTAGTAAAACTGATGAAGGGCATTTATAATATCAAGCCCCCTAAACCCAGGTATACCCATATTTGGGATATCAGTGTGGTCCTGACATACCTCAGGGAATGGCCACCTGCCAGATCCCTCAGCCTCGAGCAATCTACATTAAAGACGCTCATGTTGATGGCACTCGTATCCGCTCAGAGGGTTCAGTCGCTACACAAGTTAAGGCTGGACAACATGGTGACCACCCCAGATCAGATCACATTCATCATACAGGGTCTGGTGAAGCAAAGCAGGCCAGGAACAGCTAATCCACTGGTGGTATTCCGGGCCTACCCACAAGAGCCACGGTTGTGTGTCGTGACCCATCTACAACATTATATAGACACAACCCACAATATCAGAGGGAGTGAAAAAGCCTTATGGGTCAGCCACAAGAAACCTTATGGCCGGGTAACGAGCCAAACCATTTCAAGATGGCTCAAACAGGTACTGAAGGCTGCCGGAATAGATACTAATACATTTAAATCTCATTCCACTAGGGCAGCATCTACATCAACGGCCGACAGAATGGACGTACCGGTTGACCATATTCTGAATACAGCAGGATGGTCGAGGGAAACGACATTCAGAACTTTTTATAATAAGCCGTTGATGAAACCTGATTTATTTGCAGAGAAAATATTACAAGCTGCAAATATTTAATTTAAGCCCGGGGGAGCTATTTAATTTTTGTTATTGTTAATAAATACCTTTTTTGTTTCTTGAGAAACGGATTCATTGGTTGATTACGATAACACTTCCTCCCTCAAGAACTTCGGCAGTGAGTGAAATAAAACTGTTACACGGTTTGAAATCACAGAGCTTTGAAATCTTCACGTAGTCACTCACGTGACTCCGAAGTAAAATAGTAAGATTAAACGAGAACTTACCAGTTTGAAGTTTGATCTGTATTTTATGAGGAGTTACGATGAGGGATTACGTGCCCTCCGCTCCCACCCTCATTATATGGATCAAACTAATAAATTGGTCTCCTTTTCTTTACTATGTTTACTTCAAATACCTGTGTCTATCTGTGATTCCACACCGCTGCTTGGAAGTATGCCGCGCCTGCGCACTGAGCGGGTTCTTCACGTAATCCCTCATCGTAACTCCTCATAAAATACAGATCAAACTTCAAACTGGTAAGTTCTCGTTTAATCTTACTATTAATGTGTATATCCATATGTGTATTGACACGGCAGCAGATTGTTCGGTCATGAGCAAAGACCTGTACGAAACAAAGTTCCCACAGACACCATTGTTTGAGAGTGAGGTCAAGCTGAGAACCTACTCGGGTGAAGTTTTGGAGACATGGGGACAAATGAACTGTAAAGTTCAGCACAATGGTCAGTCAGTAACACTGCCCATCATAGTGGCCAGCTGCAGAAATAAACCAACCCTCCTAGGAAAGGATTGGCTGTGTAGAATAGAGTTAGACTGGAAGAACATTTTCAGCGTAAATTTGTCCAAATCACATCTTGAAAACGTCATAAGCAAACATGCAGAAATTTTTGCCGACAGTTGCACGGGAATAACAGGGTACTCTGCACATATTCGACTTAAGCAAGATGTGAAACCTGTGTATTGTCGAGCAAGACCTGTACCATATGCACTTAAGCAACAAGTGGGGGAAGAACTCCACAGGTTGAGCAAAATGGAGTACTAGTGAAGACATGCCAGAGTAACTGGGCAACGCCAATTGTGGCCGTACCCAAGGCCGACAAAACTGTTCGACTACATGGTGACTACAAAGTCATAATCAACCAAGCCGTTGATGACGATCAATATCCATTACCAACCTCGATTGTCTCACGCTTACGTCCAACTCAATGTCGACAAGGAAAGTCAGCGATACCTGACTATCAACACACATAAGGGCTTTTTTTCATATACAAAGCTGCCCTATGGTGTTAAATCCTCCCCGAAATTCTTCCAGTCTGTCATGGACAAAATGTTACTGTGTGTGCAACCAGGATGACCAACTGATATTCACAGAGGCCATGGTAGAACATCTGGAAATCCTCGAGCAAGTTCTCACACGACAGAACTGCCACAATGTCAAACTGCAACAAAGTAAATGTGCATTTGCGCAGTCAGAGGTGGTCTACCCTGGACTCAAAGTAGACGCCAAAGGACTTCGCTCTGTGAAGGCGAAAGTTGAAGCAATAGTGAATGCTCCAAAACCCAACAATGTGTCAAAAACAGGAAGGCAGATTACTATCTAAAAGGTGTCAAGTTGGGAAACGGGGAAGTACAACAGGATCTGGGGATCCTTGTTCATCAGTCAATGAAAGTAAGCATGCAGGTACAGCAGGCAGTGAAGAAAGCGAACGTCATGTTGGCCTTTATAACAAGAGGAGTTGAGTATAGGAGCAAAGAGGTCCTTCTGCAGTTGTACAGGGCCCTAGTGAGACCACACCTGGAGTATTGTGTGCAGTTTTGGTCCCCTAATTTGAAGAAGGACATTCTTGCTATTGAGGGAGGGCAGCGTAGGTTTACAAGGTTAATTCCAGGGATGGTGGGACTGTCATACGCTGAGAGAATGGAGCGGCTGGGCTTGTATACTCTGGAGTTTAGAAGGATGAGAGGATATCTTATTGAAACATATAAGATTATTAAGTGTTTGGACACGCTAGAGGCAGGAAACATGTTCCCGGTGTTGGGGGAGTCCAGAACCAGGGGCCACAGTTTAAGAATAAGGGGTAAGCCATTTAGAACGGAGACGAGAAAACACTTTTTCTCACAGAGAGTTGTTAGTCTGTGGAATTCTCTGCCTCAGAGGGTGGTGGAGGCCGGTTCTCTGGATACTTTCAAGAGAGAGCTAGATGGGGCTCTTAAAGATAACGGAGTTCTTTGGACTTTGCAACCAGGGGAGTGAACACACTGGACCTAGCCTACACAAACATCAAGAAGGCATTCAAGGCAGTCCCCCGCCCCCACCTTGGCTCCTCAGACCATATCTCTGTAATGCTAATTCCTGCATACAGGCCCCTGCTTACCAGAGAAAACCCTACTGTGAAGCAGGTTAGGGTCTGGCCAGAGGAAGCTATAACAGCATTACAGGACTGCTTTGAGTGCACGGACTGCGACATGTTCAAGAAGGCTGCAACTGACAATCAACACACCAACCTGGAGGAGTATGCTGTGTCTGTGTCTGCTTACATGGAAAAGTGCATAGAGGATGTCTGTGTCACCAAGACCATCACTATACATGTCAACCCTGGATGACCCCTGAGGTATGTGGAATGCTGAGAGCACGAAATGCCGCGTTTAAATCTGGTGACTTGGTGGCACTCAGATCCGCAAGAGCCAACCTGAACCGAGTCATCAGGCTGGCAAAGCGTGCCCATGGTCAGAAAACCCAGAGCTTCTTTCATGACCCCATGAACACTCGGCGCATGTGGCAGGGAATCAAAACAATCACAGACTATAAGACTGCTCCACCACCCTGTGAAGACAACATAAACTTCCTCGATGAACTCAATAAATATTTTGGACGGTTCGAGGCATTCAACAACACACCTGCGAGAAAAGGTATTCCTCACTATGATGAACAGGCACTCAGTCTTGATACAGTGGATGTCCGGAGGACCCTAAAAGGAGTGAACACACGGAAGGCGGCAGGCCCTGATAACATACCAGGCCGGGTGCTCAGGGAATGTGCTGATCAGCTGGCACATGTCCTTACTGACATCTTCAACACCCTGCTGAACCAGGCTGTTGTCCCATCGTGTTTCAAGACTGCCACCATCATACCAGTGCCAAAAAAATCCGCAATAACATATCTCAACGATTACCGCCCTGTAGCACTCACTCCCATGATGATGAAGTGCTTCGAGAGGCTGGTCAGGGACCATATTACCTCCAGACTTCCCTCCAGACTTGACCCGTCCCAGTTTGCTTACAGGCCAAACCGCTCCACAGAGGACGCTATATCCTCCGTACTCCATCTGAGCCTGGAACATCTAGAGGAGAAGAACACACATGTGCGAATGCTGTTCGTGGACTTTAGTTCAGCGTTCAATAGAATCATTCCTCAGCACTTGGTAAGCAAACTGGGTCCATTGGGCCTCAGCACCCCCTTGTGTAACTGGCTACTGGACTTCCTTACTGACCGACCCCAGTCAGTGCGGGTTGGAAACAACACCTCCAACATCATCTCTCAGAGCACCGGCTCCCCTCAGGGCTGCGTCCTGAGTCCACTGCTGTTTACCCTGATGACCCATGACTGTTGTGCCAGGTTTAGTACAAACCACATCATGAAGTACGCAGATGACACAACAGTGGTGGGCCTTATCCGGGATGACAATGAACTGGCTTACAGGGAGGAGGTGAAACAACTGGTGGACTGGTGCAACACGAACAATCTGATCCTGAATGTTGACAAAACAAAGGAGGTCTTCGTTGACTTCAGGAGAAACCGGCACAGCCATACACCACTACACATTAATGACATCGATGTGGAGTTGGTCAGTAGCACTAAGTTCCTGGGGGTGCAGATCACGAACAGTCTGACCTGGTCACAAAACATCGCATCACTAGTTAAGAGAGCGCAGCAGCGGCTGCACTTTCTGCGCCGGATGAGCAGAGCTCACCTCCCCCATCCCGTCCTCACCACTTTCTACAGGGGCACCATAGAGAGCATTTTGACCAGCTGCATCTCTGTCTGGTTTGGGGACTGTAAAGCCTCCGACTGGAAGTCCGTGCAGAGAGTGGTGAGGACGGCTGAAAAAATCATCGGGACTTCTCTTCCTTCAATCCGGGACATTGCGTGCAAACGTTGCTTGTCCAAGGCCAACAGCATTATAAAAGACCCCACACATCTCCATCACGGACTGTTCACTCTGCTGCCCTCGGGCAAAAGGTATCGCAGTATAAGGAGCAGAACAGCCAGGTTTTGCAACAGCTACTTCCCCCGAGCCATCAGACTCTTGAATTCCATATAATGTGCCGCCACTAGTATCTACTTTATCTTTTTATCTATTTTATCCTTTTGTTATTTTATGTTGCACAGTGAGCCAGATGCAACAACATTTCGTTCAGACTTGCATTTATTGGTGTATTTTTGAATGACAATAAAGTCTTTTGACTTGATTGATTGATTGGAGTCAGGGGGTATGGGGAGAAGGCAGGAACGGGGTACTGATTGGGGATGATCAGCCATGATCACATTGAATGGCGGTGCTGGCTCGAAGGGCCGAATGGCCTACTCCTGCACATATTGTCTATTGCGTCAGAACTACGGTCATTCCTTGGGATGGTGCAGTTCTATGCACGATTCCATCCAGATTTAGCAACTGTGCTAAAGCCATTACATCATCTGCTACAAAAAGATGTGAAATGGATGTGGGGAAAGGAACAGCAACGTGCATATGACATGTGCAAGGAAAACTTGACAAGTGACAAACTCCTTGTTCACTACCACACGACACGCGAGATAAAATTTGCTCATGATGCTTCAAGTTATGGTGTAGGTGCAGTGATCTGCCACATAATGAATGACGGACACCCTATCACCGAGTGAGCGGAATTATGCACAGATAGAAAAGGAAGCACTCAGCATCGTGTTCGGAATCAAGAAATTCCATCAGTTTCTTCTCGGCAGACCATTCATCCTAGTGACGATCATAAGACATTACCAGTGATACCATCAAGGATGCAGCGCTGGGCAATTCTGCTGTCCCAGTATGACTACAAGTTTGAGTACAGAAGGTGCATTATCCCGGTTTCCCCATGAGAACTCTGACGTGGGAAGTGAGAACTCAATCTACATACTGCAAGTTGTAGATGAAGACTTTCCAGTGACTGCAACAGAAATTGCAGAAGAAACAGAGAAAGACACTGTGCTGAAGAGGATCTATGAACAGACATTGAACGGTTGGACTGAAATCAATAGTGGATTGAACTCAGTTCTGAACTCAGAGCTGAAGCCTTTCCATAATCGACGCCATGAATTATCATGTGAGCAGGGATGCATTAAGTGGGGTTACGGAGTGGTTGTACCAGAGTCTTTGAGAAACAAAATTATGAATGAACTTCATGCTGAACATCCTGGCATAGTAAGCATGAAGTCAATTGCCAGAAGTTTTGTGTATTGGCCTGGTATTGACAGTGACATCGAGTCACTGGTGAGCAAATGTAGTGTCTGCCAAAATTTCCAGAGTAAACCACCAAAAACACCACTGCAACCCTGGTCATGGCCAAGTAGACCTTTTCAGACAGTTCATGTAGATTTTTGTGAAAAGGGTAATGATCACTTTCTGGTACTAGTAGATAGTCATTCCAAATGGATTGAGGTTAAGCATATGGGGTCAAGCACTATTACTGAGCGTACCATAGACGAGTTGAGATCCATTTTTGCATGCCATGGTTTACCGGAAGAACTTGTTTCTGAGAACGGGCCTCAGTTTCGTTCAGAACGGTTCAAAGAGTTCATGCAGCAGAATGGTATAAAACACACACTTGTTCCCCCATACCATCCGGCCTCCAACGGGGCAGCGGAAAGGTCTGTTAGAGTTGTCAAAGGCTCTCAAGTAACAGGTTTTGCAGGGTAGTTCAAAGCTCAGCATGAAACATCATTTGGCTAGTTTCTTGCTGAAGTACAGAACCACACAACACACAACGGGTTACTCACCTGCAGAACTGTTGACGAAGAGAAGGCTAAGAATACGCCTAAGTCTAGTTCAACCCAATTTGGCCTTGAGAGTTGAGTAAAAACAGTTGTCAAAAACTCCATTTTGACTCCCACAAAAAGGAGAGGAACTTCAAGCCGGATGAGCAAGTTTGTGTTCTCAGTCCTCCTAACAAGTCCAGTCGAGACAAATGGAATGTTGGGAAAATTCTGGAAGTGTGTGGAACAAAAAGATACTTAGTTGAAGTTGGAGATAGGATCAAAAGTGTTCATGTTGATCAAATGATTCCAGCCAAAGATGAACCAAAAACTGAGCATGAAGTCCTAATCCCTCAGTTTTTATCTGAAAGTGAGTTGGAAGAGACCACTGTGATTGAAACACAAAGTTCAGTTAGTACAGACAGAGAAACAGATTCCTCTGGTCAAAGTCAGGGTACTAAAACAGAGCCGAACAAGCCTACAGTTGAGCCAACACCTAAACCTGTTACACCTGTTACTGTTAGACGATCAGGCAGGATCCGTAAACCAATAGTCAGGTTAGGTTTGTAAGTTAAATAACTCACTGCACAAGTAAAACGAAAATGTAAAACAAACATAAACAAATATGTAAAAGAAATATATTATGTTTATCATTTAAGCTTTCATAAATACTGGTTTGTAAATCAAGTATCACAACAACAAAATTGTAACTGAGTACTTAGATTTAATACTTTAAAAAAGGAGAGCAGTGTAATGTATTCATACATATTCATGTGTATGTTAATGAGTTGGTGTTCAATATAAGCAGGGAATGCTGGGTAATAAATCTCTCTCCCTCTCATGATCCAGGCAACCAGTGTGTAAGTCGAGTTCTTCATTCTGCTGTCCAGAATATAACAGGCGGCACTGAGCCTGTACTCGCTGGAGTTTAGAAGAATGAGGGGCAACCTCATTGAAATGTACCGAATAGTGAAAGGCTTGGATAGAGTGGATGTGGAGAGGATGTTTACACTAGTGGAAGAGTCTAGGACTAGAGGTCATAGCCTCATAATTAAAGGACATTCCTTTAGGAAGTAGATGAGAAGGAATTTCTTTAGTCAGAGGGTGGTGAATCTATGGAATTCTTTGCACAGAAGGATGTGGTGGCCAAGTCAATGGATATTTTTAAAGCAGAGATAGGTTCTTGATTAGTACGGGTGTCAGGGGTTATGTGGAGAAGGCAGGGGAATGGGGTTCTTCTTCTTCTTCTTGCGTATGGCGTGCACAGCCTAAAGTTGTAGGACAACTTGTTCTATTTGATCTTATTTGATTGTGCACGCCAGGTTGATTGCACTTGTCGAAACAGGGTGGACCATGTGAAGGTTGCAATCTCCCACCCCGGAATGGGGTTAGGAGGGGGAGATAGATCAGCCATGATTGAATGCCATAGACTTGATGGGCCGAATGGCTTAATTTTGATCCCCTCACTTATGACCTTATGCAGGTGATGACCTTGTCCTGGGAATGACAGAGACCTCAGAAACAGATTACCACCCTGCCCCCAACACTGGGGACAGGCGGGAGGTCACGGAAGAAGAACATTCCCTCCATAGACCCTCTTGCACCCACCTGCCATTTTCCAGGCCACTGCAAAGATGATGACAGAGAGCAGGAGACCCCCCAAAACAGCCCCTGCGATTATACCGCTCCTGATTCTGGAGTTAGTGTCCGGGCTGGAGTTGGGTCCGGGGGAAAAGCCTTCAGTCTCTTCTTCACCGTCGTACAACGACCCCACGATGAAGGTCCTGGAGCGGGTTTCAATCGACCTCAGCTGAAACCTCAACCTGTAGCTGGTGCCTGCAACACAAGGAAACAGTAAAACTCTTCAGATACTGATCCAGAGCCATTCCCCATCAACACATCCAACGCAAGGAAAGAGACGATTAGGTCCGTCAGCTCTTTGATGCTGGTTCTTGGGAGACGGCCATCACCAACCCCCCCCCCCCCCACCCTCGCCTCACCAAGCCACTGTCCACTCTGTGACTGATCCCACACGCACCTAGAGAGGAGCCGCACCACCCAGGATTACTGGGGAACATGATCCCCCTTCCTCTCTGTCAGCCTCACCAGCCTTAACCTTAAGCCTAAACCCTTGCCCTCCCCAACTCTAACACTTAACCATAACCTTCATTCAAACCAGTGATGGAAATGGGTTTTAGGAACTAGGGGTACTCCAAGGTCCGTGAGGCTGAGGTTGGGAAGGAAGTGGGGGGGGGGGAGATTTTTTCATGTGCAGTCAAGGGAAAGGGAAACGGGAGATATAGGCATATCTTCCATTCATTTGTCCTTAGTACCGTCTATATCTCTTTTTCCTCTCTCCCCTGACTCAGTCTGAAGAAGGGTCTCGACCCGAAATGTCATCTATTCCGCTCTATGATCGTTGCTTTCGTCCGTTAGTCCAATCGTTCGCTCTCCCATGGATTAAGTAGCGCAGGGTAAAGCTGCGAATTCACGCACGGGATGGAAACTGGAAACTGAAAACTAGGGGAATGTCGTCCCCGCTGCGTACCCCCCCATTTCCATCACTGATTCAAACCCCAACTGTCATCAACACTACCATTAAACTTCATGCTCACTAAAATGAGCACTGAACCTAACCTCACCCTCACTATAACCCACACCTTCACCAACTGTAACCATAAACCTCTCCCGGACCATCACCCTCACCCATCCTTGTTCTTTCTGATGCTCCATCAACCCAAGGAAGTGATAGCCACTGTCAACCTGAACACACAAAGCAGGGGCTTCAGCAGAACCCTGAGGCATCACAGAGTGTGGGAGAGAGATTAACACATCACAAGGTCAACTAGAAACATAGAAAATAGGAGGAGTATGCCATTCGGCCCTTCCAGCCAGCACCACCATGCAATATGATCATGGTTGATCATCCAAAATCAGTACCCCGTTCCTGCTTTCTCCCCATATCCGTCGATTCCGTTAGCCCTAAAACACTTTTAACTCTTGAAAAGGAAAGGTTCTAATCATCACTTGAAACCAAATAAACGGATACAAGAGCAAACTGCTGGAGGAACTCAAGTGGGTCAGGCAGCATTGACCACCTTGTGTCTCCAAGGATATCAGAACCTGGAGTTTCCATTGAGCTAGGCTTTGGTTGAAATTGGCTGCAGGAAATCTCAGCACTTTGAGCTCCATTTCCAACAGTGTAGCTCCAGTTTTGTACAGTCTTCTGCACTGGTTTGAAAGGGAACGGTGCTGTGACAGGTTCTGCCATGGAGCAATTGAGCCCCATCATGGATAATTACCATGGCAACTGTCCCAATGGCAAAGAGGCACTCAGTTTGACCAGTCAACTCTGCCTAATGTAATATTCCCATTGCACAGGAGTTGTGCTGACTCCTGATTACAAACATCCACACTTTGTGATTCACTCACTTCCAGACAACCCCTCCTTGGTCAGGCAATGTTTTACATGACAAGTTGTCAATCTCAGCCTGGTCTGGAATGCTGCAGGCAGGCAATTGGAGATACACGGAGGGGTCTGAGCAGAAATTAAGAGCAGAAATGTTTTTTGAAAAGCTTTGTCACTTTACATGCAGAAATACACCTATGGCTGTGACCTCTGCCCCTTGTAAATTTGAAAACTTGTGAGGAATGCAGTTGGAGAAGTGAGCGATAAAGAAATATTTTGTGACATTACAACACAGGACCCAAGGTGTGTGAACAAAACATGAGAGCAGAGCTGCCCATCACTGCACTCGCTCTGGAAGAGATGGCAGACATTCCACAGAGCTGACTAATTGTTTGATGCTATGAGCTGGAAGATCTCTATCTTCAGTGTTCTTTGTCTCAGTGCAGTTCCAGTCTCCAGAGTGACTCAGGGTAAGCAGATTCAGAGACATTGTCTCCCTGATGTTTATCAAAGAATCCACTCCAGTTATACAAATGATAAAACTCTCAGTTACTCACCCAGTGACCCAATCTCCAGAGCACAGGCCTCAAACTCCTTGCAAGTGGAAGAATTTTGCATCTTTGTTAATCATAGGTGAGGTACCAGAAGACTGGAGGATAGCTAATGTTGTTCCTTTATTTAAGAAGAGCAGCAGGATAAGTGATGTTCATGCAGGCTGGTGAGCCTTCGGTCAGTGGTAGGGAAATTATTGGACAATTTATGTACAATTCTATTTATGTACCTTTTGGAAAGTCAGGGACTCTTAGTATTAGTCTTCGAGATACAGCATGGAAAAAGGCTCTTCGGCCTACCGAGTCCACGCAGACCATCGATCTCCCGTTCACAGTCTGAAGAAGGGTCTCGACCCGAAACGTCACCTATTCCTTTTCTCCATAGATGCTGCCTCACCTGCTGAGTTTCTCCAGCATTTTTATCTACCCGTTCACACGGGTTCTGTTTTACCACTTACATCCACCCCCTACACACTTGGGGGGGGGGGGGGGAGGGGGATTTACAGAGGCCAAATAACCTGTGCGTTTGGGGCACAGAACATAAAGTTGGGACGTTATGTTACAACTTAAGAAAAGTCTGGTGAGACCGCACTTGGAGTATTTTGTGAACTTCTGGTCATCTCACTATAGTCTGGAGGATGATAGATATAAGGAGAAAGTGAATAGGCTGGGCTTGTTTTCCCAGCAGCAAAGTAGGCTGAGGAATGACCTGATAGAGGTGTATAAAAATGATGAGGCATAGAGTGCCTCATAATAGTCAGAAAGGGATATCAAAAATAAGAGGGTACACATCTAGGGTGAGAGAAAGGAGTTTTAAAGGGGATCTAAGAGGGTATTTTTGTCACTCATCAAATGGTTAATATTAGGAACCCACAACCAGAGGAGGAGGTGGAATCAAGATACAATCACTACATTTAAGGCACACTTAAATAGGCAATGCATTAAAACTTACGGACCTAATGCGTGCAAATGGGATTAGTGTGCATGGGCAAAGAGGTCAGCGTGGGTGAGGTGAGCCAAAGATGTATTCTAGCTATCTTCCCATTATTTGGGGAGACAAATCAAAAGGACCCCAGTATTTCCTGGTGCACCACAGCTCTGGTCACTGTTGTGGAGGAGAAGTGACAGCCTCTGTGTGTCCAGTCCCACACCCAGTCAGGTGACAACACCTTCCTTTGGCATCGTGCCCGCTCTCAGGATTTCACAGTTACTCAGTCAATGGGGACAGTTTCACGGTACCAGCAATTCCCAGGTGAGGGGATGGAGCACTTCCCTCGAGAACAGTGATGATGCTCAAAGGTGTGACTCTGTGGGTTGGGTCTCCCTCTAGAGACGCGAGCACACATAGCTATGTGGTCAGAAATACAGTCTCCATCAGTGGGGACCTGATCACTTTCCAGCCCCCTGGAGTGGCCATGAGGGAGCGCGCCGTGCCATCAACCACTCACCATTGGTGCTAATGGAGAGATCGGTAAAATTAGCCCAACAACCCGTGAACAAGATCCTCGTCGTTCCGTTGAGTCCGGTGACAATCTCGTCTTGGAAATTCACCAGCACCACATCCAGTTCCCATAGGGTAACTCCCACTGACACACAGTTGTCCTGGATCACAAAACACAGCAATTAGGAAACTGGAGCAGAGGAATGCTCTGTGCCCAAGTCAAACTGAAAATTAGCCACACACACTTCACAGGCACCATGCTTGCAACTCACTGCCACATGAGTGTCTTTAGACTTTAGAGATACAGTGCGGAAAACAGGCCCTTCGGCCCACCGAGTCCACACTGACCGATGATCACCCAATATCCTGACACTATCCTACACACTAGGGACGATTTACAACTTTACCAAAGCCAATGAATCTACAAACCTGCACGTCTTTCGAGTGTGGGAGGAAACATAAGCACCCGGAGAACACCATGGGGAGCAGGGAGAATGTGCAAACATCATACAGACAGCACCGATAGCAAGGATCGAACCCGGGTCTCTGGCGTTGTAAGGCGGTAAACTCTATCGCTGTGCCACTGTGTCATCCTAAACAGGCACTACACAGTTATTGGGAGAATGGGTGCATTATTGGATCCATTACAGGTACATGGGAAAATGGGACTGTGGATCAATGCATCAAAGAGCTAGCACAGAATTAATGGGCCAAATGCCTCCTCCGGTGTACTATTCCAGCAGGATACAAGTCCTATCCAGATTTCTTCAAACCATAAATGTTGTTTTACCACACCCCAGAAATAACAAATAAAAACACGTAAAGTTGGCAAATTATTTGTTTTTGCAGCTTCATCCTCCTGCCGACTTACGTCAGTGTCCACCGCATGATGCAGGGTTGTTGCCTGAGCAGCTGTCCGGGCTCTCCAGCGATTGGCTCAGTCACCACCACAAGAGCTGCCACAGTTGCTACATGGGCCCGACTCACTGATTCCCGTTGCACCGGTTCTGAGGCCACCTACAACAACAACAACGTGGGTTTATGGAGAACAACAGTGCAAGAGTCAATCATGGTCAGAATAGGGTAGGGATGGAGAATTAAAGTGTCAGGCAACAGGTAGATGAGGAAGAGGGGTCCCAGAGTTCGGAAGTGGCGGCGCTGCCCTAGCAGCTGCGGCTCGCCTGTAGTCCGTCTGTTTTTTCTCTTTTTGTAGTTTTCTTTAGTCCTGTTTTAGTTAATTTTAGTTTATTTAGGTTGTGTATTGTGTGGGGGGGGGGGGGTGAGAAACATTTTTGGTCTCTTCCTTCGGGGGGATGCGACCTTTTCTTGTCGTATCCCCCGTCTCCGTCTGCGCTGAGGCCTAATGGCGGAGGCTGGCGGCCTCCAACTGGGACCAACCTCGAGGCTCCAGAGGCAGAGCCAGCCAGGATTTACCAATGCGAGGCTGGCTGACTTCGGGGCTGTGGTGGCGTTGCGGCGGCGGCGACCCGACTTCGTGGGCCCAGTGGACGACATCATCGGGAGTTCGCAGGTCACAGCTTGGCGAACTGTTTTTCCGGAGCTCCCGCAACAGCTTCGTCCGCTGGACTGGAGGGTGGCAGCTTCGACCGCCCCGGGCCGCGGAGTTTGAACCGGCCCGTTCGCGGAGCTCGGATTCAGCCGCGGGACTTGCTTACCTTCACCCAGCAGGGTCACAACATCGGAGGCCTGGATCGCCTCAGCGCAGAGGGAGAACAAGGAGGGAAGAGACAAGGACTCTGAGACTTTTTGCCTTCCTTCACAGTGAGGAGGTGCCTGGTGGACTCACTGTGGTGGATGTTAAATCTGTGTTTATTGTGTGTTTTGTTATTTTATTCTATGTTATGACTGCAAGGCACGCAATTTTCGTTCAGACTGAGTCTGAATGACAATAAAGGATACTTGATACTTGACTTGAGTTGAAAGGACTCAGATGAGTAATTGGGGACAAATACTGTAGCGAAAGGACGGAGATAAGGAAACACTTTTTCACACAGAGAGTTCTGAGTGTGGAAATATCTCTGCCTCAGAGGGCGGTGGAGGCCAGTTCTCTGGATACTTTCAAGAAAGAGCTAGATAGGGCTCTTAAATATAGCGGTCAGGAGATATGGGGAGAAGGCAGGAACGGGGTACTGATTGTGGATGATCAGCTATGATCATATTGAATAGCGGTGCAGGCTCGAAGGGCCGAATGGCCTACTCCTGCACCTATTGTCTATTGAAAGTGAGCAAAACTGGAGGTTTAAACTATTTATTTCAATGCTAGAGACTTAACAAGCAAGACGGATGAACTCAGGACTGAGCACAGGTCTGACCATAAAGGATCACTCAATCTGCATTTGGTTTCTCCATTATTGTGTAGGGCACATTGTGAGCACCAAAAGCAACCAGTCAGACAGGAGAAATTTCAAGCTAATCGCTGCTTTGCCTGAAGGGACGGACTGGATCCCTGAATGTGGGAAGCAAAGACGTGTCCCAGGAGTATATGGGGAAGTGCTGTGAGAAGGCCAGTGGTTGGTGGAGACAAAAGAACAGACCAGACTCACAGAAGCAAGCGTTACTTCAGAATTGAAGGGATGTGGGGAAGATACACCTGGTTTATATCGCACTTTTAACAGACCCAAAAAAGCGAAGACTCTGCAAGTGTTATTGAACAAAATCTGTCACTGATCAACATAAAGAGATATTCAGACCATTACAAAAAGCTCAATCACAAGGCTGGTCTTAAACAGCAGCTTGGAGGTGGAAAGAGAGGTGTGTTTGGAGCGGGAACCCCAGATATCAGGCAGTTGAACGCATTCCCATCAATAGTGGAACAATGGAAACTTGCGGATGTATCGGTGGAGAAGTATGGAGAAGGTTTAAACTAGTTTGGCGGGGTGGGGAAGGGAGGGTTGAGTATCCTAGAGCAGAAAGGAAACAGATAAGAGGTCGGGGGGAAATACTGTAGTCTAAGAGGTGACCTGATTGAACTCAACAAGATCACGAGTTGCATTGATAAAGTGAACACTCGCTGTCCTTTTCCCAGGATAACAGATTCTAAAACTAAAGGGCATTGGGGCTTAAGGTGAGAGGGGAACAATTTAAGATGGTCCACGAGGACAATTTTCACATTCAGAGGGTAATTGTATCTGGAATGTGCTGCCAGAGGAAACAAGAGAAACAGATATAATTATGACTTGTAAACTCTGGGACAGATATATGGGTAGGAAATGTTTAGAGGATTGTGGGCCAAATACAGGCAAATGGGACAAGCCTGGTATGCTAACTCGGTTAGCAAAAACAAGGACCTGTTTTGTGCTTTCTGTGACCAGTGGGAGGAGGGAACAGGCACATTAGAAGCAGAGAAGGGTGAGGCTGTAGGGGGATCTGAAAACCAGGGCGAGAATTTTATCACGTGCCGCCCTACCAGGATTCATGCCTGGTGTGCGAGTACAGGGAAGATGGGAGAATGAGATATGAATCAGGATGCCTTTCGCACAGATTTGCTTGAACTTTACAGAGACAGAAGATGGAAAGCCAGCCAAGCATGATTCAGACATGAAGGCTACAAGATGGATACAAAATGCTGGAGTAACTCAGCGGGACAGGCATCTCTGGAGAGAAGGAATGGGTGTCGTTTCGGGTCGAGACCCTTCTTCAGACTGGTGGAAGTCTGCAAGAACAGTCTACAAGAGGTGGACAAGGTTTGCTGAAGCAAATCCGGGGAGGCAGAGGCATTAAAGATCCCCAAGAAAACCTCAACACTGATGGTGGTGCATTCTCTGTGACATGGGTTTGTCCATCTGACGTGTATGGAGCAAGTCCTCCATCAGACACGGCCACGGAAACTGATGAATGGCACTGAGAATCCAGTTCAAAGTTCCTTCAAGAAATGGTCATCATACTGCTGGTGGCTTAAAAGGCAGGTGGGTAAATGGAGCTTCTGGAGCTACTTCATGTTTAAGATCACCTGAACATCTATCTGTCTCTGAAAGAGACAGGGGTGATAGAAGCCTTATCAAATGAGGGAGGAGATAGAAAGAGTGGCTGAATAGATGGAGTGTACAAACGTGGGGTCCATGGAATTAACAAGAGAACATTTATATTGCCAGCTGTGCGCTTTATTTGCATAGAGCTGAATTGCAGGAAGGTGTTACCTGGTTCCATTCTGGATCATCTGGAGATGGCACTGGGCTGGAGATACCCAGGTCA